>CALNHX010002367.1:0-181756 GCA_940337035.1 Agriotes lineatus | reverse complement strand
AGATTGCATGATTGCCAAAGAAATTCAATCGATTAGAAAATTCAACAACAAAATAGCGATACGCAAAACACGCAAAAGATAACTACAACTCGGTTATATGAAATTAAAAAGACATATGGTCAAGTAGAAGGAGGTGCGACAACCGGAAGTATACAAAACAAAAATCAATCAAATGAGTTTGGAGAAGCTAAACAAGCAAGAGCAATGCTCTTAAAATGTCATGAAAGCCAAACTAGATTATAAAGTAGTGCCAAAAGAGTTATCCCCAAACTAAGGAAAAATGGCAAAAGATCTTAGAATGGCATAGAATGCTAATGGCAACACCAACAAGATTTGCAAGCAATACCTGACATCGAAAAACTAGTCATGTGCCTTGTATTTGAAACTCGATTCAACAATAAATCCTTTATCAAATTCAGATGGTGTGCAGTGGAAATCTAGACTAACAACAGCCAAAGCAATAGAATTTCCAGAAGCATTCAAAGAATGTGGATACAAATGAAAAAAGGAAAATTGAAATGAAAATGACCACAATTAAGGACATAAGGAATAAAGCGAGATTGACTCACATCAGCCAATACCTAAAAGTAGAAGTAGGAAGGAATTAAAAACATATCATATTTCTAATTCCCTCCTACTGTTATTTAGCATCATTTTAAGAAAATCATGTAGTTAAATATTGCTAAGAATAGAGATTCGTTAATACCGCCTATGGGCGGAAAACAACGAGCAAAAGCCAACCAATTCCCAAACACAGGAAGAAGAAGGTGGTAAACTGTTAGAGAATGAACTAATGCGAAAACATAAAGGGATGGCTATGACACAAACGAGTCATTGAAGAAGATTAACAATAATGTAACTATCCAGATTCTGTTGGATCAACTCCATAAAGAGTGCTTCTCTGCTATTAGTAAATATTTCATAGGTAAAAATAAAGACTCATTTACCGAATCCATAAAAATATCTGCCACTTTTATTTTGTTTTTTAATGCCTCTCCAATGGTACCCTCAGCCTCAGTAAACTGTTAAACATTGTCACACTTGAAAACTCATTTAGAACATATAACAAAATAAAGGATGCAAGCGGTATGATACAGTAGAAAATGGGCGCGGTCTTAGTGTGAAAGCGCAGATAATTTTGTATAAACGTCAGTTCTCTATCGAAATAGAGACGGGAAAAATGATTATTATTATTTTTTAGTCGCCACTGAGCTATTTACTTTAGCCTGAAGATGTGTGCGATGTTCCCTACTAAGAAGAAGTCGTCCCGAGGTGTGGAGAGAGTTTGGAGTCCTATTTGGATAAACTTTACTTTACCTTCATCTATTTAGTGCTTATATCACCTGTAAACGCGACTGCATATTTACCTTCTAAGGAAAAATATGTAGACCGTAAATTAATACATCATATTTAGCACAGAATAATACAAGTAACAGACCTCAGCAGATAGCCTTGGACTCGTCCGTGAACCTCTAATATTACCAAAGGGTTCTTACGGAGTGACGTCATGGCGTGCGAAGTCTTAAGGGAAGGTAATTTTGATAGGCTGTCCGCAATCCAGTCGACACTGACGTGTCCAAATGGCGTTTAGCCTCCCTGACGGGAAAAGGCTCAAAACTTGTAGTTGCCCGAACACTTCCTAAACCCCAAAAGTAAACTGTATAACTGACGATTACAGACCAAAAAACGGGTATACAAAACGGTCTCCCCACGAATAGCGTCGTTGCTTGAGAACGAATGTAAGATAAAAGAGCTGCTCCCCGTCTTCTGGAGGTATGACAAGGGGCTGAACAAAACGATCATGTTTGTCTCTATTTCTTCTTGGGCGCAACAACATCCTCCGTGGCGTTTAAGTGTAATGACATCACCAACAGTATCTACAAAAATTGTGACAGATGGGAAGCAATAATACTGTCAAGTATACAGGGTCCAGCAACGATGCGGGAGTAGAAGATATTTCTAAAACTATGAGAGTTAAAATGTTATAATACAAAAATTGTAGATGCGAAGGTGGTGCCCATTACTAAAATATTTTTTATTATACAGGGTGGCTCAAAAAAGTGTGGAGAATGAAACTTACTTTTTCTAAAAGAATGCCCTATAGTTAGATAGCCTAAAACTTTTGCATTAAAACACTAATTATGCTGTTATAAATTGTACGTGTCTAACGCCAACTGTTTTGGAGAACAAAATTCTGAAATCCAAGCCACTGCTGTCAGTAACAGAAAACAATTGAATGAAGAAAAACGTTACCACAAAATTATTTCACTCGTGAATTACCTTTAGAGTGTAAATTATTGGCTGTCGGTATTACTGATATACAGGGTACTCAACATTTGATGTTTTAAATGGAACATCCTGTATATTTTCGTATTTTAATGAGTTTTTTTATATGTTACTTCATACCTCTAAATTCAACTGTTTTTCAGATATGCCGATTTTAGCATAAAGAACAAATTAACCTCATTAAGATGCTGCATTTCAAAGAATATCAAACAAACGCGGCTAAAATGATAATTTATACACTTCAGCTCTCCAAACAAAATATAAAATTAGGTTTAAAGAATACAAACGTAATAATAAACACGTAAAAATGAAAAATTCAAGAATAAATCAGTTCCAGCATCAAATAAAATCAGATAAAAAAACAAAAGCGACAACACTAAAATCCTATACGTAACTATGGTAAATGTTCAAATATTTCTCCTTCGATTCTCTAGGTATTAAAGCTATACAGAGAGCAGTTAATTTGCTAATATAATAATTTCGATTTGTTTAAATGGAGCACTCTCTATATCTCTGTATTTTTGAAAAGTAGTTTTAAAGACACTTGGCTTGATATTTAATTTTCTAACCCTAATGCAATCGCTTTCCAGATTTCATTGTCACCTGCTTTTTTCGGTTTTCGTGTTTGTTATTTCTGGTTTCAGCAGCCTTCGAATTTTTATTATACAGGGTGTTTCTCGAAGTTCTCCCGGCACTTAAGGAGCATGTTCTTGAGATCATTTCTAGCAACAAATGTCATATGAACATCTGTCCTTTTCTCAGTTTTTATTGAGTTATACACATTTAAAACTAACTTAATCTTAAATAATTTTTATTTTTATGGCATCAAAAATAACAAAATACATGACTGCAGACTAATAATTTAAAAGAACGTAGTCATAGATGTTCAAAAATTCCACCTCCTTCTTCAATGCATTTAGCCGCACGCCTGTGAATACCACGCGTTCCATTCTTTACCTTGGCATTGCTGTCTTTGTGCTGCAGCGTTCAAAATTCGCTGGATTAAAGCTTCACATGTTTCTACTTTCTCTTCGTACACCAACTTCTTCATCCAACACCATATGTTGTAATCTAGGGGATTTAGATCTGGAGATCTGACCGGCCAATTGTATGGCCCACCTCGACCAATCCAATACTGAGAATAGGACACAAGTTCATATGAACTTTTTTGCTTGAAATGATATCAAGAACATGCTCCATAACTGCCGGGAGAACTTTGCGAGACACCCTGTATAAAACTGAATCATCGTTGTTCTCGAAAAGTTGCAAGTGTTTAAATTTGCATTATAATGGTGTTTGTTTGTTATCTCTTGAAATAAAGCATCTTAAAGGGATTGAATTGTTTTTTATGCTAAAATAGGGGTATGGGTAGGAGGCAACATATCAAAAGAAAGATGATTAAAAAGGCTTTTCAAAAATATACAAATACACCAGGTGTTCCATTTGAAAAAATCCGAAATTATTAAATTTGTATAGCATTAATAGCCACACCCACTATTTTACACTCTAAAGGTAATTTACGAAAAGTGTCAATTTTTGGTAACGTTTTTCTTCATTCAATTGTTTTCTGTTACTTATAGCAGCCGCCTGAAGTATCTCCAAAACAGTTTACGTTAGAACCGTACAACTTATATCAAAATGATTAGTATTACAATGCAAACGTTTAAGCTACCTAAATATAGGACATTCCATTTAAAACAGTAAGTTTGATTTGCCACACTTTTTTGAGATACTCTGTATAATCAAAAATATTTTAGTAATGTGCACAATCTTTGTATCTACAAATTTTATATAAGCGATATTTATGTAACTCTCAGTTTTAGAAATATCTTCCACCCCTCTATCGTTGCCGAAGAAAAAAATACCCTAAAAATGCCCCGGGCTTAGATTTGATAACCGAGAAGTACTAAAACAGCTTCCGAGGCGGACCACAATAAAACACTTAATCTGATCACTGCAGCTTTTAGATTGAAATATGTACAAAGTATCTCAGTTGTAATGTAACCTAGTTCATTATAATACCGAAACATGGAAAATCGACACATGAAGTTTTCTCTTTGAGGCCAATTCCCCGTTCGTGTAAATTCTACGAATAAAAAACCAACCATTAACAGTAACAAAATACCACATCCGAACATGCACAACGTCTTAAAAAGTAAAGGAAAGCACTTGGTACTAGACATAGAGAAATGTATTAGCCGATTAGTTGTTACACAAGCAGACATTTGTTTAACGTTGTTAAAACATTGGTTCAATTTTTGCAATTTTATTAGTTAAAACTTGGATCAGAAGCCTGAAGTACTCGTTCGGTCAACAATCCACAAGAATGTGCTGCGATAACAAGTGAGCATTTGTAGTCAGCACGACGCTGTGGGTCACGGTTACACAACATTAGTCAGCACAATCCATGTTTGAAACAACTCAACGAACTGCAACAGGTTGCTAAAATATTTAACTGTGTACCTTTAATTACGAAGCCATCATCCTTGCTAGGTTAACAAGTTCGTTGTGGATTTATTTACGCCGACGATGTAGAAATTTATGTATACAAGAAATACGTTTCAATCAATAAAGGAGTATTAATCTTGACGATTTTAGTCATTCGGCATCTACAAAGGGTATGCTATACAAGCCATAAGTTTGCCCCTGGGGCTGGAGACCAACATAGCCTCAACCCTCAACCCTTAATCCAGGAAATCGCTTTCTAAGCCATAACTACTTAGTCTATGAAGCGTTACACAAAACTGTGTCTATTTGATTATGTGACAAACTAGGGAACCCCAAAGGGTGAACTCCTACATTTTTATTTAGAACTTTAAGAAAAATCTGTTCGGCAGTCTTCAGATTAAATTGCAATTCGGAAAACACTGATAGCTTTTATATAATAAAATTCGCAAAACTTGAATCTCAGACAATCTCAGGCAAATAGCAAACCCCAATAACACAAAGAATAAAAGGAAATTGAAGATTGCGCTTAGCTCTGAGGGTCAAACTGCTGATGATCCATCAACAGTAGCCAATCAATTTGCCAAGTTTTTCTTCTCAGCTGCGGAGAATCTAGTGGATCAATGTTTTTAAGAAAATCCTTTGGAATGTACCACATCTTCTATGCGACCACACACTATGTTCTTTAATCCAGTAACTATTAATGTTCTTCAACAGGAATGGATGGCATTTCATCTAAGGTGATCAAGCATGTTATCGACGAAATAGCTCATGCTTTACTTTTTGTCATTAATTGCTCTGTAGAAAAAGGTATATTCTCAGACGCAATTAAACTAGCCAAAATTATTCCTATTTTTAGAAAAGGTGACTCCTTATCAGTAAATAACTACAGACCAGTATCACTGCTTCGTGCACTCTCAATTATTTTTGAGATAGATATGTACTCAAAGTTAACAAGTTATCTATCGAAGTACAACAGACAACTGTTACTGGAAATTAACCATATCCATTCTACTAAACATACCATCAACCTAGGCGTTGCTCAAGGCTCTATTATGGGCCCACTGATATTTTTACTGTTCATTAATGACCTGCCATTATTTGTTAAATCGGGTTTTGTTATTAATTATGCGGATGACACATCTGCGACTGACAGTGCGGATGGTTTACGTATCCTTATCAATCGCATCACTAATGAGTTCCAGACTTGGTGTTCTAAAAATAGACTCATTTTAAATAACAATAAAACTATGTATTGTTATGTTACACTTGAACAACTAAGTGTATTTATTTGCTGTTAAATTATAATTCATCTTTTAGTGACCTCTTACTTCATATTCATATTCGCCTCACGCTTTGAGCTCTAATATTTTATGTATATGACTATATAAAGCTATACTTTTATTAATGTAATGCCCTTTCTAATTAAATAATAATTCTTTAATAAAAAAAATCAAGTTCTCTTATCTCAGGTGGTTCGCCAAATCAAGATCTCTATTAATTGAATGTCAATATTACAGTTAATGACATTTGCTGTCAAACTGATTCCCAAAACTCATCAAACCAGGTATCGACAATTGCATTTTTACATTAATCAATTCATCAAATTAAATATTGCTTTGTATTATTGTATTTCACTGATTGATCTTTATCCAAAATGTTTTAATATTAATTACTAAAAAACCTTCTCACTTATTCAGCTTAACTTGCACAATTCCATACACCAGTGCCTCCTGCTTCCAAAAGATCCCAATGTTGTCCTCGTTTGACACCTACAGCCTACACCTGTCAACCAACTCCAATAATACCCTGCTGATGCTGGCTGCAAACCCTCTATCAAACGTCAGCTTCAACTCCAACCAAACATGGTAAGTTTCAGGTTTATAACTGCAACAGCTCTTATCTTGTTTCTTTCTTTGATATCCTTCGGTACTCTGCAATCTCCTGTGAAGTGGTCCAATTCTGATAACACCATCACAAATCTCGTTCTAGTTGAATTACTTTACTACGATGCAACCACTAATGTCAAATATGAACATGTAATTATGCTACACGCCATCCAATAAATTCAACTCCATCCAATTTTGTCGTTCTCTAGTTCCTTTAATGTAATTCGCAGCACTTAACAATCTCTTCACCGATTGTGAGTATTTTATAATATCAATATTTAAATTCCATCTTTAATACCTCGTAGATTTATTTATAGCATTTTTATTTGTATGTAAACCAAGCAACTATACAAATTATGCATCAATTTCCATTTTTATTTAGTCAAAATCACATTTCAAAATATGTTATACATCTTCCTTTGAGTTTATTTGTGTAACTACCCTTAAACAAAAACTTGTTCTTGTTGGATACTATTCTTACTGCACCCTATCATATTTTAAATTATCTATTATTACAAAATAATAATTCACATTATCATTATAACACATTTGTCAAAATTAACATATTCAATTAATATCAAAATCTCCTCTCTCATTGTCTCAACTAAATTCTTTTAATAAAGTTTGAAATTTAACACCCATTAAGATTTAATTATATCATTCTTCCAAGCTTATTTGTTTTAAATATTTCTTTATTGAAATTAATGCTTCATGTATCATAACAGTATATTTACTTCGGCAAAAGTCGGTATCTTTCCAATGTAACAAATAATATTACTGTAAAACTTCTCGGTACCACATTAGATAGCGATCTTACCTGGAGTGAACAAATTCAACATGTTTGTAATAAACTGAACATTTCATACTACCTGATACTTCAGCTTAGATTTACATTGGATACTGTATTTTTGATTACGATATACAGGGTCCGGCAGAATAACCGACCCTATTTAAATTGTTAATAACTGTTTCAAATTTTAAAATATTTTTAATTTTTTTTTAAATGTTAAGCAAGAACTTGTCAATTTTAGTTAAAATATTATTAAAAATATTAGCACTTACTCCAAATTAATTTGATTATTATTCAGTAGTTGAAGGAATTGTTCCCAAACCGTAACCCAATCTTCTAAATTTCGTGGTAACCTAGTAATTGGTGAAAGAACTTGAACTTTGTAAGGATGAAATTTTAAATCCTTTAAAATACGGCGAAGAGTTCTGTCTGATAGGCTCAGCTTGATGAATTTAATCAAATTAAGGATTAAGTTAATCTGTATTAGTGTGAAAATGAAGTTTGAGTTTGAGTAATGTTATTTTCAAAACCTAATATTTTTAATAAATAAATTATATTGTAACTAAAATTGGCACGTTTTAACTTAACATTTTTGAAAAAAAATTAAAAATATTTTAAAATTTTAAACAGTTATTAACAATTTAAATAGGGTCGGTCATTCTGCCGGACACTGTACTACGCCTATGTTTACTCTCATCTATCATACAATATACTGTTATGGGGAAAGGCGGTCTCAATTAAAAGACTCATATTTGATATAAAACCACTAATATCATGTAAACATTTTTTCATTACTTACAATATTCTTATATTACCCTGTATAGTAATTTATAAGTCAGCCTTACATGTGTTTAGCTATTATTACAAGTTTGTAAGAAACAAGGACTTCCATAATTACCCCACTAGAGGAAGGAATGTTCTGTCTATAACCATGTACTATGCAAGACAAAAAAAACTGGGACAACTCTTGATAGAGATTTTAGCATAATTTGATTAGCTTAAACGAGACTTTAAACAATTACATTTACTATAACAATTTTGATGCATAGCAATGTCTAAACAAGTTAGCAATTAAGTTAGAATAACCTAGCAACGATAGATAGTAAGGCAGTCACAGTCACAACAGACCATATTAACTGTCCCAGTTTTTTTTGCATAGTACTTATCTATTAAGATTAAGACGTTGCCAGATGTAATTAGAAATATAAATAATTTTAATTGTTTTAAGCGAGAATTAAAAGCATTTCTTATAGGTACGTTAGAATTGTGTCATTAGATTGTTGTCGAGATTCTGGTTTTATCAATTGTATAATATGACCACTTTTGTATTTTACTATGGCTTAAGTTTGTCCAAGTTTGTATTTTTGTATGTTTTTATTTTGACTTCTCTATGTCTCATATTAGTGATTTGCAAGACCAATAAATTATTATTATTATTATTATTATTATTATTATTATTATTATTATTATTATTATTATTATCAGTTTAGACAGGGAGGTTTTTGCCCATAAACGATGGGTTATTTTTATTCATTAAGTAGTTTCATCTTATAAGCCCAGAGAAACAGAAAAAACACAATATAATACAGCAGGATTGGGATTCATAAGCCACACAACTAACTAAATGTTTATTTTCAGCGATCAACAGCGAATTAACATCAGGTTTCTAAAAACTGACAGTTTAACTTTTCTGTTCGTAAACATAATTATCGCAGGCTTTAGAGATTGAATACTCTGTCTAAATAAAATAATCTTGCAACCTGCGCTTGTTATCGCTGACAACCCACAATTACTACTCTAATTAAGTTAGTACAGTATGATCTTTCTCATCAGAAATAGAAAGTGCCCGGGATCTATGCGGTCGCAATAAAAGCATGAGAATTTATCCAAAAAACCGTTATATAAGCAGGAAGTCTATGATTAATACCATCCGACGAACTTGTTTAAATTGACCAAATAAAACTAATTGCCGCCGTAACAGCTTCGTGACATTATGGAAGACGTTGGGAGCCTGTTGGTTTTCGAAGTCTGCATTGTGCAATGGCGAGATTAATAATGCTATTATGTTCAAACGGCCGTGTACATGCATTATTTAACAAAGGGTCAGATCAAAATCCGTGTCTTAGTGGATACGCTTGTGTGTGGTGCAAACCCTGCTTTTTTACGTAGGCAGCTCGCGGTATTTTCCATAAACAAATATGGAAA
Organism: Agriotes lineatus; assembly: GCA_940337035.1. Classification (NCBI taxonomy): domain Eukaryota; kingdom Metazoa; phylum Arthropoda; class Insecta; order Coleoptera; family Elateridae; genus Agriotes; species Agriotes lineatus. Next base: position 172,141 of record CALNHX010002367.1, on the reverse strand, counting down.
TTACCGCCAAATTACTAAAGCAACACATTTTGCGATTTTTACAAACTCTATATTAACATACACATTTTTTGGCACTCGCTATAGATAATTACGTAATATATAACAGTTTAAAAAAATTAATTGTTTTTTGGCTTTGAGAACATTTTAGTAAAAATCTAATGTTGTGATTTTTTCAAAAACTGTACTTCTTACAAAAAAAAACAGTTGTGCAAAAGTTATACACAATTAAGTTATATGCAAAAGGTGTTTTTTAATATTCCCAATAATTTTTGAACTTTTTTTCTAAAGATCTAATTCTTGGATTTTTCCAAAAACTGTACCTTATACAAAAAAACTTTAAATACAAATTGTAGATAATTGCCCAATATATGATCTTGATTTATGAATTTTACTTCTTATCAAACAATTACAAAATTTTCCCGGAAAACGGAAAAGGCCAGAGTAAAGTACCACTTTCGGTTACCCGATTTTAACTAAACGTTACTGTAATCTCCCAATGTATATTAAAAGCGAAGATATAAATATTGCTATGAAGACATTTTAAACCTTTATGACTATAATAGCAATTACTTCAAGCATATCAAGTAATATTCTATAATGTGCTAGTTTAATTTTTGTAGATGGTATAAAATAGCATTGGCCTTGATAATAATTTGTACACACAGTATTAAAAAGAGTGTTAGCCTTGATCTGAACAAATTTAATCAGAGTAGACTTGGAAATAATGTAAAACAATGTAAGTCAAGCTGTGAAGTGGTGCTAATTTTGGCTTCCCAATAAATAATTGTTAATACCTAAATAAATACCCATTTCTCAATTCAGTGTGTTTGAAGTTAATTCTATATTCTTTGGTTGCAGTAATTTGTAGCGCCTCTGAGCCCCTGTGAGCTAGAGGTAGGCAGCACCGTTCATGTGAAGCAGCTGGAGCCCTAAGTGTGAAACGACGACTGAATTGGCGGCGTTTTCTCAGCGGTCGATCTACAGTAGCAAAGAAAGAGGAGCCCAGCCATCATGGGACTTGCTGGAGCTCGAGCTAAGCCCTTCTTTCCATTGGAAAAACAACAGAAAGGTCAGGAAGGTTTATCTATCAAGATTCAATTTAGCGGTGTCGATATTTTGTGCAGACGCGTCCTCTGAGTGGTTTTTGTTAGTGACGTGTATTTACTTACTGCAATTTTATACCTACGCAACGCTGCAATTACATAATCACTGATATTTGTCGAACAATAACGAATTTGTTTTGCGAAATTGTGAGGTTGGATCGCCATATTTGAATTTAGTTCCCATTAATTATAAAATATTCAGTATTGTGGTGATCCGAGTAGTTAAATCAGCACCATACAATGCGTTTACAATTAATTTATAAAAAATAATACCACGATAATCAAGGGAATAGAAAATGTATTTCCTATAATTTATAAAAACCAACACCCGAAAACATTTTGAGGCCGATGAATTAAACCGTCTGAGCTGTAAGGACACGAACAGGCAGACTGATAGAAGCATAGACCTACAGACTGACTGACACCTTGCAAGTTTTGGTACTCAATAATATCGGAGAATTTTCCAATTTAAATTTTACGAATTGTTGATTATTTAAATTGGTGACATCACTCCAAAAACGCCATTTATGGACTAGTGTAGATACCTACTTTCTGTTTCTTCAGATGCTCGGCTGCCGGGGCGCATAATTTCATATATGTAATGCGATTTCGCAACTTTGGGTGGAGTCGACGTCCACTAACAAACGCGCTAACATAAATATTGTATCTCTATCTGTCAGCTGTTTAGATCTAGTCTATTTAAAGGCAGTGACAATAGATCCATTTTTTTTTTAAATAAACAGTTCTAATAGTGGTAATTCATTTTTATTATCTAATAGGGCGTACCTAAATAATCGGCTTTCCACAATTTTGAATTGCAAAGTAAACCTTACAAACCACTGTTTTCATTAATAACTTTTAGGCTAGACCTAAAAAACTTTGTCACCGTGTGCTAGACTATGCTTGACAGTCGAACACCCGCAAATTATATACCGCGTTGGCGAAGAAAATTACTAGTATTTATTTTAAATGCAAGACCAACCAGACACTTGTTCTTAAAAAGTAAGCGGTACTGCTGCATGTTTTCCATCTTTCCATGGTATCGAAGCGATATCATCAGCGCGTGTCCTATTGGACGTTGCATTTTCACTCCACCAGGGACGGATGGGCTGGGGTTCACCGGCCCGGGAAATGGCCCCAGACCGGCCCAAGGTATATATGGGCAAAATATATTTTTATATCGGCCAGAAAAGCTTAATAGTTTTGAAATAATTAGAGTAATACACAGAACATTTTAAAAACTTATGTTTATTTGTAAGTAATTGGACATAGATGAAATGGATAACGAGTAAAAAAATCTAGCGTGATGCACGCAGACAATTTCCTTTTACAGTGATCTTATAATTAGCCAAAAATTTGATTTTTAATTTTTAAGCATATTCAAAAGTTAAAAAAAATTACATATTCTACAAAAACGGTACAAAATAGAGCGTTAGTTCAAGAGACAATTTTTTTCTAAAATTTTAAGTTGAATTCAAAAATTTAATAATATACCGGGTGTTCTATTTAATACTAGAGTTAATAAAAAAATTGAAAAAAGAAACTCATTTTAGAGGTATTCAACTGGAAAATCACCTATCTCCCATCAATACACATTAAAAATGTAATAAAAATGTAGTTTGAAAAAAATCGTTAGAGCCGTTTTTGAAAAAATCGAAAAAAAACTGAAAAATCACAAGAGTAAACACCATACTTTTGGTTATTCGATTTTCTTCAAAAGCTTGCTGTCGCATCTAGATAGTAGGTACACAAAACTTATATATGAAGTTTCAACGCCATACCTCTTTTCGTTTTTGAGATATTCTGTTCACAGACAGACAGACCAATGAACAAAAACATGTTTTTTGGGTTCAGGGGACTCTAAAACGTGAAGATCTGTTGAAAACTCAATTTCGACTTTTTGGGGTGAATCCAATACTTCCTTTATTATAAAAGGAAGTAATATGATATACGTTGTATGCTAAAAGTATTTTAAATCTTAACAATATTAATATTTATTAAAACAAAATACTCAAGTACATAATATTATGAAATGTCTTAAACAAACACAAAACATACTTTTTCCCTTTCATGGTTTTTATAATGAGGTGGACTTGATGAAACTTGCATAATTGTTTATTTATAATTCGCCTAGTATAGTATCAACAGTAACATGGTTTTTGTTATCATTATTAAAGTAATTATTAGGAATGAATAATTATGAATTAGTAAGCACTCAAAAATTGCATAAAATTGACTTCGCGCATTTTTTAAAATATGAAATTAATAAATAACGGCCTTTGTGCTTGTATTTGCTAAGGAGTTAATCACATCTTCATTGTCAATGCTTGTTAAAATGGATTTTTTGAGGTTCATAATCATAAACGACTCTACCTTCTCGTTAGATAACCGATTTCTCAGTCGAGTCTTAATACATTTTAGAATGGAAAACGACCTTCAACAGGACATTTGAGATATGGGGAGTGTTAAAAGATATTGATAAACTAAAGAAAGCACAGAGTAAGCGACTTCGAACATGTTACATTTTGGATGAGCTAACAGCAAATGGAACAATTTTGGCAGCTTTTACAAGTCGTAGTAGCTTCTAGAGCGGATATGCAATCTTCTTGAGTGGATATGTCATCATCTTCTTCATTACAGTTAACAAAATCGTAATTAATTTGATACAATTCTTCCAGGGATAACTTTAATTTGCCCCAATTATTTTCAAAACTAATTAATTCCTGTTTTATCTGATTGGGAGTAGCATGTGGATTGAATTTCAACATTTTTATATCCAAATATTCATCTTCTAACGAATAGGCTGATTCATTTAAATTCCCACGATACGAAAGACCTTATTTGCCAATTAACTTAATTAAATTAATAACAATCTCCAATATTTTACGATTACTTGTTACTTGATTATTGTGCTGCTTCAGGTGTTCGCTGAATAAAAGTGTATTCACAGTTTTACATTTCAAAAATAAGTACGATTCAGAACTTGTTTGGTGGTTTACAAATCTCTGGTGTTCATCAATTCTTTGATATACGTGTTTCCAATCGGACATACCTTGTGTAAAACTGTTTGTTTCACCGGTATCCCCAAAAGCCAAACAAGCTGTACAGAACAAGGCTTTTTTGTTAAAACTGTAGCTAAACCACTGTCTGGAATTTTTATTCGATCGAACAAAAGATTTTTTAATTTTAACTGGAATATTTTCTTGTGTTTTAGGGATCTGAGGGTGGCATTCAAAAAAATGTAACTCGTTTACATTGGGTCGTTCAAAGTGGTTAAACTCAAAAAACTCAATCTCTGAAGATTCTTGCTCACGTTGATATAATTTGGGTGTAGCATTACTACTTACAGCAGCTATAACCTCAACTTCACAGAATTCGTTCACAGTTTCTTTATTTTTCCTGAGTGTCGATATGAGTCGGTGCTTCTTGTATACTCTGAAGTGAATGCACTACAGATGCACTACAGAAACACTATCCGCAGTTTTCGAGATAGGTTTCAAAAAAATTGTGTCCAGAGATATGCACTTCCTTGCTTCTTCGTTCATTTTGCGTCTTTTTGTCTCGCGTATTTTTTCCGCGCCTCCTTTGACTTTTTTACTATTGTCTTTATTCATTTTAATTTTAAAACAAACTAAACTTCCAACTTCTAGAAAAACTACAATCACTCCGTTATTAGAAAATACGTAAGCTTGGTCTAACTTGCACGACGGTTACTCACTAATTTTCTCGCAAAGAAAAATAATTTCTATTGAGATTTTCATAAGCGACGCCTACTAAACTCCGTAACCAAAAGAGGAAGCCCCGTGATACAGCAAACCGTTTTGAATAGCTTGGCTAAGGTACACCTCTCACCTCTCTGATTTAGTCAATCCAAAAGGTTGTTGACCGGCAGTAGAAATACAATTATATTTAATTTTCGATAAATCCACGTTTTCAAAAATTGTCACATATACCTAAGTGTCCAAAGTAAATGGAAATTATACAAATGAAACAAAACCTTTCAGTCACATTTATAAAGACTGCGGCCCAAATTGGACCAATTGGACCGGCCTTTCGGGAAATGTCCCGAGCTCCGATGGTCCCATCCGTGCCTGCACTCCACCCATAGTTGCGAATTATATCATTGGCCGTGTTGTGAGCCGCGTACTTCAGGTTGTCGACTACATATTTATCAGAATTTTCATAATGAACAATAAACGAAGAGAGGACTTTGCTGCTTCAAGTGTAAATTAAAAAAAGACTGTTAAATTAGTTAGTAATGTTAGTGAAGAAGTTGCCATTTCCAAATCCAAAAGTAAAATTTTGACACGTGGGAGTGACTCAAGAAGGATCGTATGCCAGATATGCAGAAAATGCCGATGCAAGTTTAATAAGTAATCTGAGCGATTTAAATTTGAGAGCTGACGATGCTTACATCGAACACGATGTAATGGTATTTATATAGTTAGTTTTATTCAGTGGGTACCTAAGTGTCCATCTAGTCGGATAAAAACAAAAGTTTATAACATTTTGGCATAGACTCTTTTTCCCACTTGTAAATTGTGATGGAGTCTCGTAAAGCTTTATCTTCATTAACATCAGGCAATATTGAAGAAAATAATGTTATTTCGTAAGTTACTAATGATTTTGGTGAAGCTGGCAACTGTCGACTAAGCCGACCATCCATAAAATGTGGTGACTATTTCCTAAAGTCTAAACTTCCTGGGCTAAAAGATCTATCCATATACCTAGTAAACGGCCTAGTACAACCTAAGTTAAAGGTTTTTGCTCAAAGAAAATATGGTAATAGGAGTTTCAAAGGTCAATGGCATGAAAAGTTCAAGTGGGTCGAGTAGTGTGTTTTAGAAGATGGGGAACACTGTTTTTTTTGCAGATTTTTTGTCGTTTGTATAAATCGTGGATAAAATAAAGAAGAAAATTCTAAATATTTTTGATATATCTTTGATACTTAAACATTAAGCCAGAATATACAAAGAGAATTGTCATTTTTTGGCAGTGGTCTATTATGATATGTTTTATCGGACTTTTTCCACTGTCTAGAGTGTATATCACACGACGTTTCGAAAGTTTTGATCTACTCTCGTCTTCAGGTAAATGAACTCCTGGTTAGTCCTGATAAGGCTTGATTTTGTACTTCTTTATACTTAAACTAGTGCCTCCCCCGGGGTTTAAACCCAGGACCGCTGATCGCCGTGATTACTAGTCTGTCACTTTTACCACTAGGTCACCAGCGCGGGAGTAGATCAAAACTCCCGAAACGTCGTGTGATGTACATTGTACACCCTAGACAATGGAAAAAGTCCGATAAAACATATCATACAAAGGGAATATTTTAACTTTTTGCTTACTCAAATAAACCCCACCCATTAACTCGTAAGCAACTATAAAGTAAGATAAGGATTTATAAAGGAAGAATAGAGAAGAGGTAGAAATATTGTTTTGTACAGCCCTTTTACATAACATGTAAACCTGTATTTAAATGTATTTAAATATTGTAACTCAAAGTATGTCGAATTTTTGCAAATCTGCAAGATGTATTACATTTATGAGTTTTTCTCTTCGGTACGTTGTAGGAAATAACAAGCTAACAACAGTGGCATTCCTAATAGTGTTTCTAATACTATTTACTACTCTACATATTATGAAATACGCTGATATTAATCTTTTTTTTATTAACTCCAAGAATGTGTACAATCAGTTCGGGGAGTAACAGACTATAAGTGCATAGTATGCACAGAAAATACATGACATGTGAAGGATGTCCCATCAGACAACCTCAATTGTTTATATAACTAAAACAGTTTTAATGTACATAGAGAAAGTAATTAATGAAATCGAGTAGGTAAATCTGATGGCTTAAAACGTTTCAGCCGTCTGTTGTCGTCTTCTTAAATCATCTCAATAGTCAACATCCAGACATTAACTTTACCATGGAGATAGAAAGTAACGGTTCCTTTCCTTTCTTAGATGTACAGGTCTCTCGCCAACCCAGTGGCAAACTTGGTCATTCTGTATATCGCAAACCCACTCACACTGATCGCCATCTGCATGCCGATTCCCACCATCATCCTACACAAAAACTTTCCGTTATCAATTCGCTTGTACACCGGGCTGTTTCCATATCCCAACCCGATAATATCCACGCTGAATTAAATCACATTCGGAAAGCTCTTAGAAATAACGGTTACGGTGCTAGGGATATACAGTCTGGATGATACGGAAAGGAAAGGGAAGGAATGGGATGGAAGGGGAAGGGACGGGACGAGACGGGACGGGACGGGAAGGTACGGGACTGGACGGGAAGGGACTGAACAGGAAGGGACTGGACGGAAAAGGAAGGGACGGGACGAAAAGGAACAAGACGGGACGGGACGGAAAGGGAAGGGGAGTGAAGGAATGGGATGGAAGGGGAGAGGCGGGACGGGACGAGACGGGACGGAACGGAACGGGACGGGACGGGACGGGACGGAATGGGACGGTACGGAGACGGGGACGGAGAAAGGGACGGGGACGGGAATAGGATGGGATGGGATGGGATGGGATGACAGAAAATAATTAGTCATTATTTAATACACAAATAACGAACCTCGCGCGAACGAAGTCGCGGGTAAAAGCTAGTTTTGTATATAAACGATTTGGAATTCAATCTAAAACATTGCAGCATAAATCCGTTTGCAGATGATATCTTAGTGACAGTTACTGATGATGATGTTAGAAATGCTGTTAATAAAATGAATATAGATTTAGAAATTATTTCTAAGTGTTTAAAAGGTAATATATATTCAGTTCACATATAACCCAAAATATGTCAAGTTACAAGTTACAAAATGTGCATATGAAATTCAATCTACCGTCAATAACTTCATAATAATGTAATAAGAAGATTTAATTACCTTTTCAGTATATAGAGGTTTGTTTAGTTTCTGTGGGATTTCGAATATTTCTAGAGCTCCCTTTACTGCTTTATGTCTTACGCTTGTTTATAGTCTATGAAGATGTTATGCATGTCTATTCCGTATTCCCTCACTTTTTCAGCAATTTTTTTGCATGCTAAAAATCTGGTATGAAGTGGACTTTCCTTTCGTGAAGCCGTAACCGGCTTGATAATCTCCTATTCTGCTTTCCACGTAAGGTTTTATTCTTTCCAGGATTATGTGTGATTGAATTTTGTATACCGTGTTGAGAAGACAGATTCCTCTGTAGTTGGAGCATATTGCTCTGTCTTCTTTTTTATGTATGAGGCATAGTATTCCTGTATTCCATGCTTTTGGCATCGTTTCACTTCTCCATGTTCTTTGGATTAGCTGGTGTATCTTTTCACCTAGCTTCTGTTCCCCTAATTTTAGTAGTTCCGCTGGGATATTATCTTCACCTGGCCCTTTGTTCATCTTCATTTTCCGGATGGTGTTCTTGATTTCTTCATATGAATGTTCTGGTTGTGGTAGTGGTACTTCTTCATTTCTACTCCTTCCTGCATTTTCGTCCTATTGTTCTTTTTCTACTTCCTCCATATCCGTATTGAATAGGTTTCTAAAATATTCTCTCCATCCATCTGCTACATCGTGTTTGTTTACTATCATTTCCCCGTTTTTATTTTTACACATGCTTGTTCTGGGCTGATATCCTCTTCTAAAGTATCTTATTTCGTTATGTGCTTTCCTGTTAACCTTTGTTCCACTAGCTTTTTCCTTTTAAGCAATGTTCTAGCTTGTTTCCTGGCTTCCTCAAAGTTTGCTTTGGCTTGTCTTGTGTTTTGTTAGAGCATCCGTGTACGTGCTTTTTTCCTGTTTTGGAATGGCTTAATGCCCACAGCAATTCTGGTTGCCTAACTAACACGGACATAAATAATTTCAAAATGAGCACAGAATTAAATATTTTTTGCACTACTAGTCTCAGGACGCATCGTTATTGGTCTATTTTTAGGTCGTGAAGTTGATTTTCTCCACCAAGGGAGAGAAAGTAAAATAAACAATTTTCACCGTGGTAACTAATAAATTGCTAAGTTACCAAATATGACTATTTTAATTTTGACGTTTTAAAGAGCTGTATTGTCAGGTTGACAGTTAAAATATTTTCGAAATTTGTTGGGAATTTAGGTATTAAGCCGTTTGGTAGTGCAAAAAATAGTATATACACCACGGTAGCGAATCGTCTTATAACCTTGCGCGCTCAGTATCTAATATGCGCTCAGGTTATAATACTGCGCTTCGCTACCTTGATGTATAATATACTATTATTTATTGCAAGAAAGTCAGTAATTTTACACTTATAAATGCACGTAATATGAATAACAGTAATTATAATTTGAGTGAGAAAGGTTGGCATTAGATCTTATTCAGAAGGGTTAAGTTCAGCGTTTCAGTCAATGTTTGATGATAGTTATGGCAAACGCAGCTTGATTTATGTGGCTGACACGCTTGAGGTGGATGAAATCAATACAATGATATGAATTTTAATATAATACAAAGATGGTTTTGTGAAGGTATGAAAATTATATGAGAGTTAAAAAGTGGATCACCAGCAAACGGCAAAACAACTAACGGGTAATGCAAAGCAGTACGAGAAAGTAAAGATTGCAAACAGCAATTAGGCTACCTATCAAAGGAGACAGACATCGTGCAGTGCTAAATAAACATGTGAAAGAGTGCATTTACAACTGAAGTGATTAAAAATTAGAGATTTAAAGAGTAAAAGTGACAATTCTCAAGAAAAGACAGTTTCGCATTTAAGCAAAAACAGTATATCAAAACTATAGTTCATAAGTTAAAACATGATATCAAAACTCACTTTCATAAAAACAAATGTAAATCGCAATTGCTAGGTAACGAGGCAGGCAATTGTTTCATATTGAAAACAAGCTTGTATCTTTTATGTTGGGTGCAAGAAGTGCTCCCAGTTTTAAATTATTAATAAAAAAGTTATTTATATGAGTAAAAAAGTGTTTTCCATATTCATCAGTATGAAGGGCATCCTTGAGCATAATTTTCATAGTGATAACAGTTCCCAGTAAAGAGGAATAGCCAGCTGCAAGATTTGTCCAAGTGCGATCAACTTCGGAGCCCATTTTTGACCAGATCGAGGTATCAGGCCAGCAAGAATCGTATATGCTACGCTTGTAGTAGACCTTGATGAGTGCCTGGATGTAGAAATTTGGAGGAGAGAGCCGTCACCAAGTCCGTAATTCCCGTGGAATCCTTTCATTGTATGAAGACAGCATAAGAAGCCCCTTTGCAAGGTAAAGTTCCCAGGGAAGCTGTTGCCGAAGGTACATAAAATTTAGGCTTCATCAAGATTGGACATCGCAAGTCATGAACGTGGTCTCAGCTGCAAGGATTCCTCCAGATTCGTATAATCGAGGTGGCGTCTTCAGGAAATGTAAATTTAGAGAAAATTTCAAGCCGGATACAAAACATTTGCGGGTTGGCGTGCCTTTTGACGTCAGAGGAAATAAAGCAGTTGGACATCAGAGCGTCTCTATGTCACGGAAACAAAACCAGGTTAGCCGGAATCACGTCACTTAATTTGCATTATATTTTACCTGATGTGATTTTGCCATTGCGGTGCTTGAATCCAGTTTACGTAAATTTTCATACGTGCAGATCATCTTTGTGTTTACAGTACATTTGAGGTTAGAGTTGTCAAAAACGAATTTAAGCAATTGCCATATTAGTGAATTTGTCATACACAAAAGTAGTTGTAATACAAGCTGTTGAACTTACCTCTGAGACTAGAGTTATTTCATGCTAGACCGGAGCTTTAATTCAATGAATTGCAAATGAATAAAATATAAAGAGTAATAAACCATTTATTTACCCGATCTTTTTAACAACATGTATAAACGGCGAAATATCCTAAAATTGGCTGGAATCAACCTTCGTGCCTATTCCCAAGAACGATTACGTATTAATCAGTTTAGTAAACCACCCGTGCCGGGCTTTAGTTTCCTTGAGGGAGGGTCACTGAACTGAGTAGGAGGCGCACAGAACCTTTTGGAATACAGGCTCGGAAGGGGAAGTCCTCAACCCCGACACGGCGCGTCCCAATGGCTGATAGGGAACGTTCCTGTAGATATGCAGGACAGGTGTGAATAAGACTACGTCAAATAAACACCCGCGGATCCACTGAGGATATGACATAGGGCAGCAGCTATGTCATTACTGGGTTAGGGCTGCGGTAATTGGCAGGTCTAATACCAGATACTCACAGGCGGCCACCACATATGATGTTACCGGCTGTGATACTGCGGGGCGGAAGGCAAGGGGAAACCACCGCTCTAAAGTCCCAAGAATAATCACAATGCCTAAACACACCGTGAATAATAAAGTTACTGATCATGGAATTCGGAATCCAAGATCCGGCAGCAGGGGAGGGAGTAGCAGGGCCTCCCAGGTCGTCATCCAGCGAAATCCCTGCAAAACCATTACCGACCATTCTACTCAAACAAGAGACATACAAAAAGTAGGTACATGGAACGTCCAAAGCATGTACCAGTCAGGTAAAGCAGCCAATATAACAAAGGAAATGAAACGATTGGAAATAGATATCTTGGGTTGTAGCGAGACAAGATGGCCAGATAACGGCCAATGCCCCGTAGAAGGATATAAGATCTATTATTCCGGAGACAACTCCACCAGAAATAGAAATGGAGTTGCCATAATAATACGCAATGATTTGTCTAATGCCATACTCGGATTCCTGCCTATCTCTGACAGAATTGCTTTGTTAAAAATCAGAGCCAAACCAATAAATTTGAATATCATTCAAATATATGCCCCAACAGCAGAATATTCTGAAGAGGAGGTTGAAACTTTTTATGAGGACATAAAGAAAACAATGAAACACATAAAAAGAGAGGAGTTAAATATAATGATGGGGGATTTTAACGCAAAAGTCGGTAAAGGTGTAGTCAAAAATATAATCGGTAATTTTGGACTTGGCAACAGAAATGACAGGGGCGACCGGCTCATCCAATTCTGCCAGGAAGAAGAGTATGTCATCACAAATACTCAATTCCAGCTACCACCAAGAAGGCTATATACTTGGAGATCACCTGCAGATAAACCAGGACATTGTATTCGCAACCAAATTGATTACTTACTAATCAATAGACGATTCCAGAACGCAGTAACATCTATCAAAGCATATCCAGGAGCTGACATTCACTCTGACCATAACCTCTTACTCGCCAAGATTAAGTTACCATTAAAGAGAATACAAAAACATAAAAACACAATTAAGATAGATGTACAAAAATTAAAACAAGACGACACAAGAAAAGAAGTGTCTGAAGAAATCAATCATAAACTAAAAACAACATTCACAGATAACAATAGTAACATAGAGGATGCTTGGAACAAACTTAAAAGTGTACTGAATTCAACAACAGAAAACAAATTGAAAATGGAGATATCCATAAAAAGACAACAGTGGATGACGGACGAAATAATAAAGCTCATGGAGGAACGACGAAGCTATAAAAATCGCTATGATAAGGAGTACAAGGAAACTCACAGGAAAATTTTAAGAAAGATCAAAGAAGCCAAAGAGTTATGGTTAAAAGAAAAATGCAGCGAAATTGAAATACTCCAAAGAAAACACGATACTCTCAACTTGCATAAAAAAATTAAGGAAGCCGCTGGAATATATAAGTCAAGGTCAACTGGTACAATCTCAGATAAAGATAACAATCTAGTAACAGACTTAGATCATAAATTAAAAAGTTGGAAAGAATACATGGAGGAGTTGTTTGAAGATAATTGCCAACTGGAGACGCTAGAGCAGATTCAAAGCGGACCCTACATAACAAACGACGAGGTGAGAGCAGCTATCAAAAGATTAAAAAACAACAAATCTCCGGGACCCGATAAAATACACGGTGAACTGCTAAAATTACTTGAGGATAGCCAACTCGAAATTATAACACGTTTTTTCAACATGATTTACGACTCCGGTAATCTACCTAAAGAATGGTTACTATCAATATTCATACCCTTACCAAAGAAAGCCAACGCTAACAAATGCGAAGATCATCGTATTATCAGCCTCATGAGCCACGTTCTGAAAATTTTCCTACGTATCATTCATTGTCGTATATACAACAAACTAGAACAAAACATATCAGACGTGCAATTTGGATTCCGAAATGGTTTCGGCACAAGAGAGGCACTTTTTAGCATTCAGGTCCTCATTCAGAGAGCTCGTGATGTCAATGCTGATATATTTGCTTGCTTTATAACTTCGAGAAGGCGTTTGATAGGGTACATCATGATAAACTCATTCCGATCTTGCGCACATCGAATGTCGACGATAAAGACATACGAATTATTTCCAATTTATACAAACACCAGAAAGCTATTGTTCGCAATGTTCGCATAGACGGTCAAACATCTGAGAAATTCAATGTGAGAAAAGGAGTACGACAGGGCTGTATATTATCTCCTGCTCTTTTCAATGCCTACTCCGAAAAATTGTTCCAGGAAGACCTTGAAAACACAGATCATGGAATAAAAATAAATGGAGAAGTGATAAACAATCTCAGGTATGCTGACGACACTGTCCTTCTTGCAGACAGTGCAGACAGCCTCCAGAGGTTAATAGACCGGGTAACTATAGCAAGCGAAAAATACGGAATGAAGCTCAACTGTAAGAAAACACAAGTATTAGTAGTCAGTAAAAATACCAATATTGACACACAATTCTCAACAGGAGATACACCTTTAATACGAACAGAAAGCATTACATACTTGGGAACCAGAATCAGCGATAGTTGGGATCACTCAATAGAAGTTAAATGCCGCATTGAAAATGCCAGAAACGCTTTCAAAAGACTAAATAAGGTACTGTGCAACCTTTCGCTGAATCTTGATCTTCGTCTTCGTGTTCTTAGGTGTTATGTGTTCTCCATACTGTTATACGGGGCAGAGGCATGGACACTTACAAATGCCTCCTGCAAGCGCCTAGAAGCATTCGAGATGTGGTGCTACCGTCGAATGCTACGCATTTCATGGACATACCATATCTCCAACCATACAGTCCTATGTCGCTTGCAAAAAGAACCGGAAGTCATGACCACCATAAAACAAAGAAAGTTGTCCTACTTCGGGCACATCATGCGTAATGGTAAATATCGCCTACTACAACTAATTCTGCAAGGAAAAATCGACAGTAAAAGAGGACCAGGACGCCGACGAATATCTTGGCTTAAGAACTTGAGGCAGTGGTCCGGATTGACATCCGCAAAACTTTTTCGCTCGGCTGCAAATAAAATAAAATGGGCTAGTGTGATCGCCAACATCCAAAGAGGATAGGCACTTTCAGAAGAAGAAGAAGAAGAAGTAAACCACTTCACTAAAGCTTTTTTTGAAAATTATACATCGTCGTATATACAGCAAATGCGAACCAGCGGCAGGAAAAACACAATGTGGTTTTAAAAATGGTCTTAGCACTAGAGAAGTCATTTTTGTATTACAGGTTTTACAGCGATGTAGAGACTTAATCACGTCTATTTTTACTTCCTTTTACTACTATAAAGGAAGTATTGGATTCACCCCAAAAATTCGAAATTGAGTTTTCAACAGATCTTCACGTTTTAGAGTCCCCTGAACCCAAAAAACATATTTTTTTCATTGGTCTGTCTGTCTGTCTGTGTCTGTCTGTCTGTGTGTCTGTGAACAGAATATCTCAAAAACGAAAAGAGGTATGGCATTGAAACTTCATATATAAGTTTTGTGTACTATGTAGATGACACAGCAAGCTTTTGAAGAAAATCGCATAACCGGAAGTAGGTGTTTACTCTTGTGATTTTTCAGTTTTTTTCGATTTTTTCAAAAACGGCTCTAACGATTTTTTTTAAATTTTACATTTTTCTTACATTTTTAATGTGTATTGATGTGAGATAGGTGATTTTCCAGTTGATTACTTCTAAAGTGGGTTTCTTTTGTTTTTTTTTCTATTTTTTTTTATTAACTCCTATTTTAAATAAAACACCCGGTATATTATTACATTTTTGAATTCACCTTAAAATTCTAGAGAAAATTTGTCTCTTCAACTAACACTCGATTTTGTACCGTTTTTGTAGAATTTGTAATTTTTGAAAATTTTTAACAAATGGTTAAAAATTAAAATAAAATTTTTGACTAATTATAAGATCACTGTAAAAGGAAGTTGTGTGAGTGTATCACACCAGATTTTTGTTACTTGGATTACTCTAAGGGTCTAAGGCCTTCGGTCGAGTAAAACACTCTACTACTGATTAACATTCTCAAGGAAGTTGGTATATAGAGCTAGGATATTAGAGTGATATCGAATCTGTATTGGAGAGAAACAACAAAAGTCAAGGTTCAAAAACTGATGCTATAGATATCCAGAAGAGAGTACGCCAGGGATGTGTACTTTCTACTACATTGTTCAACATTTACTCTGGGAAAATCTTTCAAGAGGTGATGGAACATGTCGAAGGTGGTGTGAAAATAAATGGTAAAATAATCAACAAGGTAAGATTTGCTGATGACACAGTCATAATTGCAAGCAGTATGGAAGAATTGCAAAGCCTGGTGAATAGCATCAACCCCGTTAGTAAGGACAGCCTAAATTTGAATGCGACAAAAACAAATATATGATCGTCAACAAAAATGCCCAACCACCTACCATAATTGCAGTAGACAATAAACCCATAGAACATATTGAGAAGTACACCTACCGGGGTAGGTACTCTAATAAATAAAAACTGGGAACAAGCTGCAGAGATTCGCAGTCGTATAGAAAAGCAGGAGCGGCATTTATAAAAATGAGAAATTTGTTTCTAGGCAGAGATTCGAGTATACCTCTAAAAATTCGAATGCTACATTTATATGTCTTTGCGGTCTTGTATTATGGACTTGAAGCATGGACCATCACTGCTGCATTACTGAAAAAACTGGAGGACGTTTCAGATGTGGGTTTATCGCCGTATTTTTCGCATATTATGGACAGACCACATTACCAACGAGCAGGTATTGAGAAGAATGCAACTGGATAAATACCTGAAAACTGGAATAAAGTAATAATAGTGATTATGTATAAAAAAGGCGACTCAGCACTTTAAAAAACCTATCGGGGAATAAGCCTTTTGTTTACTCGGATAATCACAAACATAATGGAGAAAAAGTTGGACTGGTATTTCGTAAACGTACATGATATAGCACATGCGACCATCTCTTAACCGTAAATATGAGTAGAATATAACTTCCCACTACACATAGAATTTGTGGATTATGAAAAGGCCTTTGAAGCAAAAGAACATTGGGCAATGATGGAGGAATTATACAAGACACGAATAGACTATCAATACAAAACCTAATTGGAAAATATATACAAGAAAGCAAAATTAACAATCAAACTAGACGAAAACAGATATCGATTAAAGGAGTAACTAGACAAGAGATCACATCACTCAAACTTTTTACCCCTGGCCCTGAAAGGAGTTTTGAAGAAACTGGAAGGAATGGAGAAAGCTGAAAATTAGAAATTAACATCAATGGTGAAAGAGTCACCCACCTTCTGTTTTTTTTTTAATTTATTTATTATTTGATTTATTGTTCAATAATGTACAGAGTATTTAATTGTAACTGGAAAATAACTTGAAAAATAAATCCTCCTATACCTACAAATTACTTCTACTTAGAATAAGATACAATATTCTTTTGCAATGCTTGCGAGTGACCACGAAAAAATTATGATAACAAAAAAAAACAGAACCAAAATGAATGAACTAATTATTAAGTAGTTACAGCATCAAATGGCTAAAGATAGGTAAGAGTAATAATCCAATCCCATTCTTCTTATCCAGTTTTTAATTTAAATAGGTTCAGTGAACTACATACTCTGATTTTAAACGGGAATATAGTTGGACAATTTAGGGCATAGGTATAAGGCGTGTTTTTGTGAATAAGTTTTAAATATTAGAAGTGCTAGATTACTATTATTGCTTGTACCGTGCCCATGTAGAAAAGTTTAAAACTGTTGTTTATATTTGTATGAGAATAATGCTAATGTCTTTATGTAAAGCTGTCTAACCGACAATGTATTAGCTTCTGAGTATAATTGATCAGTGTGGTATGCGCAATCTTTACGAAATCTTATATTTAAAATTTCTAATGGATAAAGATAGCAGTACTGAATTAGTGATTAAACACTAGCAAAATAAACTTTTTTATTATATTTATTTGAAGAATATTTTTGAGCAGTTTGAATTTGTATATAGTTTTCCTCATTCTAATTACTAATTCATCAATATGGGGTTTCCAATGTAAATTAGAGTTAATAATCATTCCTATAGGTATATTACCTATTTCGTTCAAGCTATGGGTTTGAGTACATTTACAATTCAATTTGTTTTGGTTCAAACACCTTAGTGAGTGTATATTGATTTTAGTTAGTTGCTACCTTAAGTTTATTAGCAAGCAGCAAATTTAGTTTTAGATAAATTTAGTGACAATAAATCATAGTCCAACTGATTTTTCACTACTTCCATACCAAGCTCCACCATCCCAATAATTCATCCTAGATATCTGTCGCAAAAACTACCGCAGTTTCATCTCCAAAATAAATAATTTTAGCATCGATGTCAAGTTTAATGAGATCATTTATATAAATGAGAAAGAGCATAGGCACTAATACAGTGCTCTGTGGGAGTCCTATTTTAACTTCAAATTTTACCACTGTTCACTCCATTAACTGTAACTATTTGACTTCTATTCTCCAAATAAGATTTTATCAAATCATTCGCTAATCCTCTAATTCCAATATTGTCTAGTTTGCAGCAGAGGGCTCGATGTGACACTGCATGGAACGCTTTCACAAGATCAAGAAACACTGTTAGAGTTTTTTTATTATTATCCAAATTTCTGTAAAAGATTTTGGTTGAATCAAATATTGCATTGTTGGTACTACGATTGTTACGGAATCCATACTGCGTGTGACCTAATATGTAAAATTTTTCGAGGAATTTAATATACCTACTTTGAACGTATTTTTCAATAATTTTACCCACACTGCTAGTGAGTGTAATTTGACGGTAATTACAAACTTTTTGTTTATCACCAGCTTTAAGACTATGAATAATTATAGCAGTTTTGAATATAGTGGTAAATATTCCACTATTGATACATAAGTTAATAATGTTAGAAATATCATTTAGATCAGAGGAATGAGTGCTTTTTAGTGTTTTGATTCGTTTCCTAATTTCACTTTCGGTAACCGGTGTTAATAGATCGAATTTGGTTAAAGTTTTTCAGGTTGGTGGATGTTATCAGTTTTATTTATTTCTGTCGTCATATCAATTGGCACATTCTGGAAATATTTGTTAAAGCGATTGGTTTTTTCTTTATCATCAGTTACTGGTTCGTCAACATCATCAGTTAAGGAACCAATACACATATCACTAATTGAACAATTAGTGATTTCATTTATCAATTGCCACGTTTTTTTTTAGAATGCCATTCACTCGCTCAATTTATTTCTATAATAAGTTTCTTTCGTGATTCTTATTAGATTGGTTAAAAAATTCCGGTAGTTTGGATAATATCTTAGAAGCTGATTGTTATGAAGATTACGTAGGACTTGTTTACTTAACTTATCTCTAGTTCGTATTGAATTTAATATACCATTTGTCATGCATAGTTTTATTTTTTTAAATTTAGCTTTAATTTTGATATTTATTTTTGAACTTGATATATGTGTTTTGAGTCTATTCATAAATAATTGGGCAGTATTATCAGCATCCTATAGTTTGAGCACTTCCATCCAATTTTCATTACTAAGAAGATTATTTAGTTTATAAAAATCAAGCTGTATTTGAACATTCTTATTTAAGATAATAGGAATTGAATGATTGCTGTTACTACAGTTGAATTGTTTTATGATTCATGCAGTAGGGTAGTGATCCGTCACTACTGATTCAATAACAATAGGGTATAACTAATTAATTATTTGTTGATTACATTTAACAAAAAAATGATCAAGGCAACCTTTGGAAAATACAGTAACCCTTGTAGGTTTTTGCAAGTATGTAAAGTAACTAAATTCGTTAAGAAGATTTAAATAGTTAGTTGTTATAGGATCATTCGATTCCAGAATGTCAATGTTGATATCACCAGTTAAGATTTCGATTTGTTGATTAAATCCCTGCTATTCAGTTTCATTTCAAGAACTCGCAAAAACCCATCCACACTGCTGGATGGAGGTCGATAAGCAGCCGTGATAACAGTAGATACCAAATTTATATTAGGACTTAAACGAACAAGGTTAGTACCAGAATTAGTTTCAATAACTCGAATGTTATGTTTAATAGAATTCCGAACAAACACTACCACACCATCGTTCTGACTAAAGTTGCCGTCATTATAATACATACTGTAATTAGGTAAATTGTACTTTTCACTTGCATCTTGTATTTTCCATGTCTCTGTGAGAATAATAATGTCAAATTTTGTTCTTAATGCTCCCAGTTGAAGTATATAGCTCATCATAATCTTTATTGATAAATACTTTGTATGTTCATCTGAAAAACTGAGATTAAATCATTACTCCCCCCAAAAACAACATTGAATTGATTTATATCACACGTACTTGTGCTGTTTATATTGTAATCAATATCAAAAAAGTTTATTCATACTGTAATTGAAAATAAACTGTTAATTTGTAGTTAATCAGAAAAAATTAAATATATGAATGAATAAAGAAAAAAGGTAGTTAGAAGTAAGAAGATATAGTTCTGGTTGCAAACAACAAAGACATAACAAAAATAATTGAAATAAAAGAAGAATAAGAAAACATAGGACTAAGAATTGATATACACAAGACGAAAATAATGGGGTCCGGGATAGACAAACAACAATCAATAGAAATGAAATAGAAAATGTCAAAGAATATGTATATTTTGAATAAAAAAAATAGAAATAGGAAAGGCAAACAAAGGCAGAAAAATACAACGAAGTAGAAGACTAGAATGGGCTGCGTTTGGTCAACTGGCACATATTCTCAATTATAGAAAAATTCAAACAAATAGTAAATAAGTTGAAAATAACCCAAAGGAAGATTGGATAGATCTATGATAGGAATATCATTAAGAGACAGAAAGCGAAATGATTAGATCAGACAAAAAACAAAGGCAACTGACATCATACAGATAGGTAATAGACAACCTAAAATGGGACTTTGCTGAGCATATAGCACGTATAGCAGATGACCGATAGAATGCCAAGATTTTGCGATGGATACCATGGAACGGAAGAAAAAGAAGGAGGTGAAATCCAAGGTGGAACGACGAAATACATCAAAGTGTGACAGGACTGAGATTGATAAGAAAGGCACAAGACAGAGGGAATTGTAAACATATGGAGAAGGCTATTGCTCAATACTGGGCACAACAGGGCCTTTGAAAAGAATAGTTGATACTCAGATAAGTATGTAAAATCAAGTACCTACCCAAAACCACAAACCAAATATACTATCAGTGAACTAATAATGCTTGAAACAGTTCACTGCGAATATTTTAACTGACTGTAGAAGAGTACAGCAACAGCATGCGGCGTTACCAGATATTTTGTTTGTTTGTTTGTTTGCTATTGACAAGATCTAGACGGCGTATTGCTCACATTATTTGATGTGTTGCTTGAGCTCTCAAGCAACGTAACTGATACCAAGCCTGATACACAGGTTGTATTTACTATTAAACAGAGAAAGCTCCTATATTTTGGTCACGTCATGAGGAATGATAAATACCATACATTGCAACTGACATGACAAAGCAAGGTAGAGGGTAGAAGAGAGCCAGAGAGAGAGAGAGAGAGAGAGAGAGAGAGAGAGAGAGAGAGACATTAGTGAAGGTACAACTTGAGAAAATAGTTTCGTCAAACTTCTGTAGAACTATTTAGAAAAGCCACCGACCAGTAAAAATTGCCATGTTATTCACCAACGTCCGAAACGGATAAGGCACGATAAGAAGAAGAATAACCTAAAACATTGTACACGTGGAGTTAATTAACTTGAGTTTATAGAATTCTCTTTCAATTATCCTGAGTGATAGTAACGACAGTGAAGAGATATATCTGAAAGCAGCAACATTACATTCCTTTAAAACTTAGATCCGTAAATTTGTAACTAGCGGCGTGAACTTACCATCTGCACAGATTTACGCGTACATTTTTTTACGGCCAGATTATTTAGAAAGTGTTTTTAAATAATTTAAGCATAAATTTAATAATAATTTTTTTCTACAATTTTCTTTTTGCAACGTGCAAAACTTTTAAAAATTATTTATAAAATAATTTACTAAATTTTCGCATAAATTTAGTATCGTGTCATACCAGCTTTATTCAAGTTTAAAGTCACTACGTGAGTGAATACCTTACGTACGGTTAAAATATGTGTTTGTAGAAACTTTTTCGTCTAAAATAACCACTACAAAATCATAGGAACTTATGGAGATCCGATTACGGGACGCCCTATATGCTACAGTAGTTCACTTGAATTACATTTGATCTATTCGATCGTGACGAAAAATGGTAGTCTGCGTCGTATTTCAACATTTTATTTGCTGCTACTCCATTCTCTGAATAAGAAACTTCTAATTTCGTGTTATGTAAGTAAAATATTTAAAATAATCGTACAACTTAAACCAACAAGTCCATTTTGTGTTTTATTTTTAGACAACATTTAATAAATCTAAATTCATTATTGATAACAATGGACGTTACACAGGAATTTAATCATAATTTTCCTCCTAGAATGACCAACAGATTACAGCAATCATTAAATGAAAACGAAGTACTTGAAAATTTACATACACGAGAGACCATTCAAGAGACTATCAACATGTCCGATCACAAATCGAATATTAAACAGGAGGAACTTCACATAAAAGATGAATTGCCTAGTACTTGTGCAGCAGATACAAGCCTCTTAGAAGAGCAGTTTGCTTACAAGCCGTGTGAATATAAAGCAGAAGACGAGAATAATTTTATCGAACATGTGATAACTCGTTTGGAACAGTCTTACTCATGTTCAATTTGTGAATATAAAACTGCACGGAAATGTAACGTAGTTAACCATTTGAAGACACACACAGGTAAAAAATCGTATTCATGTTTCAATTGTGATTACAAGACAGGAAGGAAAAGTAATCTAGTTACACATATGTTCAGACATACAGGTAAAAAACCTTATTCTTGTTCAATTTGTGAGTATAAAGCAGCGTATAAACGTCATTTAGTGCGCCATATAAAGATACATACAGGAGAAAAACCTTATGCATGTTCTATTTGTGAGTTTAAATCAGCATGTAAAAGTCATTTAGTGCGCCATGTAAAGATACATACAGGAGAAAAACCTTATTCTTGTTCAATTTGTGAGTATAAAGCAGCACGAAAAAGTGATTTAGTATGTCATATGAAGATACATACACGAGAAAAACCTTATGCATGTTCTATTTGTGATTATAAATCAGCATATAAACGTCATTTAGTAAGCCATAAAAAGATACATATAGGAGAAAAACCTTATGCATGTTCTATTTGTGAGTTTAAATCAGCATGTAAAAGTCGTTTAGTGCGCCATATAAAGATACATACAGGAGAAAAACCTTATTCTTGTTCAATTTGTGAGTATAAAGCAGCACGAAAAAGTGATTTAGTATGTCATATGAAGATACATACAGGAGAAAAACCTTATGCATGTTCTATTTGTGATTATAAATCAGCTCAAAAATGTAATTTAGTAAGCCACATGAAGATGCATACAGGAGAAAAACCTTATTCATGTTCTATTTGTGATTATAAATCAACACAAAAACTTTATTTAGTAAGCCATATGAAGATGCATACAGGAGAAAAACCTTATGAATGTTCTATTTGTGATTATAAATCAGTTCGAAAATGTAATTTAGTAAGGCATATCAAGATGCATTCAAAACCTTATGCATGTCCTATTTGTAAGTTTAAATCAGTATATAAAAGTCGTTTAGTGCGCCATATGAAGATACATACTGGACAGAAACCTTATGCATGTTCTATTTGTGAGTTTAAATCAGAACACAAAAGTAGTTTAGTAAGCCATATAAAGTTGCATGCAGGAGAAAAACCTTATTCAGGTTCCTTTTGTGATTATAAAGCAGTAAAGAGAGATCATGTAGTTCGACATATGAGAAAACATACAGGAAATTAAGCGTTTTAAGTTTGCACATACAAAGCAGAAAACAAAGTTAGTTTCGTTGGACATCAAGAACTCGTAAAGGAGTGAGACTTTATTGATTTCTATTTGCAAATATAAAGCTACAGAGAAAACATACTTTAGTTAAACATATGAAGATGTATACTAGAGAAAAAACTTAGAATAAGAAGCTTCCTGGAGGTGTCTTTCTTGCCATGATTTTTGTAGTCGCAAAATTTTCTGCAAACACCTCTCCATCCGACATAGTATTAGAGAAAAACTGTATTTATGTTATATTTGGAAATATCAAACAACACAGAAATCACTGAATGGTTCACATGGTTCTATGAGGCCGGGTAGGTGGCTAGCCTTAACTGAGGAAGC
Source organism: Agriotes lineatus (assembly GCA_940337035.1). Lineage (NCBI taxonomy): Eukaryota > Metazoa > Arthropoda > Insecta > Coleoptera > Elateridae > Agriotes > Agriotes lineatus. The sequence goes on along the minus strand of CALNHX010002367.1, from coordinate 148,469 downwards.
GTTCCTTTGTTAGAGGCAGAGCAGGATTAAGGATATGTGAGGCCCAGGGCTAAATTTGTTTAGAGGCCCCATTCCCATTTATGCAATGGGTACTAAGGGATCTAAATGATTAGAAACCGCACTAGATTATAACCTTCGAATCTTTTCGAGGCCCTCGAAATTCGGTGGCCCGGGGCTGCAGCCCCCTTAGCCCCCCCCCTTAATCCGGCTCTGGTTAGAGGTTAATCACTACCACAGATATCAATACAATACAATGTGTACAATATTTCAAATCTCTGTGTAGTAGCTGGGAAATGAACCCGGTTCGGCCACTAATATAGTTGAATATTAATTTTTGTGCAGTGCATCCCTCTATTTCTTTATTGTAAAAGTCAATGTGGAACTAAACTCGTTTAATTGTGATTATGCAAAATTCTCAAGCGATAACAAAATCTTAAAATTTATTGTAATATTGTGGTATGATATTGCATATTTACGTAGCAGAGGTAGGCAGTAATTAATTACATTTTATTTAAATTACTAATTACTTTGTGTTAATTCAGTTACTAAATTACTGATCTTGACTGGGTTTAAATCATTAGAACGCAAAAAATAAGATAAGGCCTAATTAGTATAAGTATAAATATAATTTATAATTTCCTATGGCTAGTGGGATAACAGCTAATTTTGTGCAACATTTGTAGTTCTAGCAATGTGTGCAGGAATAATTTTCTACTTTTAAGATACTACACAGATTTGCCTTCCTCAGCACCAGTTGAAAGAGTTTTTTTCATTTGCCACATTTATAGATAGTCCCAGATGGAATGCGACTTCGGACGAATTATTTGAAAGACTGGTACCAATGAAGGCAGGCAGAGTGTAATACTGTTGGTACTTTTTACTTATTTTATTAATACCTAAATATATGTTGTATGAATATAGTATGACAATATATCATTTTTACCCTTTCAATTTATTTATTTATCTACATGATGCATCAAAACTTTTGGTTTTGGTAAACAGTGCGAACAGTTACAAGACTTAATTATCAGAAAATCGTTAAGGATAAAGTATGTTTTAATTTTATGTTGCTTAGACAGTTACAGGATAATTCCTAGGGGTGTAGGAATGTAAAAGGATGCAGTGCCAATAGCCTTATGTAGTCTCACATAATGAGGGTAATAAAGACTTGGACCCGTTTGGCATAGGTTTGTGACCACAGAAAGATATCTAATTGCATTACTTGATTGACTAGAAAATATCCTATATATGTATACACTTAAAAATATGACTTAAATTTCAAAGGTTGAGCACATTGTTCCAGCTTAAATTGCAATTCTAGCTACTGTGTTATATTTCATAACAAACGGTAATATGTCCTCTGCTCTGCGTTTATAATAATAATAATAATATTTAACATAAGCAATTTCAGCATAATTGTAGTTTATTCACTAGGTCATTCAAGAATGCTGACTGCTTGTAATGCATTTTCAACGTATTTCTATGCAACCGTTGTATGTAATAGCTAATAGCATTAGGCTATTGAACGCGTTTGCTTAATGAAACGTGTTACTGGAAAAGTCGTCATATTTTGGAGAGCATTTAATTTACCCTACCTGTGCTGCAACCTGTTGCGTTGTAGAATAGGTTACCTATGGGAGTGCTCTGTTTATCAAATTTAGTAGAAATGATGGAAGCAATAACGTTAGTGGAGTCAGAAAATAATAGAAGTTACACTATTAAACTAAGAGAAAGGGAAATACGAGAAATAATATCTGAATTCATTTTGTAATTTGCTGTCATAAATGACATTGCTTCCGCAGTCATATTTTTGGTATTTATCAAAAACACTTTTACCGCCACGACACAGTACCTATAGTCTATTTTTTTGCTTTATGATTCAGAGCAGGCTTTGCATTTGCATTTTTGTAACAGTGTAGGTAGTTAGTGACAAAGGAAAAAACACTAGTTATGTCAAAAACTATTAGAACTGTCAATGTGATAACTTATAAGCACTATTATACTTAATAAGAGCTAAAATCACTGAACCATTGACATTAAATAAGGTATTGCTTTATTTTAAGTAGGTTTATTTAAGCGTGATTGATATCTAACTGTACAGAAACGTCATAAAATTTCTAGACATCTATATTTTATGTACTAATGTAAAAATAAATATATTATTAATAATTTGCTGGTGATTTTTGTTTGTAGAACTGTGTTGTACAAGTTATTATTTATGCTACACATATAACAGGCATTTCAAAATAAAGAGATAATACAAAATACTCTGGTAGAACCATTTTCAGATATATAATTTACCAGAATTTAGATGGATACACTTCAGGATAATCATCCAGAATCTGATTCAGAAGAGGAATACAACTCGTCTTCCGATTCTGTATCAGATTCTTCAAACCTAATAATAACAGGAGGTATATCATCCACACCAATTTAACAATGTGCTTTGCCCAGTCACTTTATATTAGTAGTTCACAGTGTTCAACGTTTTTTTCCATATGTTTGCTGTACACAGTGATAGAGATTTAAGCCATAAATTAGCAATTATGTCTTTTGAGGGAGGTTGAGAATTTATGTCCTTATTATAATAGTTCTTCCATAAACTCCATGCCAATTCAATTGGATTGTATTGACAGTGGTATGGAGGTAATCTAAGAACTTCATGCCCATGTCGTTTTTTTGTCAATTAAGTATTGCTTTTGGTCAATATGTAAAGTAAAATTGAACTCCAATTGTCGCTTTATTATTTTGTCATCAAATTGTACGTCACTTTTAATTAACCATTCCTGTATTTGTAATTTATTGGACTAGAAATTGGGTGGTTTATCGATAAGAACCGAATTATATGGTGCATTATCCATAATTAACACACATTTTCCATTCAATTTGGCCAAAGCAGGGATTAACTGTTTTTCAACATTTCCTAAAAATGTCACCATTGATACACTTATGATAGACCCTGTCATTATTGTCCGAGTTTAACAGTAAGTCACATCCTCGTAAAGTTTCATCCAAAAACATGAATATACATTTTTCACTATAATTTCGAAATTGTTAATATTTCCTTTAAAAAAAATCCGCCGAAATGATATGACTCTTCTCACACAATTTTCTTCCATTCACAATTTTGTATTTATATCCCATATTTGTTAATGTGTAGTATAATTTTAAACGACTCCCAGTATAATTCAGTTCCTCCATTGCACACAGCAATAAATTATCGAAAGTAAAAAATTCCAAATTTTCTTCTTAATATCTTCCCTGAAACTCTGCTCCTCCCAAGTTAGAAATTCCTTTTCTTTATTCATATTATCATTCGGTTATTGCTGGAGTTGTGATTTTGCTTCGTTTAGATTTCTGTGTTGCATTTCAAATCTAGCATTATAAGAAATTGTAGAAATCTGTCTAATTCTTAATACTTACATCAAAGATTTGACCAAATCTTCCAATGATGGCTGTTTTACTTAAGTTACCATTGATATCTTTTATATTAGTAGAACGGCGTTTTATAGCCTCTTTGGTTTTACTATTACCTAATACTGCTTTTTCATGGCATTTTATTAAGATTTGCTGAAGTGTCAACTTGACAATCCCGGCGACCTGGATTTTGACATTAGTTATATTTTGTAACTAAACTGTTGTACACTGCTAAAATAATATAAATGCAAAGCCTGCTCTGAATCATAAAGCAAAAAAATAGACTATAATTACAAATAAGGTAAATTGTGAAAGCTATTCAACTGGCAAACTTCAATTTTATTTACATTTACAGATAGGTACGTTCAGAACATACTGTTCAGCAGATCGGTATAATAGTTGTCCATCAATCAGAAACTGTTTCCAAAGCGCTCTTTTTTATAAACACAACCGTTGCTGCGTACCACAATAAGGAAATGGCGGGGTACATTACTTTATCAGCTAACCTTAAATATACAACCAATGCTGTAAGTAGTTTATTTTATAGGTTCTATTTATAGATAAAAATTTGATACCAAATTTAAAGCCAAAATCAAACCATCGTGACTACATGGGCACATTTAAGGGCTGGCTAGCTAAACAGTGAAAACGGCGTGCGGTTCTTTACAAAAGCTTAAATTCATTCATCAGTTCAAAAGGGACGCCAAATGTGCTCAGATAGAAACGAGAATTCATAAACTCAAGGTTTAACCAAAATCACCATTGTCTGAAATGTAATAAATATTTTAACGAGGTCATAACTCAGTTTGCAGTCACGAAAACATATAATCATAGTCAAATGTGGCACATGGATACAAACGTTTAGTACGCCGGGTGCACCCAATAAACATAATGTCTTGAGGCTTGAGGGGCAACTCGTTGGAGGCATCAGCACAATGCAAGATGCAATGCACGAGAACAAAGTCAAATTATCACACAGTATGCAAAGACAAAATTTAACGAGTCCTGAAGGGACTCAGTCAAAACCGCTAACCTTTACAGAATACAGAACTCCCTGAATACATTTCCACCTTCTGGCGACAACAGCAGAGCACTAGCTATTACGCAGGTTACTAGCTCTTGACACTCAGCAAAGTGTACGTGGAAATAGGTCAAGGCAAACGGTAGCTTATGAAAGCAGTAGACTGGACTCTGCAATACGTGTACGATACAGCACGATGACATGGCGGATTCAAATTACTCAAACATCTCGTTACGGAAACATGCCCGAATCAAAACGAACCAGCTCAGTATGGAATCATGACCGGGACAAACCAAACAGTGGTAGAGTAATTCATGGCCGGATCAAAACAGCTAGAAATATTCCAAAGCGTTAAACCAATTCGGCAAGAATAAGAAATCAGGCTCAAACTACGTGCAACTTATCTCTAGCGATCGAAATTGGGTTGACATCATCTAAGGGTTGGCAGTCACCGGGATCAAATACCAGGAAACCATCAGCGTCTCCCAAAGACAATGAAGCTCGCTCTCCCCGACAATAGCGGACAAAATCAGAACGACGTCGGGGGAGCATTCAAAAATAACGCCAAGTGACTATCTCTAAATACAGCGTTACTTGCCGTAACAATTGGTTAAGATTAATAGAAAATCAATTTTATTTCAAATTATACAGACTTATTTTTTTCAAATAAAGATCTAGCAAAATAAGCAACTATAATTTAACCTAAGTTGCTATCAAGTTTAAATTTTTGGTAAATGTTGTTAGTTTTCCTCGTTTTTCTCCACGGTTTTCGTTGTTTAAAGTATTTGTTTTTACGTTTATGTAATTATCCAAATAGTTACTAGTTTTTTGTATAAAGTTCATCTCTATTACGTGAGTCATAAATAAATTTTCATTAGTAATAAAATTATCAAAACATTTTGCATAATTTGTTTTGAGTGTTACTTTATACCCTGCGTAATCAGTTATGAATGCTAGTGTTTGTAAAAGTATCGTTATTGATATCAATATTTCCGAATTCATACATATTTTGATCGTTATCCAACACGATATAAACGAATGTGGAAAACACTAACAATCCTTTTATTTTCATTAAAACATACAAATTACAAACATAAATTGCAAGCACATAAAATTACAAATACAAGCAGTGAATTACGGAAAAACGAATATCGGAATCTAATTTGGTAATTAGAGCCTAAGGAAACTGACCCGCGCCTTCGTTTTGGCTAGAATGACACAAGACAGATGGAAAAGCAATGCTCTTGAATCCAAAGTGTATCTGTTTATATAGGTTGCTTGTGTAAGGCGAAAGGATTCTCTTATTATCTGGATACAATAGGTGTCCAACCGAACAAGGCTGAGGGTTAAAATCTTCACTTTCGCCTAAGAAAAGAGAATTTCCTGCTCGAGTTTATGGTCTTATTGTCCAGCAAAGTTGACTTTCACTTTCATACGGCCTATTGTTATTCAATTCGGACCTTTATTGCTACACACAATTACGTTTACTCCATTACGCAGATGGGGTAGATGGAGATCATGCTGTGATGATTCGAGATGCCTTCTGTTTACAGACTGTAGCGCGACGTTTGAAAAGTTCGTTACATTCTTTGCGTGACGACACAAATCAAACTTGACGTTAAAGATATTTCTTAACTGCAAGCACACAATTGATTTTGACACTTTCGCTAGAACCGTCACATCCCGAATTTTCACTTTTATCAGCGCCTTTCGTAATGCAATACACATAATTGACTGACACTCACTGGTTTATGGTACATGTTCTTCAGCTTTTTCAGATATTATGTCATCAACAATATTCTTCCGGTTTAAATTATTACAATTCAGAGCCTTATTATTTGTTAGACAGAAACATTGAAATCTACATTCTAGCACATCAGCTTGGAAATATTCTAACATTCACGTATGAAAAATGTCAATTATTTAAAAGATCGCATACTTGAATTAGAACTTCCGATGTAGTAAAGTTGAAAATGTTTTGTTGCAAACTTTACTAACTCTTAACATTATTTAGAATCGTAATACTCTTCTATTCTTTCAACCATTTTGAGAATTCTTTTAACTAATTGCCTTGCAGCATGTTTCGAATTCACGCAGATGTTTCTTTTTCATTTCCTGTTGACCACCAGTGCCGAATAATTTGAATAAGTCCTCTTATAGCACTCATAGACGAAATAAATTTTTCATCAAAAATAGCAAGTGCAAGCTTTACATTTCGTCTTTATAAATTGTTTGGAAAGTAAGCTTCAAAGTAAGACCAGGAGCGTGGTTAATAACAGAACATTTTTCGTGTGTACGTAGTCAAAATGAAAATTGTGGTCGGCTCAAGGTTTGTATCAAAAATTTAGACAAGCCGTTTTATTAATATTTATCATCAGCTTGTTTTTTGTACACCATGTATAAAATTCGACTACTACCGCCGTATCGTCTGCGCTTATCGATATGTCGTGTTTATATGACTTGGGAGGTCATTAACAATTAAAATAAATATAAGAGGTCCGAGAACAGATCCCTGGGGCACACTATATGCAAATCATAAGAGCATGAAATATTAACAGCAATTTTCACTCAGAGCTTGCGGTTAATAAGATATGATTTAAAAGTTTTAATACTGAACCCCTAATTTATTTGTAAGAAAATGAGAATGAAACAAAATAAGAATAAAGTCATGGTAGCGGGTGAAGAATAAGAGCAACTAAACATAAAAATAAGAGATACAACATTATACACATTAAAATGTTTCAATATTTAGGAGTAATAACAGAGAAAGTACTAATGCAACCACTTTATAACGGAAATATTACAGCGAACAAAATAAATCCTTTTAAAACCATCGACTGTGAAATATAGATACTAACAAGAAACCGGAAGAACAAAATACAAGTCATGGAAAGGGCCTTGAGAGGGGCAATGGGTGTGGTAAGAGAAAATAGAATAAGAAGAACGCAAATAAGAAAAGAACTTGAAATGAAATCCATCACAGACCGACTCTGTGGATGCTCGGGGGTGTAGCACCCACAAGTTTCACTCAATGTAGAAGAAAGTATTGGAAAGATTTCAGGGATATTAAAAATCTGAAATTCCACCATAACGCATTTACACACTAATCTTATCACCTAACAAAATATGTTTAAAAATTACCCAAAATGCAGCTTTGTCCACAACTTTCAAGTACAAACAATAACCAAATAAATAAGTGCCAAAAATGTCTCAGTGCAATAGAAAATATGGACTTTGCTAAGTGTGGTCAATGTCAAACCATTTTGAATGCTCGATTATGTAATGTTGTTTTTTTACTTAGCCCTATACTCTACTGTACTATTAATTTATATTGCCCTGGGTTTGCTAGTTTAAACAGTCGTAGAAACATATAACTCGATTTACCTCTCAGTATGGCTTAGGGTAAAATAATATTGTTGGCCTGGTCGTTGTCACCCAGAATTCTGAAATTATGCATGCAAATACTGCCAGCAATAAGAACCCAACATTTTACCTAAAAAATATATAGGTATAATCTGTAAGCGAAACACAAATACAGGAAAATACATTTACATAAAACATACCAAGAATAAATGCATACAAGTGAAGCTGTCAACAATATAAACTCCTTACTGTAAATATCTACGGGCAAAAGTTGTTTCTAATCGCGTTGTTATCTACTAGGTGAGCCTTATATTTAACTAGAGACTACAGTTCAAACACAAACCGCGTGAAAATGTTTAAGTATACGTTTTAGCGCGTACTACGAATGCTGATTCAGTGGTGACGCAGCTTGGCGTCCCTTCGCGTGGTTTCCCAAGCATTGGAAGATTGCGTCATTCGCTATTAAGCTTCCGGTTTCCTCAGTTTTACTGGTTCGTACAGCAAATGGAAGTAGTTAATTATAGTAACTAACCTGACTTTCGTATTTCTGCCAGTTGGGCCCGGGGTCCGCGCTGTGGGCTATTTTGAAGCCAAAATTACGATTTCTGACTGTATTGACTGGAACACCTCAGGGTTGCTTCCAAGGTGATTGTTCACTCTCGAAAACTGCACCTCAGCTGGCGATGCAATAGTTGTAGGTGGCTTGTGGCTTGTTAACGTAGATTCGCACAGTCACTTTTTTAGGCACTTAATGTATATGCGTAACCTCCCTTGAGTGACTGGCGTACGCTCTGGTCGCTTAATCGAGAGCGACTGTCCCCGCTGTCATTTAGGCCCCGCCGGCTATCTGTTTATAACTATACTGCTTGCAATCAGCAGTATTCGTACATTTACTCGCACCCGCGAAACTTACAATGCGCTTCAAATTAATTAATACATAATGAGGAATACGGTTCAGTTTTCTTACTAGCAGGATATGGTTAAATGCCCAAGTAAGAAATATATAGGGTGACGAAGTAAACCAAGTTATGGAAAATAAGTGTAAACAGCCTACTACCAACGGCGCGGGTATGATACTTATAACGACCTTAAGCATGAAATTAAAGAGATAAGTAAAGCCATGTCATTTATACCTGATACATACGCTAAAATAAATAAAAAAACGTAAATTACAAAACCAAATCCAATAACAAAGATGTAACGAGCTATAAACCAAAATGTGACAAATTTAAGAAAAAAAATGAAAATTAAAAAATTAATAAAATGGAAACAAAAGTGTAGAAGTATTTGGAATTAAAGAAAGTGAAAATGTATATTGCAATGAGATAATTGCTGAGAGTTCTAAAAAATTATAATTTTATATAGAAAAAGATGATGTTAATTTAGCACATCATCTACCTAATGGCAAAGATAAATCCCTGACTGAAATAGTCCAAAAATCCTTTAACAGTGTTTGTCAACGAAAATGTTATACTGCAGAATAAAATACTTCTTGTTTTGCGTCAGTTTTTGACAAAACTGATGCAAAACCTAACCTGCTAACCTCGAATTTGACATAGACTTACAGTCTTGTCAATTTTAAGTAAAGTTTTCAATTGCATTATGGGAAATTCAAAGAATACTAGATGTAATTCTTTTTAAGACACCCGATATTTTGAGAGTAGAACAAAAGTTGTTTCAGTTAACACTGGGTCTAGGTAATCTATGGAGTACCTCAGGGAAAATTGCTGGGCCCAGCACTAGACTATATATGAATGACCGTCATTTTAGAAATGGAAGGATTATATCATATGCAGATGGCCCAGTGTTGTTTGTTGACGATTCCTTTTGAAAAAATGTAATTGCAAAAATGCAATCTTGGTTAGACATATTTTTTAACACTAAATCATGAAAAAAACAGATATATGTTTATTTTTTTTATTATGGTATGGTGGAGTCACTTTTGAGTTACGGAATTATTGAACCGGGTGGCACACATACAATACATTAAAAAAATTATGTAAGTACTATCCAGAAAATTGTAACGTTTCGCCCAGCGAGAACGCGATTTTATAAATTAGAAATTAATTTGCGCGTTCTCCCTGGGCTCGCACCACGTTAGACACCGGAGCGCCGCGCCGAGAGTTCAAAGTGACGTCACCGCGAACAGTCGCAGGGACACCGCCGCACACCTAGACCACGAATCCCCGCTCCAGTGACCCGACACGAACCTCTGATTACGCCCGCACCAGGTATACAAGGAAAAATCGAAGCCACAACAAGGGAAAATTCCCTAGAATATCCCCAGTTCTCTCTCCTTGCCTACGCTCTCTCCGGAGTGTCTCCGGACTCTTCGAGAGGACTCCGACCAGTTACCCGAACGCCTAGACGTTCTGATTGTCTTCGGACTCTTCAGCGTCGTCTTCCCAAGTACCTGGATGTTCGGATTGTCTTCGGACTCTTCAGCGTCGTTCCCTTAAGCGCCTAGACGTTCGGATTGTCTTCGGACTCTCCAGCGTCGTCCTTCCAATCCCCTGGACGTTAGGATTGTCGTGGCGTCATTCCCCGAACACCCAGTGACCTAGAAAGCCTTTTCAGGCCCGACGGCGACGACGTCGAACACCTAGTTACAAGGAGGGCTTAGCCGAACTCGTCGACGACGTTCTCCAACACTTGGACACCCGGGAGGCCAAGTCGAGCTCGCCGATGACGACTCCGTCCGTGAAATAAGTTTCCCCGCACCAGGACAGCGACGCAGACGTAATTAAACCTGTTAATTGCGTCTGGAATAACTAGTATCACCGGAGCCGAAAAACGTGCACTAGGAGGCCCCGCCTAACGAGTCAGAGGCCGGCGTCCATAGGTACGCGTGTTTGAATCGAGGGCAACCCGACGGAGACCATCACCGACAAGAAACAACGGCTATTTAATCGAAATTTACCTACCTGGATTCGTAAAGCTGCTGCCACAGGTAAAATCAGATGAGTTCGCCGAACGCCCGTATTCTCGTCACAGAATAACTGCAGGCCACAATAAAACACTAGATGCACCAGGTATGAATGTAATTTAGCTTGATAGGACCCGCAATTTCGCATATTTAACAATTTCAAAAATAGAATTCAATGTTTACGTGCCGTAATGGCGCACCTGTCACTAACTATAACCTTATCTGTGCAGGCCAGACGAAATGCCTACGGGACATCGGACATACTCCGTGTATAGGCTGTCCCAAAAGAAGGTGACAGGGGCCGACCAACAGCGAGCGACACGCCCTACTACCATCATTACACTTTATTTATGTTATTTCCTGTGTTGAATACAGTTTAATTTGATGTATTTAGCTAAAAATATTATATAATGATAAAAGGTTATTCTGTATATCTATCCTACGTTACTAACTAAGCTTATTATTTGTCCTTGGCATTTTTTAGCTACCCTGGAAGCCAGTTTGAGTCTGGTGATTGTAGCATTTAAATTAAATTAAATTAAACTAGCCCGTCAGGCTACAAAATCATACTCAAAATAATATTTTAAAAACCAGGCACATATTCAAGCCATCTCTTGTTCGAAGATACTGCAGTACTGCCTATTGCAACGTTATATTTATTGATGGCCTTAAAACATACACATAAAAGAAGCAATTATATTTCAATAATCAATTATGGCAACAATACATAAACTATAGAACTACTTACTTAATCTGTCCTCTTGTACCTGTAGGTGTCGAGGTTACAGAATGTTTTCCATTCTGCTCCGTTCCTTGCTTGCTTCTTCGCTTCGTCCCAGGTTGTCCATCTATCTTATAGTGTCTTTGTTATTTTTCGTTCCATGTTGTGGCTGGTCTGCGTCTCTTCCGGGTCTTGTCTGTACCCATTTCCCATATTCTTTCCACTACGTTGTTATTGTCCATTCTACATAGGTTACCAAACCAGTGTAGCTGTCTTCTTTGTATGGTGTTTAGGGGTTGTACTTTTAGACTGTCTCTTATTCCATTATTGCTTATCCTGTCATTTCTTGTTATTTCGCATATTCTTCTAAAATAGCGCCTTTCGCCCGCTTGTGTTCTACTTTTTTGTCTTTTAGTGAGAGTTCATACATGGCTTCCGTAGATAATAGTTGGGATATATACTGATTTATACATTCTCACCTTTGTCTCTTTAGATACCTTTTTTCCTATAAACGCTTTCTCCAATGTTCTGTGTACTGCTGCTACTCCTAGTCTGTTATTCAGCTCTGGTTCTAGTTTCCCTTTAGAGTCTAGTATGACCCCAAGGTATTTCAATTTTGTGGTCTGTTTAATGTTTTCATTTTGTATCGTCAACTCTATTTTTTCATGTTCTCTTGCTATCAGCATCCTTTCAGTTTTCTGTATGTTAATTTTCATGCTTTAAACTCCTCATTCCATGTATTGATACTATTTTGAAGATCATTTTGTTTTGCCATTTTCAAACATAAACTCACTTACTCTGACATGTTCTTGGTTTCTTATTCCTAATGTTGCTAGTTTTGATCTGTTACTCGCTCTGTTATTCACTGATTTGGCTATTTCATCCATCGCCGCTATGAATAGTAAAGGACCTTTGTGGCTCATAAACTATAGAATTAAATGACTAAAATGATGAACAAAACATTTGGTCAAAAATGTTTCTTATATTACGCTCCCAAGGTATAATCTATTCCATCTTGAAAAAAACGATAGGTTATCATGCTTTTCTTTTCCTAAATTGGCAGTACTAAGGAAAGCAGTAGTTATATTTAATTTCTTTTTGGTGGCAAACTTTTTCTAACTAAATTTCAAAATGCCGTGTTGCCAATGCTACCAAACCAAAAATTAAAAAAATATGTCAATAAATGTCATTATGCCACTTTCCTAATCTCTGAAAAATAAAGTGATAGTGTAAGTGATTATTGTCAAAAATTTAATGAACTACATGCCCAAACTTGTGTCTTCGGAGACGAAACGCTGTGTGTTAAAGTGTTACACACATTTCAGACGAGATAAACCCGATCTAAGCAATGATCAAATTATTAATAGATTGATGGACATTTTCAACGTGAGTACACCGAATTCGTATCCCATAAAAAAAAATTCTTAAAAAGTGCATCATTTATTTATAGGTAAAAAGATCTGTTATCTATTCTATAATTACTAAAAATAATGTAGCACATTATGGCAACATCGGGCATTCTGAACCTTCAAAATTCCTAACCTAACTTTACCGCAGTTTTTTCAGTTCATATACAGAGTGATATCTGTCAGATTGTCATGGCCAACCATCGTTTTTTTTAAGATGGAATAGATTATATATAACCTGTTCAATACTTCCGTAAATTGCTTTAGTTATGGGTGACTAATGGTAATTTAAAATGTGTAGCTAAGAAGTTGAGTTTGGTTCTGTCATGGCATACACTCGAAGAACTTATTGCTTAAAAATTATCGTAAAACTGAATTAAATTAACTTTTATTAAATTTTTGTGTTTCGGAACAACTTTAAATTAAATTAAACTAAACGCCACGCACAAACTGATTTCCAGTTTTCAGTGGTGTACATGTACTCAGTAACCTCAAGTACATGATGTTTATTTTGTGTTAATTCTAAAAAAAAATATGATGGAACAGAAATTTGTTTGTGGTTTGTTGCATTATATGTACAAAGTGATTTTTTTAAAAGTTAATTGCAGTGAGCTATGACGAAAAGTAAATCGTGTGCAGTCAGCTTTAGGTAGTTGCTGGCATTTGAAATTTGAAGGCTATGTCAAAAATTGAGCATAACAGCTGTGATTTTCTGCAGATTTAAATAATACGATTAGAAATGGTACTTTAGAAGTATTTTATTAACATAATGGTGATATTTTTATATTAAAAATTTAGGGCAAGTATGCTTAAATACATGATAGAAACGAGTATAGACGACATCCCTAAATTCATCCCTATATTGGTCAAAACAGTTTTGTATAGAGTAGGACCGCTCTCCATTTACAACAACCCCACTACGATAATAAGCTTTTACCATAAAAACCTTATGTTGTCTTGTGAAATTGGTCTTTGAATTAACGCTTAAGCTGGAATTAAGTTCTTATGTCAAATTATGAAGTGACTAACTATATAGCGTAATGCAGACACATCTGATTCAGTTTATCCAGGGCCTGCTCCAATTCAGTTTTTAAAAAATCATACTGTATATTGTTATGATCCTTATGATTTTATTTTTTTTTTATTTAAATTTATTATTGTGCTCGTGGTTTTATCACATTTGATTCTAAACCTCACCTTTCTGTTCACAGCTTGATCATGCACTTGTAACAAAATTAAGTGTTCGACTATTAATCTCTGGGTTACTGTTGAATTTAATTAGGACATACGCAGTAAAATTACACTGAGGCGATTGTATTTATTAAAAATAAACCTGTATCTGTCATATTTAGGCCAGTCAAATAAGAATTTTTCGAGGAATTAATTCCCAGCAAGCTGGAAATCATTTCAATACCTTCATTTGATCCTAAATAAGTGTAATCTGAGTTTGCACCATCCCGGGGGGTGAGCTTAACTTATGGGAGCCCAAAAAAAGTAAATTTTTGCACTTTTTTTCAGTTTTTTGCTTGTAGCTCAAAAACAGTGGGTCGGACGGAAAATGACATCCCATTTAATATTAAAGACGGTTAAATTCTGTTTAGAATGGGTATATAAATCTTCAAATTCGGTTCAATAGTATAGCCGAAATCAAAAGTTAGAAACCGGTTTTTTTTTATTTCAGTGCAAACTTACATTTTGCGACTTTCCAGGACTACATATCTTTGAAATAGATACTCCTGTTGAAAAAACCCATAGAATAAAAGTTGTAGAGAATAAAATTTCACGTTATATAGATATTTCATAAAGTTCATTCTGAGGGGTGAAGAACATTTTAATGCTAATTTCTAAGATATACACATATACACAATCAGAAAACTAGTTATATAAGTATACACACGCTGAGTAGAGATTTGAGGTAGTATGAATGAAAAACAATTTTAATTTTTCAAATGTGGAATTATCTTTAATTAGTAGGTATTATTCATATTAATTAATTTATTAATCAGAAATAATCATAATTGTTAATAATTTAGGTGAAATGAAGTAATAAAAACATTTAAACTTGACATGATATTCAAAAACATGTTATATAAATCAAGACGCATACAGCACAAAATGAGGCAGCATTCGTGCTCGCATTTTCTTAGATGTTGATGGCTTTCATCTGCGAAGCTGTCAAGCTGCGGTGGCATGTCGAGGCCCTCTTCATCGGGATCATCTTCAAATGGACTGTCCTCACCTATTTCTGCTTCTACGACAATCGGCATGTGGGACACACTCTCATCCTCCAACGGTGCTGAATTCGAGCATGACTGGCCGTGGCAGTTGAGGAAAATTGTTGAGCATTTCATGCAGCGGTAGCTGCACTTTCCTGTACACCCCTTCGTACATCCGCAGGACACTGTGTTGAGGATTTCAGCTGGAGCTGGATCCTTTGTGTTTGTGATGGGGAGCAAGTCAAAGTCCGTCCGCCTCCAATCCCAGCTGAGAGTATCCTTTAGTCTATCATACCCGCCCTGGATTTGGTGGTAGACCCGCAGAATATGTTGGGCGGCGGCTGCATTTGTTGGGGGTAGAGAAGCTAGATTGAAAGTTGGCTTTACGAGGGATTTTGAGAACATCTCGTAGCGGATATTGTCCAAGGGGGTATCATTGGCCTTAAGTGAATAGAGGGCTGCCAGGAACAGTTGACCTGCTGAAATGAGGTCCTCAGGATCAGCATCTGCATGGTGGAAATCCTTGACAACCTCCTGTAAAGTCGTGTTCTTTTCAAAGAGCTTGACAAACTTCTACTTCCCTTGGCGATAGAATGCAGAGGTTGTATCACACCCACTGATTGCATGTAGGAACAGAAGGTTCTGTTTGACAGCAGAAGAGGAGTTGAAGTGCGTGGGAGAGTAGAAGTGTTCTGAGAGGTTCCCTTTCCAGGTCTTATGACGTAAATGTTTGAGGAATTGGGTGCTTTTGCGGTTAATAGGATCAATAGATCAGTGTCCTCTCCAATTATTATGACCGTCGCAAAGTTCTCTGCCATTTGAATGACGGTGTTGACAATGAGGGTATCAGCATCCTCAAGAGCTTGCCTGACTTCAAACCCCTGCTGTACTAATTTTTCACGCAGCATGGAGATAAGCCGTTCTTTGCTGTTGTCGTTGGAGAGAAATTGTTTTTTCGGCATGGTTGCAGTCATCGTTTCAGTGAACACCACGTTTGCCGAACATTTCTTGCTTCTACGACGAAACCGCTTAGCTGATTTGGTACTTTTCACTGATGCCTCATCAGGGTAACCATCAAAAACGTTGGTTGTACTGGCAGGGTTGTAGTATTGCTTAACGTATTCGACATATTTGGAGAGAATGGTTGAAAATTTGTTTCTTGAACTGCCAAACCACTCGATGAAGAAGGAACCCACCATCAATTATAATGGCACTACCTGCAAGGTTTGGTGGACCAGACACTGGCTAAAACAAATCGTAGAACACAGATTTCTTTGTTTTTCGCAGTCCTGTTTCATCAAAAATGGAAAGGGGATAATGCGCCAATTCAAACTCGAAAAAATTCTTAAACTGTTCCTCTGATTTCTTAAGAAGTGTTATGCGTCGGAAAAGTGTATCTGAGTTTACTGGTATATCTTCGCCGTGAATCCTAACTTTCGAGTTGTAAGCTTTAAGAGAAATCACTCTGTTTTTTCATTGAAACCTGACATTACTGAAGTCGCTGCCAATAATCTTAGCAATACTCTGAATTCCTTTTTCAAACTCTTCATGGCAGTTAATTTTCTCATCGCCAGTTACTCCTGTGCTAATGGACATCACAAATTGTCCAATCTCGAAGGGATAGTGAGATGAGAACCAGTCAAGAAGGATCACAACGTCTGCATCGTCCTTCTGTATCCTTGACAACCTAGCGTCTACGTGCTGTTCTGAAGTACCATACGTCACGCCACAAAAGTCTTCCAATTGCACGGCAATTTCCATGATGGTAGGGATTGTGGCAACCCAAGTCACCAGAGTACTGTCCGTTATGTCTCGTCCATGTGACTTGCCAGACCTTCCTTTGTCATATTCATTAGGCGAGAGCTTTTGTTCCAAATCCAACATGTCCTGGAGGTACAATTAGCATACAGTTAGCATACAAGAAGTGACCAATCGAATGGAAGTAAGGCAACATCCGTGACACCGACTGTAGATATAATTGCCAATTGCCAGTTCGCTCAGCCTCTATGAACTGCTTGACAATGGACACCATGCGGAAACATTGCACCTACAGCTTTGCGGTAGATCCATTCTTCTCAAGCTCCGAAAGTTTCTCATAGAATTGTTCCATAATGCTCAAGAGCGCTGGTTGGTCCAGGCGTTGTGAAAAATTCAGAGCTCCCACATCATCCAGCATATCCAATATTTATTATTTAACAACTAATAAGAGCAAAAGCCAAAGGCTTGTGATGCTCAAAATTACATGAGGAAACTTAATTACTATGGATAAATACTAAATTAATATATTTTATCTACTCCAGTGGGATACGTAACTCATTACGTCACTCATTTGACTCTATTTCAGTTAGGTAATGAAGCTCATTACACCAGTCAGTTATGTAATGGTTTCATTATGCAACTGAGTTGTGTAATGACTTCATTACCTAACTTTAATAGTGTCAAATGAATCACATAATAACATTTGCCTACTAAAATATTCTTGAAAATGACAGATCTGACATTTCTCTTAATGCACTTTTCTCAATTTTTGGCAGTAGTAGTGTATATAATATTAAAACATTTAATAGTAGATGTACGAATATCATAGCAGCTTTTAATTAGAGTACTACATTATATTCTTCAATGTGTATCTAGTTTTTTAATATAATTGTACCAGTAGCTAACTAATCTGGTGTGAAGTTGCGCCGATCATGTAACTAGAACAGATCCAGCAAAATGGGCAAACAACATTGGATACAAACTGCAGACTACATAAGCGATTGGAAGCCTATAATATAGCCGGGAAATAGTCGTACGGAATAGAGAGATCAGCATTTATGAAAGAGAAGTTGAATACAGTCGTGTAAATCGTGTAGTTCTTGTTTATTAAGCTTCACTTTCGTACCGTTTGAATATACTGGGTGTGCCAAAACGTACCAGAGTAACTCATTTAATTCAAAAAGTATAGATGAAGATTATCCTAAACTAAACCGTTAACGAGTTATTTTCGATTTTATAATTTGTGATTAACATTCATAAAAGTGAATTTACTAAATAAACTTTAATATTATACTATTATTTTATTATTATTCACAAAAATTCTCGAAATTGTCCCCATTGATATCGATGCTCAAGGCTGTGCGTCGTAAAAATGATTGTTGGGTTCTTAAAAGAATTTGTGGGTTATTGTGAATAGTACCTGCAACCTCTTGTATTCTAAAACGTAATTCCTGCAAATGTGTACTTCGTTAGCATAAACTACATGTTTCATGTGACCCCAGAGGAAAAAGTCCATGGGAGTTAGGTCTGGCCATGCCACTGAACTACCTGTTCCAATCCATATCTCTGGGAAATACTTGTTAAGCCAAGTTAAGCTAAGTTCCTACGCGTAAACTTGCATAGTCGTGCTCTTACCACATTTCATGTATAATATTTAATGGGACTTCTTCCAATTATATCGGCAACGAATTCTCAAAAAAAATCGTAATTTTCAGTGTTCAAACATTATGGTAATTCAAATGGTCCAATTAAGCGATCATTTAGGATATAAGCCACCATATTCACACTAAATCTTTGTTGGAAATGAGAGAATCGCCTTAAATGAGGGCTTTCTCTTGCCCATTCCTGGAAATTATTAAAAATAGTAATTCCGCCTCTCGTATAGCAGGCCTCGTCAGTCCACAAAATATTAGCCAAAGCTTGAACTCTTTGATAATGGTATGGATGGAAACACTTCTTATTGTTCTCCATGCCGCATGCCTTGGTTGCATTGCCCCTTGTTCTTTTAACTGCCGATATGAATTAGTGAAAACTTGTAGGCAATCTTCTGTTAGGACCCCTTCTTCTGTATTCTTCTTGCACCGCTAAAGCATTGCCATCACACAAACCATACACGTACACAATATCTGTGTATTTCGAGCTCGAAAATTATCTCGGCATTGTTAATTCGAGATGTACTGGTTAATACAACAGTGGTAACTATTTAACTTTTTAATAATTTTAAAGATAAGTCTGAAAACAATATTATTGTTTGTCAACAATGACATTCAATTGTTATGGAAAACCAATAGCATTCACGGCCTAGGTGATGGTGACCCCAAAAATTATAAAATCAAAAATAACTCGTTAACTCATATATGTTTATCTAGATGTTTCGACTCTAAATGAATTACCCAACTGATTCCAAACATATTTCTGGTACGTTTGTGAGACACCCTTTAGACATACATGTTACAAATTAATTTTTTAATGTGCCGCTCGTGAATAATTTTTAAATTATATATTTCTGTGTCTGATTTTGTTTAGTATCTTTCTTGTCTAGTATTATAATAATTAATTGTTAAGTGAGCGTAACATATTAATAACAATATTAGAGGTTAAAAACCAAAAATTGTAGGAAATGTGAGAGCTAAATAATAGAAAATTATCCACTTCAAATTTAATATACTGTATGCAGTAATTTTTATGGGATATATGAGTATGATAAATAAGTAGTACAAACTATCTGAAGAACCATTTATTTAGAAACGCACATCACATTAGAACATACCATAAAAAAGCTTTCATGTTTTCATTATAATATATAGAGTTTCAACATTATTTAATATATGGCTTATATATTCTGGTGCAAACGACGTTGTCGATTCTCATTATCTGAAACAAATAAAAAATCTTGTAATGCAGCCGATATTATAATTACAACGGTTTTTTAAAACCGTGTAAAAAGAAAATTTTAATGTTACAATACATATTTTTTATATTCCATTAAATATAAATATGTCTAACAAAAGTATATTCGAAGTATGTTTTCAATTTTGACACGAAATTCCATATTAAATATTTGTCCATTAATAAATATTTGGTGTAGATGGTTGTGTCGCATTGATAATCTACTTGGAAACGTCTGATTATCTCTTTTTCGCTATTGTTTCGCAATTCATATCTACAAAGGACACATCAACTGCCAAAGATCATTTTTTTCAAAAATACTATTTATTCTCGCTATATATGTTTTAGAATTTCGCATATTGCATTGAATCAGCATCGCCATATATTACTTAAACGTAGATGAGCTCACCATTTTGACTTGATTTTCGGAAAAAATAATGTCATTGACCATTTGCTTCCCTTTGTTATCTGTCTGAACTTCGTGAACAGTTGTTCCATCAATCGTAAATACTGATTTTATTTTGCGACCATCGAGTGTCTGTTGATCCAATTCTATGCCTTCTTTGAACTTGGTAATTGCATTTTGAAATTTTGTTAAGAAGGTTAAACGCCATTCATCTCCAGACTTCGATAACTCGAGGATAGGATACACGGTGACTGCGACCTTACGCACCATCATGTTTACACCTAAATAAAGATTGTTATTAGATAAAGTTCGAATTCAAGAAAAAGATTTCTAAGTAACAGACATTAAAAAACCATTTAATTGAATATTTCTTAATATTATGAACTTGTTCATGGAACACTTAGAAGTTTCTGAACATCTACTTTCAACACTCTTAAACGGAAAAACCTTAAAAAATATTATTTTCTACATTTATATATGGACATAAAAACGTGATCAAGCTAGGTGGAATTGCCCTTGATTAATACAGTAAATAGTTTAATATACGATTCAAGTACATTTACAGGTACAAACTAAATTAAGAGCTCCCGAATAGGAGAGATTTCGAACTTACCAGAGACTTTCAAATATTCTTCGTAATTTTCATTTGCTTCCAGTTTGTACTTTATTTCTAAAAATGGTTCTAAAGACATGTTGCTGTCGAGGATTATAAAAGTTCACTGTAGAGTGCGAAATTGACTAGACAACTGATGTAGAAACACTTTCCAGTGCGTATGTCCTGATATTAGATTAGATAAATAGATACGTGGCTTATTAACAGATGAGATAAGCGTGGGTACTTGTTTTCAGTATGTTATGCTGATAGTATCTTGTCAACGTGCGGTTTTTGAAATCACCATTTAACTTCTAGATCATGTTCTGCATAGTGTACTTTATACAAATATATAATGGAATTATATAAAAGAGTCAATTAAAAACTGATTATTTTATTATGCATTACGGGTTGCTTAAACAAAAAAATATAGAAAGGTTGACCATGGATAACAAATCATTGTTACTGAATGCTTTATAAATCATTAACTGGCATCACCCTTTCACTAACAAAACATTACAAATTGTAATATATTACCCTACAAATGATATTACGTTATAAAGTGAACTGGCTCTTCAAGTATATTGATGTTAATCTGTTTTTTTAAATTACGAATTGCCCTATTTTGTATTATAATGTCAATAATTACTATTATAGACAGCTCCTGAAAAATCAGGGGTGGATTCTTTTATCTACTTACTTGATTTCTGAAAGATTGATGTTCTAATATTTAGAATCGCATTCACATAAGTCACAACACTTATGTCAACCAACTGTCAAAACAAATTTGAAATTCAAATGACAAATTCCCAATCTTTTCAATGGTACACAACAATATTAAAAAACGCAGCAAGTAATTATTTCTTAATTAGTTCACCTTCTTATTGTCTTTTTTTCGTTTCTAGTTATGATTTTAATAAGAAATCACGCACCTTTCATTTGGTTCACACAACGTTCCAGATGGCAACCTCCTTTTGATCTGCGAATCGACCCTTTCAAGCACCTTCCTGCAATGCGCTGTTCACAGACAGACAACACGTCCCAACCGTCCAAGATCAGCAAACTCCAATTTTCCTACAGCACTCAGCAAACAGAGCAAACCTGCAGACATCCACCTGCTACAGCAACTGCCACCCTCCTGGAATGTGTTTCTTTTCTCCGATGATAATTCTCTGGAAGTCTTACTCAGCAACAAACAGTTTGACGTAATCCAATTTGATTAATGTAATATGTCAAATGTAACCCCTCCAATAAAGTTGACCCAGTATATTTCTTCAATAATTCACTTGTATAGAACAATTCTGCTATCCATTGGTTTCTTACCACATACCAATAATCTTCAACAGTTAAGTCTTTGCTTCTTCTTGTTATTTATTAAAATTCCATTTTAATACACAACGTAGATGTTAGGTATACCCTTTTTTATTGGCCAACACATATCTTAATAAAAACTGGGTTAATTTAAATATTTTTAATCACATCAAAAATCGTTTTTCTACATTTTCTCAGTTTGTTATTTTCAATAATTAAAAACGAATTTACCAAACGATATCATATTCATTTTTGTACACTCTAGTCTTATCTATTTGAGTTAAACCTACTTAATTTTTATTTTATTTCAAATTAAGTATTTGTCATTCGTTTTCGAATTGTAATTTATACAATTATATTATTTTCAAATCCACCTGTTTTTCAAATACCTATTTTCCATTCACATTTCCGCCTTATACCTGAATAAATCCAAATTAGTTTTAACCATTGTAATCCCTTAATTTTAATCAATTTGATTCTAACACACATTTAGGGTTGCATCATAAACAAAAGTAATTATCAATTCTTTTTTTATTCATGGCTAACCCTTGTATTTTTATCTAATGCCTTATATACTATGTACCTATATGTAATTATAAATACAACGAAAACGTCCACTCCGTGAATAAAATATAATGTTAAATTTTCCTCATTTATTGCTAATATCAAAAAAGTGTATATTTTGATTAAAAAGGCAGTTCTGTAGTATATGCATGCCACTTTGTCATTGGTAAACTGAATCATCAAGATTGGCAACGATATATATTTTTTTTATTCATCATATATTCACAGTATTGAAAGCGTGAATTTGAGCTTAGCATCTTAAGTCAATTAATTGCAATTTATTGTGTGTACGAAAAAGAACGCAAAAAGGGATAGTTATACAGGGTGTCCGAAAAGTATGGAATATGTAGATGTCTCAGTAGATATAATATTCTCAAGAAATAGTTCAAATAAAAATTGTTCAGTATTTGGTTTTCATCCCAAGGCAATATATTATAGTTGAATAACATCTACTTTAATTTATGTAAATAACAAGATCCCCTATATTGTACTCAGTTGATAAAACATTTTTCCTATTTTCAAAGACTAAAACATTAACAGCCTTACTTAAGTAATTTTTTGGAAAAATATGAAAAAGTGCTAGTAAGTTTATTTAAAGGTGAGGTTCGAAAAAAGATAATTTTTCACCAATAATGGTAAAAATATATCTAAGAGCAACGGTGAAAACCGCATGTTGCTATTGTGAATTTACTATTTGTCGAGTTATAGACTTTTGAACGTGTGCCAGTGTAACGCGTGACGTCACACCGACACGAGACTGACTGTGACTAGAGTCCCTGTATATAGTTATTAACTATATACAGGGACTTTAAGTGTGACAGCTTTGCTAGTGCCCCTATTGAGATAGGTATTTATGCACGACAGGACCTAGTGTTCCAGTCAGTGTTATTCTTGTTGGCACAATTGTGCTAGATCTAGCACAATAAAAAAAAAACAGCTAGACGCTAGCACCCCGGCTTAGACCGGGAGGTTTCTTTCGGCCTATCGTGGAAAATAATGTTTGCCCAACGCTCTTAAGAAAAGGTTCCCTTCAATAGTACAACACAAACTCATCGGATAATTATTAATACATAATTTTCGAGGCATTCTAAATCGAAGACAATAATAATTTCTTCTTCTTTGTCTTTCCCGTTATGCCATTACAGCGTTGGGGCCTCTATCTATCTTCTAAAGTTGTCCCTGTCTCCTGCCATTTCTTTCAGTTCTCTTAGCGTTTCCTTCTACTTGGCGCTATTTCTGTGAGATTGTCATTCAATGTCTTTTTCGGTCTTCCACTCGGTCGCCTCCTTTCTGTTCTTGCCTCATAATCCTGTTTCGGTATTTCGTTATTCTTCATTCGTACCACATGCCCCAGCCTAGTTGTCTATTTTCGATCGTGTAAATAAGGGGTTCCAGTTCAAGTTGTTTTCTAATGACTAAGTTTCTAATGTGATCTTTTCTCGTTTTCCCTTGTACTTTATGCAGATATCTTATCTCCGTGGCTGTTACCCTTAACTTGTGTTTGTCTATCTTGTCCCGCTTCCAAATCCATAATTGAGTGTTGGTATGTATACTGTTTTATATAAATGTAACTTTGCCTTTTTGCTTATTTCTCGTTTTTCAATGATTGTTATGTTTTTTAAAAGCACATATTTATTTTCTACGATGAACGTTATACCGAGAAAAAGGGTCAGACAAGAAGACACCCAAATGGTTTATCGATTCATGGGTTACAAAATTCCAGTAAATGCGTTAAAGCAAATTTCTGAATGCAAGTTAGATGGTGATACAAAAAATTGAAGAGGAAAGCATAAAATTCGCCCTTTGTACTTTGTAACTGCAGCTTAATAAACGTCTTCAAGCAATGCTTGTTATTGACTATCACTACATAGTCGATTTACAATTAAAAAAAGATAGATTTTAAACCTGTTTCATTTTGAATGGATTAATTCAGAACCATATGTAGAGTCTAAAAACACTGTTGTGCTGTGGAAAGGCTAATAATAATAATAATAATAATATATCATTTACTGTACCTGCATTGAGAACTTAATGAGAACCTATATAGTAAAATCATTTTATTTTGTCTTATAAATCCAATACTCTGGAAAAACCCCGGACTGACAACCTGAAACTAGATTATTTATATGTGGTTTCTTTCTAGCCATTCGAGCTCCAGGTTGCCGGGAGGACTCTTTATATCCGCTACCAGCGAACGCCGCCCCACCAAAAACGCAGAGACCACCCGGAAAAACCTTATTTCATTTTTTGTTTATAATGTACATATTTAAAACCAGGACTTTTATTTTAATTTGTAAATCTAGTTAAACAAAATAAACACCTGTATAATCTTGACTCGACACTCTTACTTCAGCTGTTGGCAACCTTGGATCAGAGCTACCCCCGGAAAGTAATGAATAACTTAAAATAATCAAACTTCATCTTGAACGTCAAACCAAACTTGCAAAAATTACGAAACGTTACAAGTTTTTCCGTTGTAGATAATAATGCCAGTAAATGATTTAATTTCTGTAATGAAGGGTTCATTACTTTCTTGCAGGTAGGTGCTGTGAACTTGAAGGGTGGGTTCAGCTCTTGTTAAGCATTTACTACAATACAAGACAAGAATGTTTATCCGTATTTACTCGGAAACTCATTCAAATAAGTAGTTTCAGGTGGTCTTTCCGCAGGTGTAAGATATATTGCTTCAAAAAATAAACACCAAACAGGCGTGTATACCTAAAAAGGTACTTATATAAAAAAGCTACTAAAATTAGTTTTGAGCCATTTTTCCTATAATTAACCACTTGCGGATATGCTGAAATTGGTTTCATTGGAGTTTCTTGTATCTTCTAGCTCTTTAGTGTAAGTTAAACGTTTTATCTTATTGTCTTATGCTTTCTCCAAATTATTTTTGCTATACTTCTCAATATTGTATATTCTGATTCTTTGGCTCTAGTTATACTGTTAAATATTTAATATTTCTACATTACAGAATTCTACAGTCTTTAGCATACCACCTATTTCCTTCCGCTCTTTCGTTTTCCACTGTATCTTCTGCTGCTTCCTCTATACTTTGTTGTAGCAATTGCCATTTTGTTTCTATATTAAGTGTATTTCCTATTTCCCTAATGGATTATCTAATACTCTCACCCTTGGCTATTCTACGCCAGCAGCATTTTATTTTTTAACAGTCTATAAATAATGACCAAATTGCTTCCTCCTTTTTTTAATTCGCCTATGAGATTGTTTTTACTTTATGGTTAGCCTACAATTTGTTACAGACTCGTAAAATCTGAACAATATTGCGTGTAGAGCTTGATCTTGCAGCAGAACATCCAGACGAGTTAGGGAAGAGGCCGGACACTACACAAGATTACAGTAAAACGATGATAGTTTATTATTATTATGTTTATTGTAATAGTAAAACAATGAGTAACACAAATATTACAACTACAAACTACTTTTTAAATAATTGTTGAGATATGTATGTAAATTGTAAAACTGCCTGTATGTTCTTAAATGCTATATGAGTATATGGGCACCAGGTGCTTGAATCAAACTCAACGATTCGGTTTTATAGATTTATTGCTAACTAACGCATAACAATTAACGGATGGCTATGGATAACGTTCTTAAGTCAGGCCGCACTCACGTTAAACCGCACTAGCCGATAGACGAGAAGCGAGAGCGAGGAAATGCTAATCCCGCTGGTTGCTCAAGGCGCTCCTGCGCTATCGTCACCTTGCTGAGAGGGAGTTGTTGTGGAGCCTTCTCAGTTTTCCGTTATTTGGAAAATTCCTGATTGCCAGCTCGCCTTGGAATTTAATGGACTGTATGAATTGTAGGTTTCACTGAATAAATACACTCGTTGAAAGCCGGAAATATGTTACTTTATTAGCAATAAACAACACATTGAACACAAATATTTGAACATTTACAAAAGAATTAGCTTTCGGAGTGCAGACCGGTTCGCATGCTGCCACGTTGACAGATGGAACGTAAGTGAGTTTTTAGAATCGGATGCCGGCCCGGCAGTCTACTGCGCACAGTATGAATTCAGAATGCAAGAGAGGCGGCAAAAGTTTATAAAGTCCTTAACATACCGCCCGCCTTGGAAAGGGTAACCTTTCAAATAAAACAGTACAGAGTTGACATGTAAAAGCTAGAGTAAAACATGTAACATGAACACACATATATACAAAGCATAATAGTACATGGATCTTAATCTAGTACAAGAAAACCCGAACAATGGGGAGCCAAAAGGCTTTACGAAAACTGCGCTGAACGCTAACGCACTAGTTCACAACACTAGGTAGCGGGCACAATTTGGCGAAGGATCGCTTCACGATCCCTGACACAGTGTTCACTGACGCCACACGCGTAACGCCGTCAAGGCCAGGGTGCAGCTCGGTGACCCGGCCTAACCTCCACTTCAGAGGGGGTAGATTGTCATCCTTGATGAGGACCATGGAACCAGGCTGGAGGTCCGAAAGATGCGTGCGCCATTTGGTGCGCTGTTGGAGTTCCGAGATGTACTCTTTACTCCATCTCTTCCACACATTCTGGTGAAGTTGTTGTATTCTCTGGTATTTAGACAGCCGAGACTCGACTATCTCAGTAACGTTGGGATCAGGCAGTGACACCAACGGACGACCAATCAGGAAATGAGCAGGAGTCAAAGGCTGAAGGTCGTTTGGATCAGAGGACAAAGGGGACAGGGGTCGGGAGTTTAAGGTCGCTTCCACCTGTGCTAACAAAGTGCTAAATTCATCATAATTTAGACTAGCGTTACCTATAACGCGACGTATGTGATGTTTGGAGGACTTGATTCCGGCCTCCCACAATCCGCCAAAGTGGGGACTGTGCGCGGGTATAAAATGCCAAGCTACTCCGTCGTTCGCGACTGATTCGGAAATAGAAGGGTTTTGTTCCGCGAGAAAATTGCCTAATTCGATTAACTCAGAATTAGCGCCTACAAAGTTAGTGCCGTTGTCTGAGTAGACATGGAGCGGTTTGCCTCGTCGAGCCACAAACCGGCGAAAAGCCATTAAGAAGGTTTCAGTAGAAAGATCAGCGACCAATTCAAGGTGCACTGCCTTTGTGACAAAACAATAAGCTGTAACTCGTTGTAAGCGAGCGAAGCTTGAATACTGATTGAACGGAAATGGTTCAACAGAGGTTACAGGAAGACTCTGAACTTCTTTTTTGAATTCTGGAAGCTCAGCACGAACATGTTTGGAAGCAGGCCAAGATGCCTCGCCTTCGCTTAGCCAGGTGGGACCATGCCACCAAAGGCTTAACAGACCCAGCGGGTCAAATATCTGCGATCTTTCAGACAAGATGCTACGCTTGGTAGCCTTACTACTTGTAGAATTTGAAATATGGGATATTTCAGACAAGCTGCTACGATTGGTAGCCTTACCACTTGTAGAATCTGAAATATTGAACATGGAAGTAGGCCAAGATGCCTCACCTTCGCTTAGCCAGGTGGGACCGTGCCACCAAAGGCTTGACAGACCCAGCGGGTCAACTATCTGGGAAATTTCAGACAAGCTGCTACGATTGGTAGCCTTACTACTTGTAGAATCTGAAATCTGGGATATTTCAGGCAAGATGCTACGCGTGGTAGCCTTACTACTTGCAGAATCTGAAATATTCTCTACTGATAAGAATCTTTTCTGAGAGATTTGCAATGAATCACCCAATACCTCTACAGGTTCCTTGAGAGGGATAGAGACAACGAATCGACCATTCGCTTCTCGTTGCGTATTTTGCACGAAATGTGCCTCACAGGCGTTCTCTTCATTTGTGCGAACCTTTTCCTCTGGGTAATGTTCGAGTTGCCAAAACCTAGCAATGGAATCAGAAGCATCCTCGATCGTGCTAAGATTGCACTGTACAGGGTACGCAGAAGGAGGGCCTGTAGGGCCAGAAACAATCCAACCAAAACGAGTCTTTTGGAGGATGGGAAGATTTGGGCCTAGACCAATTTGTCCAATACAAAGGAGCTGCCAGAAAATGGGCGAACCAATCAGAATGTCGATGGTGCCCGGTTGGTCGTAGGACAGATCTGATAACTTGATGTTATCAGGAACCTTGAAACTGTTTCGCTGGACACGAAAACTTGGGGTTGCACCTGTAATCTCATCGAGAACAAGACAGGATAGGCCAATACCGTATGAAGTGTGAGGGGCTTGCAGCTTGATATCACACCTAGCCTTAATTTGAGAAGTGGCTTTACTTAAGCCAGAAACAGTAACGTTGACTTCGCGAATTGGAAGCTTCAACCTTTTACACAAATCTGAACGTATAAAGTTCGATTGGGAACCGGAATCCAACAGGATTCGCACAACGTGAGGCGTACCATCATCAGCGATGAGTTTAGCGGTAGCCGTAGGTAAGAGTACCTGCAAAGCATTCGAACAGAATGCAGAAATCGATTGGTTTAGCTCAACAGGGGTTTCTGCTGACACTGCAGATCCTGGTTGACTAGAAGAAGCGGTCTGAGGCTTATCCTCATGAAGAAGGGTGTTGTGCCTTGATTTGCACTTTCTACACGTATATTTGGAGCTACAGAGGCTCGATAGGTGACCCTGAGTTAGGCAATTAAAGCATACGCGGAGCTCTTTTGCCTTTGACTTTCTGTCAAGAACAGACAGCTTGACAAACTTATCGCATTTGTACAAGGAATGAGATCCTTTACAAAGTGGACACGAAGGGGTACCCGACACAAATGATTTAGAATGTACCTTGGAAGACCTTTCGGGTACAAGCTTGCTATCTTTTACCTCTAGAGTTTCTAGAACTCATCAAGATTAGGCAGGTCAGAACTTGACCGGTTTCTAAGGACCTCCCATTCACGAAATGTAGTGGGGTCCAGTTTTTTAGAAACTACATAAATTATAACAAAATCAAGAAGCTCGCTTTCGGTAGCCAATGATTTGATTGCTGCAAAATGTTTGAATAACATATCGCTAATTGTACGTAATTTAGTTGCAGATTCCTTACTGCAAGATTCAAGCTCGAAAATAGCCTTGAGGTGGTTATGAACCAGAATTTTTGGATCATTGTATCGATTGCACAATGCATCCCAAGCTAGAGTATAATTACTCGCAGTAAACTCTAAACTTTTTATAATTTGGCTTGCATCGCCCTGTAAACTAGCCTTTAAGTAATGCAGCTTTTGAATATTAGTTAACGCTTGATTCTCATGAATTAAACTAATAAAAATCTCACGAAATTCCATCCATTCTGACACGTTCCCTGAATATTTGGGAATCGAAATGGTAGGAAGCCTAAACGATGGCGTATTACACTGCGAGCTGCAGTTTGAATGCGTTGATCTTACGCTACCGTTAGGAGATCCAGAACGATCTGGTGCAACATCAGACTGTTTGTTGTATTCCTTAATCAAACATTCAGCTTGTAAAATTTCAAGAAAATAAGAGTCTTCAAATTCAACTTGTTGCTGCATTTCAGATTCTACATCCTCACTGGTTTCTAAAATTTGCTCATGAACTGCATAATATTCTGATAACACGGCAGCTATAGCATCCAATCTTTTCTGCAATTGAACAATCTGAGCGCTAGATAAGAATTGATCTTCATCATGAATTATTTGCAAAGATTGCACGTAATTTGCAAAACGCGTAAGCTTGCCTTTAATAGAGCCACGTGCCCTAACAAGCGAATTCATAATTGTTGAAATGAAAACAATTTAACAGATCGAACTAACTTTTCGTACGCCACTGGCGTGAATTTTGTACGCTTCTGGTACGCGGACCCAACGGGTTAACTATCTGTGATATTTCAGGCAAGATGCTACGCGTGGTAGCCTTACTACTTGCAGAATCTGAAATATTCTTTAATGATAAAACCTTTCGCACGCCTCTGGCGCGAATTTGGTACGCCTCCGGTACTCGGAATGAATCACGACGCGGATGGCCGTGTACTACGCAAGACCAAATTGCGCCACGAACGCGAGACTGTTTTAACAACGCAAACGGCTCTGCAATTTGAAAATGCAGGGGTTATCGCTAACAAACGTAATAGATTGGCATTTCACGCAATTAAAATGTTTATATGACTCATAAACCATTTGTTTACGCAATAATACGCAGCTGAAATTATGCACATGTATAACACAGATGATAGAAAACCAAATATTCATGCATAGGAAATCACAAAAATAGGAAATTAGGCTTACATTGATATTGGTGTATGTGCCGCCTTGCCGGTTTTCCTCGTTGCTGTGGTTCGTACTACCGTCTCGTCTGCAGCTGGAATGCCCACGTGCACGAACTTGGCGCCAAACTCGGCGTTTGGCTATCTCGCTGTCTTCCTTGCGGTCGATTACATGCAATGCAATACAAAACTGAATATGCTTTTGTACTTGCCAATGACCAATGTTGTCGAATGCTGTCGCTGTTGATTGGACTTGCAATGACCTAATGTGGTTTAATCCGGCTCGAAGGACCAATGTTGTGGAGCCTTCTCAGTTTTCCGTTATTTGGAAAATTCCTGATTGCCAGCTCGCCTTGGAATTTGTGGACTGTATGAATTGTAGGTTTCACTGAATAAATACACTCGTTGAAAGCCGGAAATATGTTACTTTATTAGCAATAAACAACACATTGAACACAAATATTTGAACATTTACAAAAGAATTAGCTTTCGGAGTGCAGACCGGTTCGCATGCTGCCACGTTGACAGATGGAACGTAAGTGAGTTTTTAGAATCGGATGCCGGCCCGGCAGTCTACTGCGCACAGTATGAATTCAGAATGCAAGAGAGGCGGCAAAAGTTTATAAAGTCCTTAACAGGAGTAGTGCGCCAAATTCAAATGCAGACGCCACAGTACCCCCTTCCCAGTGATGTTTAGTCACGAAAACGCACTGGTTGTTTTATTGACCTTCCTGCTCTTGTAGCTGGTCCAGCGATCGTCGGTGTCGTGGGGGAGCTGCTCGTCGGTGTCGTAGGGGAGCTGCTCGTCGGTGTCGTGAAAGCGGGTTTCAACCTGTCAGCTGAGACGACTACTTCTTTTCCTTTGAGTAGGATATGAAATATTTTGTTGTCCCGGGAGACCACTTGGTGCGGCCCACTGTACGATGGTTGGAGCGGTGGTTTTACTGTATCGTCCCTGAGGAATACGTGGCTACAGGTCGTAAGGGCTTGATGAACGAATGTGGGGGCCGCAGCGTGGGAGCTGGTTGGGACTGGGCGAAGACTCCTCATGTAGGTCCAGAGGCGTTCCACGAAGGTCCCTGGGTCCACTGCGACGTCTCCATTGGTAAAAAATTCTCCAGGAATTCGTAGTGTGGTTCCGTACACTATTTCTGCTGGGAAAGCTTTCAGGTCCTCTTTAAAGGCGGTGCGTAGGCCTAAAAGTATGATGGGAAGCACATCTGCCCAGCGCTCTGTTTCGTGAGCCTTAATGGCGTTCTTCAGGCATCTATGCCAGCGTTCGAGAATGCCATTAGTTTGTGGTCTGTAGGCTGTTGTCCTAGTCCTCGTGGTTCCCATGAGAGCATTTAATGCAGCTAACAGAGCTGCTTCGAACTGTCGACCTTGATCGGTGGTGATCACTCGTGGACAGCCGAAACGAGCAATCCACTGGGCATAGAAATTTGCTGCCACGGTCTCTGCTGTTATGTCAGCTATCGGGATAGCTTCCGGCCACCTGGTGAAGCGATCTATGCAGGTCAGAAGATAGCGGTATCCCTGTGACGGCGGTAGGGGGCCAACTAGGTCTAGATGGACATGCTCGAATCGGTTTTCTGGCACCGGGAACGTTTTCGGTGGGGTCTTTGTGTGCCTCGCTATTTTTGCTCGTTGGCACGGAATGCATGTGCGCGTCCATTCCGCGACATCCTTGTTGATTGAAGGCCAGACATACTTTTGACGGAGAGCACGGCCAGTTGCCTTTGCGCCAGAATGCGATAAAGCATGAAAATTATCAAACATTCTGCGCCTGAGTATGTTGGGGACGAATGGTCGGATCCTTTCCGTGGACACATCACAATAAATGGAGTTACTCGCGTTGGGAAACTGACATAGTCTTAGCTGTAACGATGTGGACTGAGGGTGCTGAAGTAATGCCTGCAGTTCCTCGTCGTTCTTCTGGTGTTGCGCAAATTCTTGTGTATCTGGAGCCAAAGAAATGGGTTCGATGCGCGAAAAGGCGTCGGCGACGACGTTTTGTGAACCAGAGATGTGACGTATGTCAGTTGAAAATTGCCCGATATAATCAGGTTGACGTAACTGCCTTGGAGACGCTTTTTCTGGTTTTTGCCGAAATGCAAATATTAATGGTTTATGATCCGTGCAAAGAATCAACGGCCTGCCTTCCAGCATATACGAAAAGTGTTTGATGCTCGAGTACAGTGCAAATAGTTCGCGGTCGTATGCACTGTAATTCCGCTGAGCCGCGTTCAACTTTTTTGAGAAAAAACCGAGGGGTCTCCACGTTTCATTTTGGAATTGTTCTAGAACAGCGCCGACAGCAACGTCCGACGCATCCGCGGTTACACGAAGGGGCGCATCTTCCAGCGGATAGGCTAATAGGGCTGCGTTCACTAGATCAGTCTTGCACTGTTCGAAAGCAGCGCTTGCTTGCGGAGTCCACGCGATAGGTCGATTATCGGATTTGCCACTGTGTTTTAGGTATTCATTAAGAAGGGCCTGGGAATGCGCAGAACTTCTCAAAAAGCGACGATAGAAGTTAAGCATCCCTAAGAAGCGTCGTAGTTGTTTGACCTTTTCGGGCTTGGGAAAGGTTTTGACCGCTTCTACCTTTGAGTCCAGTGGTTTAGTACCATTTTTGGATATATGATATCCAAGATAGTCTATTTCCGGTACCGCGAAAACACATTTATTTAAATTGATGGACACGCCGTAGTCCTGGAGCCGCTGAAAAACCGCACTTAAGTGTTCCAAGTGTTCAGTTTCGTCACGCGACGCCACGAGGATGTCATCGATGTAACAGTAACAACATTCTAGTCGCGAGAGCACTGTGTTCATGAATCGTTGGAAAGTTTGGGCTGCGTTGCACAAACCGAAACACATTACCGGGAACTCGAAAAGTCCGAAAGGTGTCATTACTGCCGTTTTCGGAATGTCTTCTTCTATCACCGGAATTTGGTGGTATGCGCGCACTAAGTCTATTTTCGAAAACACTGAAGTGTCGGAAAGTCGATATGAAAAATCCTGGATGTGGGCAATAGGGTATCGGTCCGGTATTGTGATGGAGTTGAGCCTTCGGTAATCACCACAAATTCGTAACTCGCCGGATTTTTTGGGTACCACATGTAGTGGGCTGGCCCAAGGGCTACTCAAAGGACGACATATACCCTGGGTAAGCATGTATTGGAATTCGTCCTTCAGGCGCTTGAGCTTTTCCGGGGTAAGGCGTCGCGGACGGTCTGCCACTGGTTGTCCCTTTGTAACGATCCGATGTACAATAGGATGCTTTCCGTTCGTGATGGCGGGTACCAGGTCTGTGATACTGCGGAAACGAGCGAGTAGGCCGTGTATTTTGTCATTTCTATTTATAGTTGATATGGCGGTGGATTCGTGGTTTATCGAAACTGTACCCATCACTGCCAAATTTGTCGTCGTGTCGAGTAATTTTGCATTGCGTAAGTCGACTAGTAGTCCAAAACATCGTAGGAAATCCGCACCTATGATGGCTCGTGATGTATCCGCAATGTGGAAACGCCACTGAAACGCTCGCCGTAGGTTCAAATTTATGTTTAAAATTTTGGAACCGTACGTGCGTATTGGGGTGCCGTTAGCAGCGTACAGTTTGAGGTCCGCTGGTCCATTGCGTCTCTCCGTGGGAGTTGGTGGAATTACCGATACCTCTGCACCTGTGTCGATTAGGAAACGAATCCCAAGCTGCTTATCAAATAGGAAAAGGCGGCTGTTGATGTTCGTGGGGCCGTCGGCGTCGTTGACCGCTTCTACGCCCGACGGCTCTCGTCGTTTCCCTGCTGCTGCTGGGCTGTGGTGAAAGTGCAGGAGGCGCGGCACTTCCGAGCTGCAGCACCGAATCTGTGATGGTAATAGCAGTACTGCCTGCTGCGAGAGCGACTCCTGGAGCGGTTGTGCTGTGGGGGGCGGCGGCGGTCGCGTGCCATGTCCGCTACCATCTTCGTTAGCTCGGCAACTTGGTTTTGGAGGGCGAGGAGAGATGGCGCATCGGAGGCATGACCGGTTGGTATCGTGATGTCTTGACCGGAGCTGCGCACTGCATCGATGTTCGTAGCGGCGTTGTTAGGGGGCGCCACTTGCGAAGCCCGAGCAACGGCGGAAATTGTACCGCGACAGTCACCGTTCACTTCCGCTATTTTATCCGCGATGGCGGCCAATTTGTCCAGCGCGACTCCTTCACTTGCTGCTAACTCGATTTGCACGGGGGACGGCAGTCTTTGCAGCCACAATGTTATTAGTGCGTCGTCTCGAATTTGCGAACTGGCGAGAGTTTTCATTTCCCTCAGTAATTGCGAGGGCGTTTTGTCACCTAATTCAAGTTCCGTTAACACACGTTTAAGTTGCCTATCTTGGGAGTCTGTAAATCGTTCAATAAGCCTCGTTTTTAATGTTTCGTATTTGTCACTCGCGGGCGGGGTCGTTAGAATGTCTGACACTTGTTGAAGCACGGACGAATCAAGCGTACTCACTACCGTGTAATATTTAGTTGTATCCGTCCTTACCTTATATGTGTAGAACTGCGCTTCGACTTGGGCGAACCAAAGTGTCGGGTTGGCTTGCCAAAACGGCGGGAGCTTTACCTGGCGGACCTCGTCAACTTCTGCCTCGTTTTCAGCGGTTTGGCTTTGGTTTTCTTTCGACATTGTGTTGCACCACTGGCACCACTGTTACTTTCACACGAATGTAAAACAAGTGAAAGCGAATGTTCGTAAACGTTTTAATTGCACGTGGCACGCTGCCTCGAAGTCGGTTTTCACTGAATTTGCCTTAAAACTCGCGTCGCGGGTCACCAATATGGGCACCAGGTGCTTGAATCAAACTCAACGATTCGGTTTTATAGATTTATTGCTAACTAACGCATAACAATTAACGGATGGCTATGGATAAAGTTCTTAAGTCAGGCCGCACTCACGTTAAACCGCACTAGCCGAGAGACGAGAAGCGAGAGCGAGGAAATGCTAATCCCGCTGGTTGCTCAAGGCGCTCCTGCGCTATCGTCACCTTGCTGAGAGGGAGTAGTGCGCCAAATTCAAATGCAGACGCCACAAGTATATGACAACGAGTGGTCGTATATCGTTAAGTGTGAATAAATTAATGAAGTATATATAGCCACTTAGTTTATTCCCCAAATTCACACAGTAGTACTATGTGAATAAGGTAACTTTTTAAATTATAACTTTAAAACAAAGCAGTGGTCGCCTTTAATTATTTTTATTTACACATATCACTTGCTGACGAATTGACTTATCTTAAATGATCTACAATTTTAGTCAAATTCTATTCCAGTACATTCGAACATAAAATATTGAGCAGAGACTGACGTTAGAGCCATATATGGCTGCAAGGCTAAATTAATTAAATGATATTGATAACGAATTCCCCTACCAAGTGGTGCTGTAGCCGTTAGTGTTTTTATACCAGCTTACGTCAATTGGCGGTTACATAATAGTAGTTTGTTGTTTGTATACCAAGGCACTGAAGTTTAGCTTTTTATCACGAATTTGGATTTAGTTGCCAAGGCCCGTATGGCCAAGTACTAAACCACATGAGGGATAAAAAGGAACTTCAGTGCCGAGGAGTGCATTATGTTTTATTTGAAATCGATAAATCATGAAATTACAACATTTTAACCAACATTTGTAGGTTATCTTAACGACGGTTGACGTTTATCTGTCGTCTTGCCACCTACAAAAAAGTCGTAAAACAATGGATTACTTTAATGCCGATTGCTCGTATTTTAATGCCGATTTCAAATAAAATATTTATCACCCACATACTGTCGACATATGAGTTGGCAAACAAGCTGCTAAGCTGCCGCTTTCGCCAGGATTTTTTGTTAAACCGTAATTCAATACCTTCCAATTGAAGCTTGGGAAGGACATATCTGATGGTGAACATTGCGTTTAGTCTAGCACATTATAGCGTTACAAAAGACAAATCCTAAAGTTTGTTTGATATTGCTTAAATGTGTAGTATTTAATTCCAAACCGTAGAAAATAGAAAGTCATGCTTTGACTAAATAACTGATTTATTATTTTGGTTAGAATAATTGTGGCATATAATTTTGAACAATTTAAATGTGGCAACCAATTTAACTGGAGATCAAATTCGTTTACGAACCCCAATAATATTGCAATGTATAGCTCATGGATGAGTAGAAAACTAGGTGGACAGTACCAATATAAAATTAGAAAATAGGATAATCGATCAACGGCTATATTACAACAACTAGAGAAGAGAGACACCGAGGATAAATATTGAAAAACAATATTATGAGAAAAATAATATCGTTATTAACGAAAGAAACACAGAAGATACAGGGTATGGATTGATAATTTGGTAAGCATGTGCATCACAAGAGGAATGGAAGCAAATATAAATCTTTGCTGATCGTCGTGATGTTGAAGGGGTATCTTAACACTGCAAAAACAGAGTAAATTTAGCAATGGTTGTAGATTGCACCTTTGTGGTAAACTGGTCACTGCAATAATTTTTAATTTAAATATATTTTATTATGTTTGAGCATTTATCCATGTCAATGCACCAATAAATACAATTTTAAAAACAGGGCAGTTTCAATTAAAATCCGTTATCAACAAAATGCCCCAAAAATACTTCCGGAAAAAGCGCCCCTGAAAGTTCCCCCAGGAAAACCAAAACGTAAACTACAAAATGACATTAACGTAGTCAAGAATGTCAATTCCGATGAATGTTCAAGTATAAATAAATTTAGTGTGTCTTTAACATTCTTAACAGGTTCTGTAGAGTGAACAGTTCAACGACGTGTTATTGTACAGTGAACGGTTCAATCGTTACTATTTCAAGAAGCAAAAAAAAATAACGTGGAGTTAAGCTCTTATGATACGTTTCAATTAGTAATGTTTAGAACGTATGTTGATAACGAGACTAGTTTTTTCCCTAATGTTTACGATTCTAATATATTAAGTTGATTAGTTTTACAAAATAGATTAAAAACCATAAAAAATATAACAAATGTCACAAAGACTGAATTGAGCATACCAACATAGTTTTATAAAAATGTTCAGTTCACAACCGTATATAATATTTACTTAAGGTGGTTGTTCATGTCAATAATATTGTCTGTTTGCAGAAACAATGAAGAAATAAAAAACAAAAATACAGAATACTCCGGGAGGATATGGCCCTTGAACATAGACTTGTTAGTTTACAAAAACGTGAAATGGTAGTTTGTAACATCCAATTATTTGTACAGTACAGCTACACCCATAGCTATCCTCATCCAATCAAACCAGTGGAATTACGTAGCTTATAAGTAGAATACATTTTCGTTAACCCAGTAGACCTGTGGATACCTCTGGTGTGTAACTATATTTACTACATTCGTTCTCTTATCAATGGTTGAAACAGATTACAAATCCATTGTAGATAGTAAGTTATTATGTGAACTATATTTACAAACAATCAGAATAATATATTGCACAATAAAAATGTATTCATAGTGAATGCTTCGGATTGTCTACCTTATGTATTTCATCAAATGGTTCTCTTGTAAAAATAGTCTAAATATTAATTGCACTGAGGCAATAGATGACGATTGAAATGACGTTAAAACTAGAGCCCCTGTATACAGTGTGTCGAAGATAAGAATGGCCGGTATGGGGATCTCGGTAATTGTAAGAGATACAAATTTGGTTAAATGGGAAGAAAGTGGCGGAGTTAAAGGACAAACAAAGTGGCGCCTATAAACCCTTGATAAGATTTTTCGTTTTTGGATTATCTAAAAAAAAACGAATTTTTGGATTTTCTATTTTATTTTTTTCTTGCGTTGATATTAAAGTTAGAGCGAAACTGACAAAACTTCTTATCGCAACTTTTTATGGACTCAAAGATTACGTTACGACCAGCCCAGCCATCATCAACTTCATTTTTTTAAATATGGTCCTGAATTCCTGATGACAAATTTGTAAAACCCTTTTTATTCTCAATTCAATAAATTGTACACACATTATGGTTTAATTACGTTTCGAGTCTTTGAACCCACCATCAAGACATTTTTGGATACCGACCTAGGGCATTCCATACTTTTAGCTTTTGTAATATAAAAAAGAAGTAATGAGCCACACATTGTAATCCACTTGGATGTTTTTAATAATTAATAATCTGGTTTGGTCTTGGAAAACAAATAATTTTCCATAGTCAGTAATTAATTTATTGATTATTTTTCTTACTTATAACCAATAATTAAAATTGGAAATAACAAACATTCAGTGAGGCTCATTACTTCTTTCTTTAAATTACAAACCCTGAAACAACGTATGAAATGCTCTAGGACACAGGTTCGTATATAAAAATTTACGGATGATGATAAAAATACTCGAAACGTAATTAAACTATAATGTGTGGTACATTGTTGAATTTATAATAAAAAGGGCTTCGCAAATTTAGCATCAGAAAATCAGGACCGTATTTAAAAAAATAAGTTGATGGTTTCTCGAAGACGAAACGTCGGATAAAAAATTTGATAACGTAATCATTAAGTCGATTAGAAGTTACTATAAAGCAGATAAGTCAGTCTCGCTCTAACTTTAATATTAACGCCAGGAAAAAAATAAAAATAGAAAATCCAAAAATTATTTTTTTTTAGATAATTTAAAAACGAAAAATCATATCAAGGATTTCTAGGTGTCATTTTGTTAGTCCTTTAATTGCGCGACTTTTTTCCAATTTAACCAAATTTTTGTATCTCTTACAATTAACGAGATCCCTATACTGTCCCCCCTTATCGCTGTATATTAGTAAACTATATACACGATCTCTAGTTGAAACCCAATCATCATTTTATTGGTGACTGCGTTAATAATAGTTATTTACTATACAAGTGGGATAACCGCATCATTAATATACGTGTGTGTAAGTTACAAACAAGTATATTAATGATGCATTATCACACATGTATTGTACAAAATTTTATCTACGACTGCCTAAAATTGAGAAAAGTGCATTAAGAGAAATGTCAGATCTGGCAATTTCAAAAATATTTTAGTAGGCAAATGTCATTATGTCATTCATTTGACACTATTTCAGTTACGTAATGAAGTCATTACACAACTCAGTTGCGTAATGAAACCATTACATAACTGAGTGGTGTAATGAGCTTCATTACCTAACTGGAGTAGATAATAGTATATTACACAACGAGAGCTGTAGGAAGCATATTACACGCGAGTTGGAAAAGTTACGCACAAGCCGCGTAGCGGCGCACAGTGGTCCAGAATCGTAAAAACGTGATCGAAAATCAATTTTTCAACTATATTTTAAAAAGCTGAAAATTTTGTCTAGTATTGTTTTAAAAGTGTACCATCATCTGAGAGACTTATGACTTATTTTGAAATTGCAATAATTTGTAGCACGCCTTTAAAGTCGCTGAAAAAAAGACTATTTGCGAAGAGAAAGTTATGCGCCAAATAGAGGTTTTTGTCAGACTAATACTAGCTATTACAAAACACATTAGGACAAATTGAGATAGGTAGTCATATTAAGCATTCTTTGAACTACAATATGCAGAAATTACTTGCATTTTATTTTATACCTAGACTTCTGTAGCAATTAATATTAGAATACTAGTTTTACAACAAATATTTGGATAAAAATAGTTCTACGACACGGAAGAATTCCGAAGAATTCATTAAATGAGGTTTATCAAGTAGTATAAGGATAGGGGTAGGTAATTACAAAAGCTTGGTTTGCGCTTTTTTGCGCTTTGGGAAATATTAATTTTTTTCGACTGCGAGTACCGTGCGTTAGCATCAGATCCAGGGTGCAAAAGCGAATAAGGAAGTTTTTGAGCTACGAAAACGGCACGTACAGCAACAATTTCGAGAAAAGATGGGTCCATTGTTGATGTACCGAAACCCGGTTTTGGAACTTCCAATGACGGCAACACAGCCAGACGATTTTTTGCCAACCCCCAGTTATTAGCCGAAATAACAGGTAAACTACAGCTTGATCTACAAGAAATGTATTCGAAAATAATATTAAATGTTTTAGGAATTG
Source organism: Agriotes lineatus (assembly GCA_940337035.1). Taxonomy (NCBI): domain Eukaryota; kingdom Metazoa; phylum Arthropoda; class Insecta; order Coleoptera; family Elateridae; genus Agriotes; species Agriotes lineatus. Next base: position 107,651 of record CALNHX010002367.1, on the reverse strand, counting down.
ACCAGGATCTTATAAATAGATTCCGCGTTATTTTAAAAGCCATCAACAGCGGCTACGAAATTAAAATTGCGGAATATGAACGATTCTGTTTAACCACGGCCGAAAAATATGTATCATTATACAACTGGTACTACATGCCACCTTCAGTGCATAAAATTTTAATTCATGGCGCTTCAGTCATTAAGGACACCATTATACCTATAGGCGAGTTGTCAGAGGAGGCCCAAGAAACAAAAAATAAGGACATACGGAAATATCGGGAGCATCATACAAGGAAAATATCGCGCCTAACAACAAATGAAGATTTGTTCCATCGTTTGCTGCTGAGCTCCGATCCAACGCTGAGCACGTTTGGATCTGATCCATCCAAAGGTAATAGAAGATTGGATTCGGAAGTATTGTCCTTACTTGTAGTTCCTGTTCCTGATCAAGAAACCGACGAAGAAGAGGCCGATGACGATTCTGACGTTTCGGAAGCATTTTCTGATTCCGACAACTGAAGATTTTTTTTTGTTTTTAGACACACAAACGGCCCTTTTCAGGGCCACCAACCGATATGACAAAGAATTTCTCCTAATTCGTCATCAGGGATAACAAACAAAAAAATATAATATATACATATATTATATATTTTGGATTTCTTATTAATTATTAATTTTTTCAAAGTTTTTGGAAGTAATTTTTGATATTTTTTTACGGATTATACCGTATCCATCACCATTCACTATTAAATTAGACGAATACTACACTGTAGTGACCGCAAAAAGTAAATATAATTTTTTTATTACTACATATATGACATACGTCTATTTAAATTTTATTTACACAACAACATTTGGAAATCTGCATTTTAAGTAACGTAAGGTCTGGAAACACCTGATATAAATTTTTATTTTGTGTTGTTGCTTAAGGGTAGTTTTTTATTTTTAAATTGTTTATGGCCGCAAACTAACCAAAACCAAACACTAAACAATGTTTAACTATAATGTCAAAAAAAAGTTGTTTTACATATTAACTTATTATATTCCAGAGGGTTGATATTTATTATACAACTACAATTTTGCAATATTTTATTTTTGTGTACTTAACAAGATGTGCAAATGTTCATTTCAACTGTTGTATGTCTACAAATACATGTAATTTTTTTTTATCTTTTATGTTGTTTTTTAAGGGTGGTTTTTTTTATATTTTAAACCTGCTATTGACATAACATTAACAAATACACAATATTTTAAAATATAAATCTTTTATTAAAAAACAACAATATTTTTCCACTTTCACCCCATTTTTGGGGGTTGATTTTTATCATAAAATCCAAATTGTGCATAACTTTAATTCTTTATACCAAACAGCATTCAGAAATATGCATTTCAACTGTCTTAATCTCTATAACCAATAGATATGATTTTCGATCACGTTTTTACGATTCTGGACCACTGTGCGGCGCGTGTGTAATTCCATGAGCGTGTAATTGCTCTATAGCTCGAGTTGCGTACTATACTTTTTCTACGATCACACTCATTTCGTTAAACGAAAAAGAAATATTTTATTAACTGTCAAACTATCTGTCACACCATCTTAAAAATTAGGCGGCTGCAGTCACATCCCTACACCGCTTCGTACAAACAACAGAAGCTAACTGTAACGTAATAAAAAAAATTACGTGTTAGTCATTATCATTACGTAACACTGTTTGTAACAACAAATTTACTAATCAAGTAAACAGTGCTTAATGAGCAATTTACTAATAAAGGAGTAGAAAAATGTTCTTACGCACTTCGGTATCATATCTGTTAGGTTGTAGGTTAAAAAGGTGTTTGAATAACCTATCCGTATCCATCAAGTAGGTAAAGACTTGACAGTTGTTGGCGGTAATGACAGAGTGACAATCTTTTTATTTATAGAATCTTCAAAATTTACGTGTAGTGGAACATGACCCTAAAAAGAAAGCACTCCTCGGGAACGCTTCATCCAACAACATCCAAGCGACCAAGAAGAATTTGCAGCTGGAATCTGCCGGACGAAGTGCTTGTCGAAATTTTCTCTTATTTAGCTCTTGGAGAGTTGCATTCAACAGTGCCCCTAGTTTGCAAACGGTGGAATCGATTGGCCAAAGACGGAACGTTATGGTCAAAAATTGAAGCTGGTGCCAGTTTGCCCACAAAAGTTTTAGCCGATTGGATTTTAACAGCATCGCAGCTGAAGCATTTAATTGTCACTGATAGGAACGATTTAAATTTCATATTGGAGTTGGTAAGTAGCAGCGTTTTATCACGCTTTCGTTATTAGATTTCATTTAACAAACAAACAAACAAACAAAAATATCTTTGACTATTCCCCTCAGATCATATAAACCAATCCCATCAATCAATTTTCAAAATTTGGACCAATCAGAGTCGAATACAGCGAATATTTTGCACAAGTGCAATACCCGGGTATTTGCACAAGTGCAAAGTGAGTATTTGCTGGAAAAAAACCAAATCAGCTAGGTATACAAGAAATGTCAGAAAGAAAACAGAAAATTCTTGAAAAAGAAATAATATGGTATGCAAAGGCTGAAATTTCTTCGGGGAATAGTCTTGCAATATTCCCCGCGTGCATTCTGTATATTCGAATATTTCTCGAGAACGCGAAGGGATATAACTATTGAGTAGCCATTGAATGGTATATTTTCTGTTCGTTGCAATCAGTCAGGAAACACGAAGTTCGATGTTCTATATTTAGCAGCAGATTGTTGTTCTACGTCGGTTTTTAAAATAACCGTTAACTGCTGAAAGTATATGCATATGTTGATTCTTTTGTTTTAGGTGTCTCAGAAATGTAAACTTTTGCAAACTATTGAAGTTATTGACTGCTGGGGTTCCTCAGATAAGCGGCTTGCGAACGGTACCCCTCTATGCCACTTACTTGAGAGGTGCTGCAGGCTTCGCAACATCAGTTTTGATGGGATTTGGTAAGTTATTAACTTATTATGCATTAATAAAACTTGTACATTTCGTTTCACGCTTTTACTATAAGCATCGCAGTTTTGGGCTGCTAAGAATAGTTATGATGTTTTGTCACTGTCGAAAATGCTGAGCCGCTTTAGTCTTCCATACAGCGAGTTACTGAATATTTAGGGACAAATTCAGTATAAGTTCATACTTAGGATTCATGGGGAGGTTTAGGATAAAAAACAATTATGATGCATTTACGAAACTCCCGTGACATTTACAGTGTCAAATGCAAAATTTTGAGTGAACTTGATAAGTACTAAGTACCTACATTTCAGCTGATTGTACTTAACGGTCAGTAGCGTCAAACTTGTAAGGTTATAACAAATTATTTGTAATTTTGCTAAACTTAAATATGAATCGTAGTTTTAGTGAAACAAAGTAAAAACATAATTTATTAATAACTTTAGTAAGTAATCTTTTTTTTTTAATTAGATTTAGGTTCCACGACTGCCTTTTGCTGGCATGCGCACGTCAGCCGTTTGGGCTTTTTGTACTGTCGGACGTTTTCAAGTTAGCAGGACGATATCCGTATCTTTTACTAGACTTGCAATGTCCCCTATTAGCTTGCGGTTGTCAATAGAGTTAAGGCTCCAATCGAGTTGGTGTCTTTTACGCTCTAATGCTGGGCATTCAAAGAGGATATCATAGGCTGTTTCATCATCCTCTGTCTGCAAACAGGTTCATCTCTATAGATATTGATCCTGTGCATAAATTCTCTGAATGCTCCAGTGCCTGTTAGTAGACTGACTACTTGCTTGATTCAAGTTCTGTTCAGTCTCAACAGGGTTTTGGTGGTTTGTGGATTCGGAGTTTTTAGCAATCTTTTGCAGTGTGTTGCTTGATTGTAGTTTCTCCACCTTAGTTGGTGTGCGGTGTTGACCCATTCATTAATCGCTGAGCGAGCTTGGTTTTTCTGGATGCGTAGACCAGGTTCTGGACCGGTCATTGCATTACGGGCTGCTTCTTTTGCGAGCTTGTCCGCCTTTTCGCTTCTTTCAATACCTTGGTGACCTGGAATCCAGCATAATTTTACTGTATTTCCCTGGCTCAAGGTTTGAAGTTTGGATTTGCATTCCTTGACCAGTCTCGATGAAGTACTGAAAGCTTTTAGCGCTTTCAGTGCTGCCTGACTGAGAGAATGTGTATGTCTCGATTGAGCAGCTTCTCTTCTATGCTGATGTTTGCGTATACGTTAATAGCTTGTACTTCAGCTTGAAAGATGTTACAAAACTTTCCTAGACTGACTTTTTCGTTGGTGCTAGGATTGGTACTGTACACACCGGAGCCGGTGCCCCCTTCAAACTTAGATCCATCAGTGTAAAAAATTATGTTTTTATTTGTTGGGGTTTTTTAGTTGGTCCAGATTCCAACTTGTGTGTACAGTAAAGTTCTTTTCAAAGTCATAGGCTTTGATTATAAAACCAGAACCAATTTCTAATATTGGGTTGCTGATGTGTGACATGATCTTGCTATGTCCTAGATTATTAGCTGTGGTCATCGAGTGACCAGTACTTTGTAATCTGTAGGCTGCCATTCTGGCTTCACCTTCCAGAAAGATGTGCAGAGGTGGCAGATTTAATATAGCATTCAGTGCTTGTCCTGAGGTGCTTTTGAAGGCTCCAATGATGCACTGATTAGCTGGATATTGTATTCTGCTAATTTTGTGGATCGCAGTTGCTTGTTTTATTTTGGGCCACCAGGCGATTATTCCATATGAAATTATTGGTCGGGCCATGGTTTTATACAGCCAGAAGGTCAGTTCCGGTTTGAGCCTCCACGTACTACCTATAGGCCTTTTCCCAATAACTAATGTTTGTATGCACTTGGTGATTGTTATGTCTAAGTGGGAGTTCCAAGTTAGTTTGAAGTCGATGGTTAGACCTAAGTACTTAACCTCGTTCTCCCAGTTGACATTTGTCTCAAACAGTTTTATGTTGATTCTATTTGTGATGTTCTTTCTACGAGTGAAAGCGAAGAGAGTGGCTTTGCTGGGATTAATTCTAAGTTTATTCTTTAGACACCACTCGTCGGTTTTCTTTAGTGCTGATTTCATTACATTGTCTACGGTTCTTTGGTATTTATTTTGAATCAGTTGACAATGTCATCAGAGGTATCCTTGAATGTAGTAGCCTTTGCTATTGAGTTGGATCAGCAGTTCATCGACTGTGAGGCACCACAGGAGTGGAGAAAAAACTCCTCCCTGTGGACATCCCCTTGTCGCCTGCAATGTGCTTTCCTTGTCAAATAACTTGACTTTTACAACTCTAGTGTTGAGCATTGCCATAGTCAATCTTATTGTGGTGTTATCCATCTGATGGTTTGTCATTGCTCTTTCAATAGAGTGGTAGGAGGTGTTGTCAAAGGCACTTTCTATGTCTAGAAATGCTCCGACTGCGTACTCCGTGTACTCCAAGGTTGTCTCAATTTTTCCCACTAGTTGGTGTAGTGCGGTTTCACATGACTTCCCTGTTTGGTAAGCAGGTTGATATACGTGAATCGGGAGTGAAGTTAGGGCGTCCTCCCTCCAGTATCTGTCTACTAATCTTTCCAACATTTTAAGGTGGAATGACGTTAGGCTGATAGGTCTGTAAGATTTGGCTTCTGCATAGCCGCTCTTATCAGGTTTAGGGATAAATAATACTGTAGTCACTCTCTAGGCTTGGGGAATGTAGCCCAAGGCAAGACTTGCTTGGAGCATGTCTTTGAGTGGTTCAGCAGTATATCTATCCCTTTCTGCAGCATTACGGGTTGTATGCCGTCGTTTCCAGCAGATTTTAAAGGACTGAAGAGGCTAGTTGCCCATCTAATCCTTTCTTTGCTGACTATTCTCTTAGCTGTTTCCCAGTCCTCCCTTCAAGGGGTATGATTGGGTTCAGCCAGAGTGGGTTGTTCCACTGCTCTGGGTAAGTGAGTTTTTATCAAAAGAGATAATGTCTCCTCTTGATCTTTTTGCCGTAGTCTGTGAGAGCTTTGTGATAGTTCTCCCAGTTATTTGTGGCTTTAGAACTGTATCTTGTATTATATATGCAACCAAGACAAATCCTATCTTGTATGCAACCGTATATACGTACATACAAGCAGACATTAACTTATAAATTTGAAGTTGATAACCGCGTTTATATTGTTACAATTAATTGAAATTCCAAACAATTAAAGAAAAATTTCATCAGAATCACTTTCAGAATCTGATTCCATTAAAGAAATAACAATTGCAGGAATATTGGCAAAGGCATGATTTCCCATATATTTCTGCCATTCAGCTTTAATTAGGTTTTCACAATATATTACGCGTTTTTCCACATCTCAGGTGTACATTGGTCTAGGGCTTGTTTCCACACATCCTGAACTTTATTTGGTACAATATTTGCAATATTGGTGTCTATAATATGCCTGTTATAACACATTTTGACAGATGCCCAAGCTAATTCGATGGCATTAAATTAGCAATTATAAGGTGAAAGTCGCAGAACTTCATGTCCATATGACTTCAACAATTCATCGATTACATATACTTTAATCTTAATATTTAAAGTTTTTTGAATTATAAGAAGATAATTAATCAAAATGTACTTCCATAATTCAAATGTCAAAATGAAAGTAAAAAACAAAAACTTGAAATTCAAATATCTTGTCCATTACAAACAAACAAATTAAAAATGGCGCTTGTTACATGATATTTGGGTGTTATAACCTATGGGATTTTAAGAAAGTAAAGTGTGCGTCGTTAGCGTTGCGGAGACTAATGTCATGTTTTCGCATCGGTTGTTGTTATGTATAGAATAATAGCATGTAACGCTGATTTAAAAAAAGGTCATATAGTAATAAGTGATTCATTGACAATAATATAACAGCGCCAACAAAAAATGCAAAAATTACTAACACCCTACTAGCGATTTTCATATTACCCAACTGATAGTGACTTTTACGTCACAGGAGTTTTCTGAATGGATTATATATAAGCAATAATTATTTATTTATTTTTATTTATTTATTTATTTATTTAATTTGCACTCAGCCAACAGCCGTTAGGCCAATTACAGGCGTCGCTTTTTGAAAGTCATACTTTTTTCATGAATTTGCAAGCAAATGAATGAAAAATGGACTTTCAAAACGTGTTGGACACGTAGTTTTTTGCGTAGTGATCTCTTGCAACTCGAAATTTAATCGAAAAGGACTTCGGAATTTACAACTGTCCAACTGACAATTCACAATTTCAATAAAATAGTTAAAAAAAGTGTACTTTTTTTAACGATTTTTCGTCAAAAAAAGTGATACTTTCTTCACGATTTTTGTCTAAAAAAGACGACTTTCGTGATCATTATGCAAAAAAATATAAGTTATATTACAGGCAGTTCCACGTAATAGCAGTGTTAGTGAACCTGGCGGCTTATGTGACTTTGTTGTGTCAGCGGAATCCACGCGCTCGCCTGAGTTATGACATCTTGCACTTTTTATGTTATCAGCGGCAGTCTGTAGTTAGAACTCGTAACAGTAACATGTGTTAGCGTAATATTTGTAATCTTTGTCAAAATAAAGTTGTTTTTAAAAAGGACCTTACGGCAATACGTAATTTAAGTGGCGCAGTCGGTAGGATGGTCAAACGGTGTTAATGAACATAATATCGATTCGTATCAACGATTTATTGACCATAAATTTAAAAAAATCCGGAACTTGTGATTTTTTTCGGAGTTTCCAACTTTCCGCATCCAGTTAAGTGAAAGGGAGAGTAGCTTAACGAGAAGACTTCGAAGGCACATCGGAGGAAGCTTCGTTCTAGGGATGGAGGAGTTATATTACAGGCAGTTCCACGTAATAGCAGTGTTAGTGAACCTGGCGGCTTATGTGACTTTGTTGTGTCAGCGGAATCCACGCGCTCGCCTGAGTTATGACATCTTGCACTTTTTATGTTATCAGCGGCAGTCTGTAGTTAGAACTCGTAACAGTAACATGTGTTAGCGTAATATTTGTAATCTTTGTCAAAATAAAGTTGTTTTTAAAAAGGACCTTACGGCAATACGTAATTTAGGTTATATATATTCGTATTGCAGGCTGCAAATGTTTCATTCCTTTATCAAGGTTAGCTTAGGTCACCGCATCAAATTTTGTATAGGGCAGTTTTTCATGTTTTTGGCCGAAATGGCTGAGCAACTTGGTCTTAACGATCATGGTATTTAATCCTAACTTTTGTCTGATCCAAAACCCCAAAACACGTCCGACAGTTTTGAGAGAGTGCATTAAAACATGCTTAGCAGATGCTATGTTTGTAAGTTCATGGTTTTAATTTCGAGCAGTTATTGTAGTCTACGACGCAATTACTACATCGAAATTACCAACAAATCAAACTAACTCAAACAAAACCTAATAAAAACGATACGGTGCATTTTTAGTTCAGAGTACGGAAATATAAGAGTTTGACTACCTTTGAAATTTGTGATAGTTATTCAGTTACATCTGATATAGTTTTTATCACCTACTAACTAGAAGTGAATTAGATATTTATGCATTAAGGGAGATATGAATTTGAGTTTTCCCTGAGGGTGATTGTAAGTCAACCGAAAATAAAGAACATGAATGTCTCCCGTGGTGCATACACTATTTTATTTACTAGCACATTAGTAAAAATAGTATGAAATTTCAAAATGTCACTAAGTACATTTAAAATTAGAATATATAAGTAACATCAAGGATTGTCTCAATATATGGTTAGTCCAGGCGCCGGAGACTAGATATCGACAAAACATTTTGCACATAAGTAGTTTTTTGGTTGTAGATACTTTTAAAAAAATGTTCTGCACTCGAACGACTATGGAAAAGGTGGAAAATGCACGGAGACAAAATCTGTAAAAGGCTTTTCCCAGAACTTCCCTCGCCATTGTGACAATAAATAATTTTAAAAATCAAATTAAGTTAGAAGTAAAAATATCTTCACGTTTCTAATAACTTAAACAAATTTTCAAATAAAAAAAAACGTTAACGGTGGTCGGATTCGAACGGCAGGCGGACTGCGTATGCAGCCCCAACGTTTAGTGCGATATCCTAAGGGAACGCGCAATTTCTACTTGAGCCACGGAGGACCGGCTTCTCTAATTTCTCCGTCGCAGCTATATTTAGTAACCGCTAATTTGTGCCTCGTTTTTGTATTGTAAAAAACTTATTCTGCATCTATTCGCTCCCATTTTTGGAAATAATAAAGCCTGCACTATGTAGAAATTATTACTTGTATCTATTACTAAGTTGAATGAAAAATAAACACGCTGATGTGTGCGACGCGCGGTTGTATTTAAGCGAAGGGTATTATTGTGGAAACTTTTTGAATTTTTTATCTTTTATTTGTTGGGTTCTATTTCCGTCAAGTGTAAGGCCTGATCTATGTGCAAATTACTACTTTAATCTATTTCCCACTTAACGCAAATATAAACAAAATTTTATTTTTTTAAGGTGCTCACCCTGTATTTATTTGTATGAAATTGCACCGGTTTCATTCCAGGTATATATATATATAATGTGTATGCAAAATATCGTCTTCCTCCGACAAATATTTTTTGAGTTATACCGCCAACAGAGATACAGACAGACAGACATACAGACAGACAGAGAGACAGACAGACAGACAGGCAGACGGAATTGAGAAAACCTCTTTTTTGTCATCTAGGGACCCTGAATCGTGAAAATCTGGAGAAATCTCGGTGGTGATTTTTTCGCGATTACAATACTTCGTCTTTCACGTCGCACGTTCTTTAAATGCGTACTTATACACTAGTATCATAATATACTATTCAGACTAAGCAAGGAATAGTTATTTATAAAACCAGCAATTAAACGAAAACGAACTGACGAAAAGACATGAGCATGTAGAGCGGGGGTTTTTCCCCAAGAATTTAGTCGAAATTAATTGCCTTCTAACAACCAATACGAATAAAAAAAGTTAAAATCTTGGTAGACATGAGTTTTGTACGAATCTTCGGTTGAAGAATTAAACGAATAAATTATAGAGAAACGTCAACTTATACGTCAAATTTTTCATTTGTCAAAATAACAAACAGTGACTTAGCATATGATTAGTCTAGCTATCATACTCTAGATTAATTACCAGTGATATTAATATAGGCTAAATTATTAGTCCGCCAACATTATTCTTACCAAAAATGTAAACATTTTGAATTGTTTTTGAACTAATTTTTTACTAAAATTTAAACAGTTTCAGAAGTTTAAGTCAAATCCGTTTTTCCAGTTCTTGTTTAGAATAAAGTGGTTGTGAATAAAATACTATACATACCACGGTGAAAAATGTCATTCCTGTCTCGAGATAAAGTGAACCTCGACGCTACGCGACTCGGTTAACTACTTAGTCTCTCGACAGTAATGAAACACTTTTCTCCTCGGTATGTAATATACTATTACTAATTAGTCAAGAAAGTAATTTCATGACTGTTTTGTGAAAATTTAGCTTCCATACTAAAATGACTTTGGAAAATATAGTACACATAATACGTGAGAAAAGTGTCCTTACTGGACTCCGCGGCTTAAAACACTCGACCCGACGGTCTCGTATTTCAAACAGTCGCCATGTCCTGTAAAACGTCACTTTCCATTACGCCATGGAATTATCAAAAGTACTTAAGGAAACAGGATTATTTCAGAAAATACCTATTAATTGATACTTATATTAGTCCCCACTGAGTTACATGATTATTGCTAAGAACTGGGGGAGGAAGACGTTGACGTTGACATTACGGTCCTGTTCTTTACGTTGACATGACGGTCTTGTTCTTAGTGGCCAACCTGACTTTTGTTAGTATTAGAAGATTGGTTTTTGATTATATCCGAAAATTTAATTTTTGCTCGTGTCGACCGGGGTACTTGCTAATAGCGTTATTTTTTGGTGTACTTTCTTACTTAATCTTCTGGCCTTGTTAAAGACTGTGTGGGTTGAGTTGTGCTATTCTTGGTGGCCTTTTCCGCGTCTCTCTTTATCTCTTTCTGTTTTGCAGAAGTGGGGCGAGCTGTTCCAATTTTACAGCTCTCTTCAGTATCTTCAATAATCGTTCTATGAGCTTTACTTCCAATGTCTTCCTATATACCGTGTTTCTGATTTTTCCCATGATTATTCTGCCGACGATATTCCTTAGAAACTTCATATTTGTGCTACTTAGCTTGTTGCGCTGGTTTTCGTTGGTTGCCCATGATTCTGAGCTATACGTTAATATTGCAACTGCTTATAACCTTCGTGTTTTAGATACTTCGCGCTTCGCGCTCAGTATCTCATATGCGCTCAGGTTATAATACTGCGCTACCTTGATATATAATATACTATTGTTAGCATAAAAACTATTCGTCGGCTAATTCTTTCAAAACAATACAAACTCTATGAGTACTTGGATACAGTTTCCGGTCGGCTAGTCAGGAAGACGGCGGGCAGCTCTTTAATTACTAACACAAATTATTAAAGCCAACAACAAGTGTATCTAGGCATCCAACGAGAATTCGTAAACTCAAGTATTACATAATTTCCTGAAAGAAAAGCTTAAATCATGCACAGGTAGCAGTAACAAAACCAAATCCACAAGGCTGGTATCACAGTATAATCACAAATTGAATACTACATGGTACAAAATACAGATGATTAAAATATAGGCCGCAGAATTACGAAGCACCTCATAAAAAATGCATAAATTTTGATACTTACAAATTCACAATACAGAGATAAAATAGGATCGCACACATTAAAATACGGCAATTGTTTGCAAAGCGATGATACAGCGGCGTCTACTTCATGGATTGGGAGGAAACGGGCTTCCAGGTACAAAGTTTGCGGAGCGAACTGTATATTCCCAAGTTCACGTCAGAATTCCAAGCATCAAAATGCCTGAACGGAGCTCAAAGCGACAGAGTACTGGTGGCCTGTAAATGTTTATAAGAAGGAAAAACTTTAATCTGTAGGTACGTTCCGGAGTCGGGTCCCTTCCTGCGCTCTATGAAATTCACGCAACAGGTGTGGAGCGGACCGCGACTTGTAGGTATGAAAGGTTCAATATTCTGCTCTGGGTGACGTCGGCAACCAAATGCAATGGGAGCTAACACTCTGCCCTACGCCCGTCACTGGCTGCTATAAGGAGAAAATAGTCCACGATAGAACACGGGATGTAATTTTGAACCAGAAACGAATCTCAAAATAGATTCAATACAAAAATAACAGACTAATGTTAAAAAACTGAATGGGTACCCTTTTTTAGAATATTAAATATTAATCATCATTTACATTTGCAACGTTGTTTGAATCGCTTTTGGCTCCCCGTTATCAATACGATTAAAAAAGAATTCGATAATTGAAACGTGTTGACTAAATAGGTATACTAGATGAGTTTTTTTAAATGTTAGAAGGCAATATCTCGAAAACGGTTTCAAATATTTTCATTAAATTTTGGTGAGGTAATAGGGAGATGGGGGGACGTATTTAAACGTATGTTTTATAATTACCCCCTTCTCTATTTTGAGGGATAGGGGGTAACTTTGGAATTTTAAACAGGATGATGTACTTTTGTTTAGAAAATTCGAATCTACGTAAAAAACTACGTAAGTGTACAAAACATTTTGGATTTGCTGCTTCGGTTACGGAATTATTATTAACTAAATTTTGATTGAATTAAAAAAAATGTAGGAATAAATCAAGTTCACTTATTTCAGAATTATTATTCGTTTCCATGGAAATGAGTTATTTTTACTTGTCAGTTGAGAATTTTGACGGCTTAACAATTATTATTCTTTTTTATTTTATAACCTAATAAATCATAATTCCGTAACCGAAAAATCAAATAAAAAGTACATCATCCTATTTAAAATTCAAAAATAGAGAGAGAAGGTAAATGTAAAATAGTATATTATGATACTAGCTTATAAGTATGCCTTTAAAGCACGTGCGACGAGTTTAAAAGCACGACGCGCTAGCGGAGTGCTTTTCACGTCGCTAGTGCCTTAATGGCTCTTATACACGTGTATCATACGCTATTTTTTCTACGATCGTAACAGAACTATAAAAACTTAGTTCGGTGAGACTTTTTCCTTCACATTGTGTTAGATATTCTAGGTTATGTTGATATTCAAACTTACGGCAAAGCGTGTTTTAACAAATTATTAAAACACGCCTCCCATGGCAACGTGTTAAAAAGACATAATTCGAGCGCTAATTTTTAGAGTGCTATAAACGTCACTTTTGACACTAGAAACTGTGCAAAAAGTTGTTATTTTGACACAATCGTAGAAAAAATATGTTTTTTCTACAGCTCTTGTTAAAGTGTGCTTTTATCAACTCAAAACAAAAGGTCAAGTTGTACTTTAACAGCAAGGGTAGATAAAATAACACTTTAACATCAAGGATAGATAAAGTAATTTAATTTTTTAACTTTTGTTTATATTAAATATGACAGCTTCGTATTATCGTAGCAACCCAATCTAGCTGCTGACATTTTGAAATGTGATTGACTGTCCTTATTTTCTTTTGAAATTGTTCAAGTTCTTGCTATAGAAAAAAATATTGTATTATACACGACGATAAAGTTATTTCTATCCACTCTTGAATCATTAACGTCTCGACGTTAAACGATTCACTCGTGGATAAAATTTAACTTTATCGTCTTGTATAATAAATTACAATTTTTTATGTCCCCCCATCTCCCTATTACCTCACCAAAATTTTACCAAAATATTTTATACCATTTTCGAGATAACGCCTTGTAACACTCACCTCGTATAGAATTATTAACCGATCTGTTTGAATTTTGCAACGATTTTTACTTTCGCCAATATTAATTGTATAAGAAATCGTTGATCATGTGTTTTTGAAACACTGATTGTAAAAATAGAAAATGCTTGAACGATTGGTAGAAGAACGAATGTTGCAGACGAAATAAAATTGTTTGGAACTTACAACTTAGTACTATCGCTATTGCTCCATCTTTAGATATTTTTCAATCAAATATCAGTTGCTTCTAGACGAGTAGGCGGAATTGAAGGTCGAGCAATGAATAATGTTTGTTTTCAATACTTGAAATATTGTAATAACGTTGAGTACAACTATAATCACTTCACTAGTTGTCTGCGATGCAAAAGGCTCCCTAATTTTTAAAATTAATTAAAATTTTCATACCATGAAAAATACAGCGACAGCACGTTCTAAATAGTAATAATAGTTTTAGTGAAGTTATCCAATAGGTTCAATATCCAACTCGTACTTTTCTTGATTTTTAACTTGATATTCACCAAAACCTAGGATTAAAGTAGCACAGCATTTTTTGTATACACATTTGTGTGTGATATTTGAGGTTCTCCTATTTTCAGCTGCAAATCTTGTAAATTCTTCGATCTACTTGGAGGGAATAAGGAAGTAAGAACGTGCTATTACAGCGGCCCTCTTAGTATGAAACAATTATCCATCTTCATGACATGCCATTATAAAAGCAGATTATCAACAGTAGAAATTACTAAAAAAATACAAGAGTTCATAAACCTCCGGGAAGGCGAAGTAATGGCTCTTGAAATTTTGTAACCATACAGTATTAATAGCATATCTTTGTGTCTTTGATACAAAAAAATAAATAATATTATAGATTATAGACAGAAATTACTAAATGTAGAAGTGCCTATAACACTATTATTTTTTTCTACTCCCACATGTAAATATTCCATTTTCTTTACAATCCACAGAATGGATAAGTAGGCAATTATAGTTAACTGAACGAATATGATTTCATATCCACACACGGGCGGATATGAAATACACCAATCACAAACCACGTTAGTCGTGGTTACCTAAGCAACTTTTATTTATTGTTTGTTTTGTTATGGGCACGCCCTGCTGAATTGTGTGTGGCAAACGTCTGTGACGTTTATCAAACAATTCAGCAGGCAGTAGTTACTGGCACGGTAAAATGTCAATAAGCGTCAATAATAGTTAAAAATGAGTGATTCTAGTGACGAATCGATTACTCCGCCAGATATTCGTTCTGCAGCTAATGAAACGTACGACACGTTATTACCCCAGAAATACAAGAGTAAATACGAATTTACTTACAACACGTTCAATAAGATTCTAAAAATTCATGGTTCCTATTTTTCTTTTCTTCGTTGATAGGTCGATGAAAAAATATGCTGTACAACTCGAGTAGAATGTCCATATCGCTCTCGAATGATTGATCACTCCGATTCCGGCGTCGTACTTCATACTCGTGCGATATGGACATCATATCCACTCTCGCTGCACAAACTACTATTAAGGCTTTAACTTACTTAGAAGAACTTGTGTATATATTGCACGTTATGTCGATAATATCAGTTGTAGCTACATTTGTTGTGTGTAGGGTTGCCAACACTGTCATTTTGACCCGAAGACTTCGTGTTTGGCAATCATTCTTCGGGCATCGGGTTTTCAATAAAATTCTTCGGGTTAACTACATATATGGATTGCGAAAATTGTTACTACTATTTAAAAGCTGCAGAGCAGAAGTCATTGGTAGAAAGTGGGCAAAAAGACAAAATATATAAATTTAGAAAATATCTTAAATTTTTTCAGAAAAATGTAGTTTCGTAATGGTTTACTTAACTTCTAAGATGGATTTTGAGTAGATTTTTTATGGAAAAAAAATTGTTTTGTTCTTTAATTCTTATGATTTACAAGGGCCAATAATTATTGTGCTATGTGCAACGGTCCAGCTGGATCCCTTACCGATAATGTTTATTTTCATACTTAAATGTAGAAGCCAAGTTGTATTTCCTATGTTCTAGTATTAAATTTTATATTGTATTTTATGTAAGCAAATGCTCGCGCATGGGTTTGTTAGATTGGAAAGTATAGTACGTGAATTCGTCCAGGGAGATATAAGTTAATTTGAAGTCGACTGAAAGAGCCTAGCAGCCAACGTTTGCTGCAAACACTGCAGCAAACCAGCGTTTGCAAATTCCTTAAACGCATTTTCCGGGTGTACATGTAAGTACACCCATTGTGCTATATTTAAAGGCTTATTTGAAGCGTCAATTTTGAGAGATGCCAATTCAACTGACCTTACAAATCTTGCAAGCGATCAGTGGTTCCCAGCATGTCCGCCAGGAGCGGCTGATGCAATTGAGGCGTGGCGTTTCCACGGGTATGCAGCAGCCAGTTCCAGGTAAAATGTTTGCAGAGCGGGATAAGGTTACTTTTAACTGCAAGCTTTTGCAAACGCGCAGGAATGTGTTTTATCAGCGACTCAAATAAGTACCGGCTTCAAGCAATTTTGACATTTCAGTTTTGTTAGACATTTTCACATTTGCGTTCTTTTAAAAGGTAATTATTTCAAAGTTATTTTTGGTGATGTTTTATGTTGTTCATGTATGTTTGCAACACACTTGCGAGTATCCCAGAGCATAATTTATCATTCTGAACAACTTTTCTTGGTAAAACTTTGCCGTATCTTGAACAGAAAGGGTAGTTTACCTGAAAATAAAATAGTTTTCGCTTCACTGTCAAGGCTAACTTGTCTTTTCAAAAACTTAAAATATTCTTCAAATTCTCTTCAGACCAAACAGGACCTAATCCCACAATCTTAAAATAAAATTCAAACGTTTTTAGTCCATCTCGCCTCTTGTAACATCAATCCTGGGACACACTGTATATAGCACGCTGGTTGTTTGAGAACTTCTCTATTTTTTTAAATTTCTTTTGTATTTGTATGCGTAGTTTTTGTTTTTTATGTTTTTATTTGTGTTTAGAAGTCAATAAATGATGTAAACAATTCGGATTTTTTGTGCATTGTTTAATGTTAAGTTTCAGTCCGACCAACACAATAAGGGGGAAACAGATTTCTGTTTTAGCAGATAATGATCTTGTATAAGCAACTAACTGTGATATTAAGAGAGTTTCATGTTCCCTCAGTGATAAAATGGGCAAATAATTATTTAAATATTAAGGCGTACGAGACGTCTTGTTCAAATTTAATGTATCCACGGAGGGGTAAAAAATGCCGCATTTCATATGCTACTTAAAAAATATAAAATAATTTTATGAATTATATCTTTATAATGTAAAAAATTATTTCACCTTACACCTTTTTTCTCCCCCAAAATTTATTTTCTTCGGGTCAGCATCGACTCAATGTTGGTAACCCTAGTTGTGTGTAATATTGTATATTTACGGGTAAAGATATCCTTTAACTGTCTCGATAACGTATTATCATTAACCTATTTTTACCTATCAGTGTAGAGGCTGGTGCTTTGTACGCTTTAACATCTGGCGGTACAGTGCTCAACTTGGTTCGTGCTCCGAGTTGCAAATTGGAGCACGCCTTTTGTACTTAAATTGGTGCGGAAAAAGTTCGCCCATCGTTGGATTCGAACCGAGGAGTTACTTAATGCAAGAAGCCTAACGCTCTACCAACTGCGCTATCCGGCTTCTTCCTCGATAATAATAACTATATTTTTTTTGTAGTGAGATCTTCCCTATTGTGCGTTTTATTACGAGTCTAATAAAATAACATGCGTTATTGTTGTCCCATACGCGCACACCTACCAGTTCGGTGATTGAGGAGGCCAGGTTATAAGATCTCATAAATTCATCGCACAGAAATTTGTTAGGTTAGCGTGCTCATATATAAATATTCTGTTATATACAGTGATCGCCAAAAAGTTTTTTTTTTAAATCAAACCCTGTGGTTCAGAGGTGGTTGAAAAATTATTACAAACGGGCAAAACAAAAGTCACGTGACTTTCGTTTTCTGTAAAACTTTACATTTTTTCTAAATAAATGGAAAAATGCATTTACTAGCCAATATAGAGAAAAAATGTACCTAAAAGAGTTATTTAAAATATGATTTTATATCTAAATACAAAATTTTTCCTCAAAATGTTGATAAAAATCCAAAATTTTTGGAAATAGTAATTTATTATACAAGACGATAAAGTTAAATTTTATCCATGAGTGAATCATTTAACGTCGAGACGAAGTCGAGACGTTAATGATTCAAGAGTGGATAGAAATAACTTTATCGTCGTGTATAATACAATATTTTTTTCTATAGCAAGAATTTTAACAATTTCAAAAGAAAATAAGGACAGTCAATCACATTTCAAAATGTCAGTAGCTATATTGGGTTGCTACGATAATACGAAGCTGTCATATTTAATTTAAACAAAAGTTAGAAAATTAAATTACTTTATCTATCCTTGATGTTAAAGTGCTACTTTATCTACCCTTGCTGTTAAAGTAAAATTTGACCTTTTGTTTTCAGTTGATAAAAGCTCACTTTAACATGTGCTATAGAAAAAATTATCTTTATTAGATTAGTATTTTTGTTGTTGTTATAAGGAAAACCGATAAATAGTGGACTCTTGACGAGAAGTACAGTACAAAGCATATCTGTGGACGTCTTGATAAAGGTTTTATTGCACTTATATGCTTCTAGTGTAAAACTGAGTTTGAGTTTAGAGCCCCACCTATTGCATTCTTATTTGACATGTAGTATAGATAATTTGATTTGACTATAAAACAATTCATAGCCATCTCATATTCTGCCTACTTGATTAACTTGGACATGTACAACACTGAATAAAAAAAACTTTCCACATTTAGGCAATTGTAAAAGAACATGTGCAGGATATTATGAAAGTAATTTATTCGTAGAGGCAGATTGGAGTTTTTAGGAACCATTTATAGTAGTTTATTTATCTAGAACAAAAAGTGACATTTTAAAGGACGAGAAAGTTATTTACGGCCGAGGCGTCAGCCAAGGACGGAATTACTTGCGAGGACACATTTAACACGCTCATGATTTTCACAGATAAATCTTAATTTTGTTTTTATGTTTGCTGAGGTCAAGGTCTAGGTAGGCGAAATGAAATCTCCCATTTTCCAAATTTAGAAAATCTGTTTTTTAAAATAAGAGTTATCTGTAAAAAGCATGACTTTGCTAAATGTGTTTCCTACCTAGTTGTTACACGATAAAATGCGCGGTCTGTGTATACTTATTTTTATGTGCCAAATTTACTTAAATAGTTACTCACCAATTATCATTTTCGAAAAATTGTAAATACTAAAGTTCATTCAGCCTTTCATTAAAGGTAAATCTTTTTTAATTATATTTTTCCCTAAAAATGTAATAATATTTGCGGTTGCTGTAATAGCAATACCATAGCAAATATATTGTTATGATACATGATGTAGTATAATAAATCATAAGAAATAAATATTAAAAAACTAATAAATTTGGAAGGTTACAATAATTACATCTTGATGGGTATAAAATTTCGAATATGAATAATGAAAGTAATTGATACAATGAAAGGAGCCATTTAATAGTGCGATATTAATTGAATTAAATAACTTAATGGTTGTATAAAATGTTAATAAAGAAAAAACCAAGGTAACATTAGACAAATGTATTTGTTAATAATAATCAGAATGTATATCCTATAATAGTATTATTTTAAAATATAGGGAGTGTGCACTAAGAATTGTATCTAATAGGGATAGAAATTTGTTTAGCTAGTTACTAAAACAACTCATGAAAAAGCATACATGTAATTTTTAAAAGAAAGAATTTCGTTAAATAAAACTAGAAATTATGCCTTAATTTGTGTTATTTTTGGTGTATACAAATTAAAAAGGGCTATAAACAAATCTGAGTGGTGTGATAGGCGAAAACGTAAAATGTAATTTATGGAGACATATAATCGGTGAAGAGATTATACAAATACAGTTAATTGAAAATAAAGAAAACAGAAGGTTACATTATTTGAAGATATTTGGATTTATTCATACATACAAGACATTATTGGAGGTTCTTACAAGTAATTGATTTGATTTGGATATTTTGTGAGTATAACAAGCGACATCGGACTATCTGCAAAAAGGGAACAAAGTTAGATTTGGAACATCATAATATAGCAACTTACCAGGACCAGAACAGTGACATTTAGGAGTAACAAGGACTGGATTTTGGAAAGCAGAGGAGTTAATTTGACGGGACGAATGCAGTTGAAAGGATTCACAGACCATCATAGGTGTTGCTGTTTGTGAAGTGGGCAGTAGGTGTTGCGGTCTGTCGAGGTCAGGATCCGGTATTGGTTGGATGTTGCTGCAGTGAAAGCAAGAGCAGTTATTAAGGTTTGTGTAGATAAGTTGAGAAAGCATTTTGAATAACTGTCAATAAAAGAAAGTGATAATATAAAGTTGATATAATACTTACATAGGTGAATTGAATAATAAATGTGTTAATGTAAGATACAATTGTCAATTACCTGGTTTGATGAATTTTAAAAGTCAAGTTTGACGTTATATGGCGTTGATAGTCAAATAATTTTGAAAATACAATTTTAAAACTTCATATAATAGAGAACTAGATTTTGGCGAACCTACCCTGAAAATAAGAGCTCTCGATTTTAAAAGCAATTATTGTTTGACATTTAAGACATTGCATTAAATAAGGCACAGTTCAAAAATTGAGCTATAGCAATATGTTACTAAAGTTTGTTTATGTGTCATTCTTTTACCAAAACTATTTAAAATTCAAATATAACTCATTTTACCTACAAGCGCCATCTCTTACAGTACTCTCTAGAATTTCCCCCCTTTTGCTGAACTGCTCGCTAATATCACTCGCATGGAATTTAACTTATCCACTAGCGGTTTTAACATGACGTTAGGTAAGAAGTTGTGTGGTTTTAGGACACCAAATAGAACGATTTTCTTATATTACGATAATAGGACTAATTGTTCATTTTTTGTACGAGATTCGCTTCCAACTATACCTTTTCAACTTCAAATTGGGACTACACAACTTCAAAATGGGAATAAACAATTTCAATTTGAGAATAAACAATTTCAAAATGAAATAAACAATTTCAATTTGAGAATAAACCACTTCAAATTGTAACTAATCAACTTAAATTGGGAATAAATATTTAAAATTGGGACTAATCAAGTTCAAATTGAGACTAATCAATTTCAAAAGATTTTTGTTAACGGTAGTATTTAGAAAATGACAGTTACATGGTTGTGACAGGACAGAATTAATTATTGTTAGTTGTTGTTGGTGCTCATTAATGTAATAATATAAAAAATGCCGTACATTAAGAAAGTGGATGCTGAAAATGTAAAGAAGAAGATTCGCGCGTTATATAATAATAATGGAGATTGGAAAGCTCTTGCAGATACATTGAATGTCAAGAAATCGACCGCCTATCGATGGGTGAAAGACCAACCAGAGGGAGAAGAGAAAAAACGTGGAAGAAAGAGAAGAAGCAAATTACTATATGAACATCGCCTATTTATGGAAGAGCGCATTCAGGAAAATTATAAAATTACTTTGATAGAAAATGAAATAGAAATGAAGCTAAAAATACGGACACACTCGGTGGATAGCTAAATATAATAATTGTTTTGTATTCTTAGCTTCATTTCTTTCACAGTAATTTTAGGATTTTCCTGCATGTACAGGGTTATTCATTATAAATTACCCACCCCTTATCATCGTTATTATTGCCTATAGAAAAAAAAGTTTTAAATAAAAGTTATGTGGTTATAACTGAATTTTGTTAAAATGCTATTAAAAGTACAGTGGCGTGCATAATTAAGGGGATACAAAAAAGTAATATATTTTTTTAAATGGAACACCCTGTATATTATTAAATTTTTGGAATGATCTTTTTTTCCTGATTTCAAAAATATACCATATGTTACCCCTACCTTATACCGTTTTTGAGTTATTAAACGTCGAATATCTTAGTTAAAGTAGTTAACATTATTAAATATAACAAAGTTTTATTTAGGAAATTTAAATATAAATAAAAAATAACTCATTTAGATTATTTCATTAAAGAAATGTCACTTATCAAACAAAATAGTTGTCATTTTCATAGCTTACTTTAATAATGTTAATGATATTCGACGTTTAATAACTCAAAAACGGTATAAGGTAGGGGTAACATATGGTATATTTTTGAAATCAGGAAAGAAAGATCATTCCAAAAATTTAATAATATACAGAGTGTTCCATTTAAAAAAAATATATTACTTTTTTGTATCCCCTTAATTATGCACGCCACTGTACTTTTGATAGCATTTTAACAAAATTCAGTTATAACCACATAACTTTTATTTAAAACTTTTTTTTCTATAGGCAATAATAACGATGATAAGGGGTGGGTAATTTATAATGAATAACCCTGTACTCTTCCGTAAATAACGCGATGTTCATACAGTAATTTGCTTCTTCTCTTGTTGGCCTTTCGCCCATCGATAGGTGGTCGATTTCTTGACATTCAATGTATCTGCAAGAGCTTTCTTTACATTGGCAATATCCACTTTCTTAATGTACTGCATCTTTTACTTCCTTTTACAATAAAGAAAGTATTGGATTCACCCCAAAAACTCTAAATTGAGTTTTCAACAGATCTTCACGGTTTCCCCTGAACTCAAAAAACATATTTTTTTTCATTGGTCTGTCTGTCTGTGTGTCTGGCTGTGTGTCTGTCTGTGTGTCTGTGAACAAAATATCTCAAAAACAAAAAGAGGTATGGCGTTGAAACTTCATATATAAGTTTTGTGTGCTATGTAGATGCGACAGCAAGCTTTTGAAGAAAATCGCATAACTGGAAGTAGGTGTTTACTCTTATGATTTTTCAGTTTTTTTCGATATTTTCAGAAACGGCTCTAATTGTGATAAATGTGAGATAGGTGATTTTCCAGTTGAATACTTCTAAAATGGGTTTCTTTTGTTTTTTCTTATTTTTTTTATTAACTTCTATTTTAAATAGAACACCCGGTATATTATTACATTTTTGAATTCAGCTTAAAATTCTAGAGAAAATTTGTCTTTTCAATTAACGCTCTATTTTGTACTGTTTCTGCAGAATTTGTAATTTTTGATAATTTTTGACAAATGCTTAAAAATTTAAAATAAAATTTTTGGCTAATTATAGGATCACTGTAAAAGGAAATTGTGTGCGTGTATCACACCAGATTTTTATATTATTTAATGAGCAACAACTAACAATAATTAATTCTGTCCTGTCACAACCAAGTAATTGTCATTTTCCAAAGCCTACCGTTAATAAAAAGCTTTTCTCAATTTGAAATTGATTATTCCTAATTTGAACGTGTTTATTCCCAATTTGAAGTTGATTGGTTCCAATTTGAAGTTGTTTATTCTCAATTTGAAATTGTTTATTTCATTTTGAAATTGTTTATTCCCATTTTGAAGTTGTTTAGTCTCAATTTGAAGTTGAAGAGGTATAGAATGCCAAC
Source organism: Agriotes lineatus (assembly GCA_940337035.1). Classification (NCBI taxonomy): domain Eukaryota; kingdom Metazoa; phylum Arthropoda; class Insecta; order Coleoptera; family Elateridae; genus Agriotes; species Agriotes lineatus. The sequence continues at coordinate 84,386 of CALNHX010002367.1, read as the reverse complement.
ATTACGTGTAGTGGCTGTCTACAATGCCCTCTATTGGAAGCAGCATAATATATTAAATGTAACCCAATGCAGATTCCTATACTCTATTTTGCATTTTCCTGTAATAACATAAAAATTGAATGGGCAACTGATCGCCATAATATTGAATATGACCCAGGCGTTATTGTTCAGGACAAATAATTATATATACGTAATTTATACTTATAAATGCAATGGAATTAAAGAGAATTTAATAAAAAATGCAAGGCGTGGCAACTTCGTACTTAGATGACTATTCAACTCACCCCCTTCAAGTTAACTATTCACCAATCATAATTTAGTATTTATGTCATTTGCCACCAATCAGCGTAAAATTGTGCAACAATTCCGCTAGCGGAGTTTTAATGACAATTTTTTTCTCTTCCTGTGACATTTATTTAACTTCCTGTAAAATTAATCAAATATGATATTAGAAATGTCAAATTTGACAAACAATTTATTTTACGTCAACAGATTTTTATTTTCAAAGAGGACGTGATATAATTGATTAATTACTAAGAAATGTCAATTTTGTCCGTTGAATAGTCCTTCAAATGCCGCTTGCAGCCGACGAATTGCATGAATTTTTGTTAAAGTGTTTATTCGTGTTTATTGCTTCAAAATTGGTCTCGTGCTGTCGCACTCGACCAATTTATATCGAATCAATAAACACTCATACACTTTGACAAAAATTTTCGGCAATTCGTCAACCGCTCGCGGTATTGTATATGACAATTTTATATTGGGCTTTTGGAGAGATGTGGAACTCAAAAAATAAGATTAATATAAACAGAATGTATCTTAAAGCCACTATAATAAAAATAAGAATACGACGGAGATAAAACACGTGGAGTAGTTTAGATATTAAACAGTATAAATAAAAAAGTGAACTTTTGCTTGGATTTTCGCTATCTAATTATGGCAATCTATTTTTGTAGAGTTTAAAACCAACGTCCCAATTTATTGGTTCCAGTGAAGTTTTAAATTAAAAGGAAAATAATTCATACACACCTACACTTCTTTGCGAGCTATTGATTTTTAAACGGGATTGTAGGAAAAATATATTTTACCAAGCAGTGTTTGCAGTGCTTGAACAAATTGTGCGTAGGTGTCGTATACATAAAATTTTATCGTAGGTCAATACACAACTGAAAGAAAAGAAAACCAGGAATCACGGCTCCTAGACATCGCCGCATCGTATCGACTTTATTTCTACGATTTATTGCCTATTACGTACCACTAACTTTTGAAATTCTTAGTTTAGTAGGGTTGTGGTACTAAGAGAAAATATTTAATTCGCTTAATTATCCTTTTACTGTATCCATTGTTTTTCTAGTTTTTTATGTTTCTGAGGAGAAATAAGAAAATAAGGTTGCTGGTTCAGTCCTTTAAAATTTTGGGCCCATATTTACACCAGCAGCGTAGGAACTACTGTAATATTGGGGGGGGGGGGGCAAATTTTTAACATAACTAAGCTTTATGTTCGACTGCCATAAACACTGTATTATAGTATTATTTAGCATCCATAAAGTGCGAATTTAGTTCATAGAGTAGAGTAAAAAGGCCGCCTGTCAAATGTCCAATAGTTAGTATCAAAATAAATGTAATTTTATTAAAATCAGGAAAGGAGATTATATTAACTGAAAACAAATAATAAAAAGCAATTCATCTTTAACACCTTACGCCCCTTACGGTAATAGGTAGTTATTCTTGATATTGATAACGCAATTAATCTAGAAGAAGCACACTTCGAAACTATCAAAAGTTTCAATTGCAACTTGAATTTGTGCAGTCAAACGTAAAGCTTTGCATGCAGCTCGTACATAATCAGACCTTATTTGACTCATCCTCTTTAGCGCTACGCTACGCTCGCTCTCCCATAAAACAGACTCGTCCGATAAAGTCCTACATTATGTACTTGATACATAAATAACTATAATAGTTGCAATTAAGCTAAAATTCTTTGTGGTCACGTATTGAATGGTCATAAAGATACAAAACCTTAAATTTTAATCATAATTGTTTGCGAACTGGAGATTTTTGGGAAAATATCCGTTTTGGCGGCTTCTCGTTCAGAAAAAGTGGTTTTCTAAGGTATGTATGTCTGCTAGTTTGTGATCCTGTCAAATTGTGAGTCTGCCAGTCTGTCTGTGTCCTCTATACAACCCAGATGGTTCAATTGATTGGCCTCAAAATGTATATCTTTGTTTTTAATATAAATTTGGAGATTCCAGTCATTTTAGGTTAAAATCGGGTAACCGGAAGTGGTGTTTTTTCTGTTTTCGGAAAAATCGTAAAATTAAAGTTTTATAAAAACATTCTCCAAAACGAATGGGAATAAAAATGTTCAAAAGTGTTATATGTTACGTAATTATCTACAAATTTTGTCAAAAAAGTTTTTTTAGTATAGTTTTTGAAAACTCTGCAAATTAAAATTTTTACAAGCACACTTAGTTTTTTCATATAGAAATGCATTGCATTGTGTTGGTACATAAACTTCTGGTTATTATTTTTGTAATGAGGTTAGGTATCGAAGAAAAAAAAACAAAAATCAAAACCAGAACGAGCAAAAAAAGAAGAAGAAGATATGGAAGAACTAAAACAGTTAATAAGAACCATGAACGCCTACCTGCAAAAGGAAATAAATATAAACAAGAATTAAGGAAAAACGAGGAACATGATTGAAAGAAGAAATGACACGCAAAGAAACAAACTGCGCAAGAGAAAAGAATCACCTAATCGAAAGAATAGCAGCCCTAGAAGAAAAAATTGAGAATCAGGAAAAAGCAAAGAGAAGAAACCACATCGTCATAAAAGGGACACGAATGCCAAGAAGTGAAGACAAGAAAAATTGGGAGTAACGCCAGTAATTGAAGCAGCATATAGCGTTGGAAGAATAGAAGGAAAACAAACAATATTAGTAGAACTGAGCGAATGGAATCAGGAAAGGCTATAATGGAAAACAAAAACAAGCTAAAAGGTACAAAGATATACATAGAGAGCGACATGACACTCATGGAGCGGAAAATGCAGATGGTGATAAGAGAAAAAGCAAAAAAGATGAAAGAGAAAAAGCAAAATAGGATACCAAAAACTAAAAGTTGGGGGAAAACTGTATGTGTGGGACCACACGAGTAAACAATTAAAACCAAAAAACTGAAGAAGGGAAAACAACAAGGAGTAAGGAGGACACAAGCAATGAAACAGCTAAGGAAAATAATGCAATTAATAAACAAAAAGAAAACACAAATAAAAGTTATAGTAAACAAAAAGTAACAATGAACACGTAAAATGAGATAAACAATACACAAACAGAAAGCGTACGTAATGCTAAAAAGAAACGAAAAGACTGTAAGAAAATGCGAAACAAAAATCGAATGATGCTAGAACATGGAATATAAAAACAATGCTTGAGACCGGGAAAATGCAGACAGTAGAAGAAGAGATAGAAAAATACAACATAGAGATAACTGTAGTACAGGAGGTAAGGTGGAGTAGAAAAGGAGAAATAGAGAAAAGTATAGTGTCGTATATATCTAGCGGCGAAGAAAGAAAAACAAGGCAGCAACGGAGTAGTCTTCTTTATAACAAAAAGAATCAAACAGGGAATAACTGATTTCATACCATTAAGTGGAGGACTAGCAAAATTAAGAGTAAAAACAAAGAAAACGTTTTTATCATTTGTGAATGTATATGCCCCAGCGGAGACAAGTGATGACGATGAAAGAGAGCTTCTATGAAGAATTACAAAGAACTTGTGAAGAAACTACCAGTCAAGGCAGCATAATACTGATGGGGTACTGTAATTTCTAAGTAGGGAAAGAAGACCACCTGAAAAAAGTATGCGGAAAACATACAAAAAATAAAAACGGTACTTAATGGATAACGGAAGTGGTCTGCAGTAGACGATTCCAAATTGGAATTCTATCAGCCTAAAGAGCAAGCTGGCTTTAGATCAGGATATGGCACCAATGACCACCTACAAGTAGTGAAGTCCCTAATTGAAAAATGTGTCGGATATAATAAACCTCTCGCCCTAGCTTCACGAAATTATGAAGGCATTAGCAGATTGCCGGGTAGATTACAGATACGCAGCTCTCATTAAATATATATATATATATATAGTGTTGTAGTTTGCCCGACGAAACAGAAAGGTTCAAGATCGAACGTGGTGTAAGGGAGATACAATCTCGCCAAAATTATTCATAACACTCCTAGAATAAGCATTTAGGGGAATAGATTGGAATGATATGGGTATAAATATAAACGGAGAGATTTTAAATTACCTGCGTTTTGCAGATGGCATCGTCTTGATTACAGACCACGCTAGATAAATGCTCATGAAATTAATAGCTGCATCGGCCCAGCTCGGATTAAAGATCAACATATCTAAAACTCAGTTCATGACAAATATGGTTATCAATCAAAGGATTGACGTAGAGGGTAAACCAATCGAACAAGTATCATCTTATAAATATCTAGGACATGAAATAAGAATTGGACGTGACAACCAAAACTTGTGAGATTGGCCGACGAATTAGTATTACATGGGCCGCCTTTAGAAAACTGCGATTCGTCTTTAAATCAGAAATTTTAATCTGCCTTAAAAGAAAGGTATTTAACAAATGTGTACTCCCTGTCATGACGTATGGAGCAGAAACCCTTACCCTTACAAGAAAATCGAATAAACAGCTTCAAGTTGCCGAACGCGCTATGGAGCGCTCTATGTTGGGATTAACTTTAAGAGACAGGGTAACAAATAAAGCAATACGACAAAAAACTGGAGTTGTGGATGTCGTAGAAAGGGTTGTGAATCTCAAGTGTAGTTGGGCGGGCCACGTGGCAAGAATGAGGGACGACAAGTGGACGAAGAAGATTATTGAATGGCGACCAAGACAAGATGATTACAGAAACAGAGGACGTCCTCCAACTCGATGGGCGGTTGATCTTAAGCGAGTGTCCAGCAACTGGATCAAAGAAGCACAAAACCGAGCTACTTGGCAAACGTTAAGGGAGGCCTATGGCCTGCAGTGGACGAGAGAGGCTACGTGAAGATGATGATGAATGGATATAGAATGTGTCACCTAGTAGCAGGATTAAACATCTTTGTTATTACACCTAAATTTGAACACCTTAGAAACCACAAAGTAACATAGAGGCATTCTGCAGGGAAAGTGAAGAAACAGAGAGATCATATCTTGATACCAAAAAATAAAATACAGTTGATAAAGAACCTACCGAGGGGCAAATGAATAAGTAGAGATGAATGTAGGAAGCTTAGTAAGAGCACACGAAAAAATATTCACTTATAATACCATGAGTAGTCAAAGTTATGTCGACTATTTTTGCGGTGGTGTCACGAATGTCCATTGCGCTTTGGGTCCTAATCCCAAGCGCAATGAACATGAGTAGTGATACCACCGCAAAAATAATCTACTTAACTTTGACTAAGAATGGTATTCGAGGGACTATTTAATGAACCAAACTACTTTTTCAAATTAGTTTTCAGTAAATCTAGCAACAAACTACGCAACTTCTATAGTAACAGAACACTAATATTGACTTTTGCTAATAAAAATAGCATTTGTTAAAAATAGTCACTTGAATACCTTCTAGGAAGATATATCCGCTGATATTTTTTGATTGGTCAAGAAACGTCAGAATTCTGGATTTTCATTGGTTACTTTTTGACAGATGACAGGTGAATTGAATAGTCAGAGCAATTTGTGCAAAGGACAGAACCAAGAGGAACTACAGAAAGAGATTTTGGAATCAATTAAAAATGAGCATTATAGAAAAAGCCAAAAAAAAATATTGGCTTTAAAAAATCAGAGAAGTTAACAAAAGAATAGTATGAGCCAGAGCTGGGCAGTAATAATTTACTTTGTAATTAAATTACTAATTAAATTCCTTTTTGTTTATTTGCCTTGGAATTGACTTTTCAAAATGCGGTAATTGTAATTGGGAATTGCCATTTTTGTTAGAAAGTACTTGAAAATTACTTTTTGAAAGTAATTAATTACTACATTCAATTACTCAATTACTTTTGTGTAATTAAATTTCTCTAAAGTATTTAAATTACTTTACAAGTATTTGAATTACCTGTGGTAATTGAAATTACTCGAGGTAATTGAGTTACTTTGTGGTATTTCAATTACTGAATTACTGACCTCGATAAGGTTCCAAATCTCCAGAACGCAAAAATAAGATAAGGTCTTATTTAAGTTACATATTAAGCAAATCGCAATAGGGTTTTCCCGGTTCAATATAAGCCTAATTTATTGTTTCCTCTGACGAGTCAAATAACAGCAACTTTTGCATTTTGTACGACCCGTGCACGAGCTCTGGTAGCTGGTACGTGTACGTGTATGTAGATGTGATCTGTAGCTTGTAATAGTGACATTCATATTTATTGTGCAGCACTCTAAAACTATATTTTTGGTAAGTACATTGCAGATTACAATACCTACGGTAAAAAATATGATTTAAAATAGCTTCATTAGACGACATTGGTTCATAATAATTATTTATTCATTTCAATTTGCTTGTTTTAAACGATGTACTAGCATAGGAACATACTGCCGTGCAAGTGTAACAGGTGTTAAGTTCAGAAAATTACGTTTTTGAGTGAGGATTTGAACTAAATGGCCAAAATCCGATAACAACTTTTAAACAGTGTAAAACACAAATAAAATGATTCATTCTTTGTCGATTTCTTGCCTTGTAATGCTCATATGCTGCTTTGTATACTGGCACCTAGGGCATAATTTTTACGGACTGCTGCAGCATGTTAGCTTCGATTATTGTTAAAAATCTGGAATAGTGTCTTATAAATATCGTGACTTTCTTATAATTCCGCTCACCTCATCCATTACTTCTTTACGTTATACAGGGTGCTGCGTCGACGGACGAAACATAGAAAACCCTCATGCTAATTACAAGACATTCAAATATTGGCTTCTTAATGATTTTACACAAAGTTTGTAATGCAGCATACCGTATGAATGATACATTTAATTTAAATAATATCCAAATATCTAATGTACCGATATCATGTGATGTAACAGTTGTATGCTTTAACTGGTGGTGTTGTAAAGGGCAACCAGAGGGTTGTTTATATCAAGTAGTAACACAAATAACTTGAATTGATAATCACGTTAGTCACGTTAAGGGTTAAATTCCCATTAATTGTGAAGAATAATAATTGACGATATGATACGTAGTAGCAATATAGTATTCTCTACGATAAAATTTGACTATAAGTCACAAGTATTATTCAAATATAAAATTCAAGATTGTTTGATTCCATTTAACGTGGCATTTTACTACGAATCCAGTAAAACCAGTAAAAGTGAGTGTTGTGGTATGCTGTTAAACTCTCTATCCATATGATAGAGGTTTCAAAGAGCTACAGTGAGGTTTGATTTGGTCGGGAACAACCCAGTGAGGTGTTTATTGACTAGAATTTATCCAGTTAGGAGCTGAGATAACACATTCAGGTACAAGATAAAACAATCAGAATGTTAGTGCCCATTTCTTATAAAATATTAAGTCATACAGCAAGTTCGGGGCGGCAAATCATTAAAATAATTGTAAATATATTTAGAAATTAATTTAGAAGAGTTAATTTTTAAGAATTAGTTTTAACTACAAGAGAAGGTTGTTAGTTGAAAATTTATCTATTCAGCTGGGAGTCAGGTATCCCATTGCTTGTAAAACTGACTAGTCGAGGCTTTAAAAACTATAATCACATGCCATAATTCTAAAAGTCAAATTGATTTACGAGATACGTCAAATCCTATTTATTGTATTAAAAAGTAAGGTAAGTACATTTAAGTGAGCTATACCTGATAGTGATTCTTGTTAATAATTATAAAAAGGGTATATTTAATTTGATATTAATTGTAATAACACCGTAAGAGAGTGATATATTACAAACTCTATTTAGTTTTTTAAAAGAACAGTTCATAAAGACCCAATTTACGTACTTTCAGATATTTTATTGCCCTAACCTTAAAATCAATAGATAGTGTTACGATCCTGAGGGCCGAGGGATGGATGAGTCGGCAGCCTTGGCGATTAATACGCGAGCGTTCCAGAACTTCTTGAAGCAGCTGCGGAAATATGAGTCACAGCGGTCGAATGCTCGGGAAGCGCCCTTACAGCCAGGTGCAACGGATTACTCACGCTTTTAGGGACGCGCTCGAGGGCAACAAACGCGGATGCGTCATGCGGTTCCTAGAAAGGTCGAGCGTCCTCGCGATTAGTCTAGAAAGGAATTACCTGAAATATAAATACACGCCCGCATGAATAGCGGGCTGTTCGAATTCAGCATCAAAGCGCCGAGCTCCCAGATAAATAAAACGCGTGAACATATAAATAATAGAAATAAATAACCATATATAATCGTTACTGTTTAAGAGTGATATAAATAAATAAGTGTGTTAATCCGTATGTAATAATAAATAAGTGTATCGATAGTTCGTAGTTTTAGTAATTTGTAATCTGCTTGATAATTCTCGTGTGCTTCTAAATAATAATGATTAATCTAATGGTTGTAAATAAATGTTTAATACAAAAAGCGTCGTTATAATTTTTAAATAGCACGAACGTTAAAAACATAACAATATTAATAAAGAAAGATGTTGATAAGAATTTGAAATTTGAAGTAAAAATATGAAAGCAACCTGAGCAATTTAATTGTCGAGCGTTTACAGTAATTTTATGAAATAAGTACGTATTTTTACCCATTTCTAATACGGTGTGTTCAAAAACAAATTACGTAATGGTTGGCCATAGAATATAAAAGTAATGTCAACAGCAAGCTTTAGAATTCATTGATTGTCATAACTGTTGTTGCTGTCATAAGTTTATATTATACGCTGATATCGTGATTGAAAATTCTAAAAATTGCTGTCTCTAAAGCTTGCTGTCGACATTAGTTTTATTTATCATGGCCAACCCTTATGTAATTTCTTTTTGAACACATGGTATAAAGGTCTCTTGAATGTAAAAATGACTTCATTGTTAAGTGCTTGAGCAAATGTGTTTTGTTTTTGTATCTGATGTACACAGTCTTATTTCAATCAGCCGTTTTCAACTAGGTTTATCACTTTATCAGTCACCTGTCAACTTTCAACGGTCCCTGATCAACACCAATTTGATATTTTGTTTTAAAATTTGAAAAGTTACCTAACACATTTTTTATAGCTATTTTTATTACTAGGGAGGAAAATGTATCATTCCCTCCCGCGGATGTAGTTTAATTCTATAGCGTTAGCGAAAACAGTACCTAATCAATTGCAATCAGGCAAGAGAGGAAATTACGTTTTAGCCCAGAGTTATACATACAACACTTTTACATTTTATGATGAGACTATCTCTTGTATTCAGCTGCATTCAAAAATATTTAAATATGAAAACCAGGAGGCTAGTTGATTTCTTATTAATCACATTGCCTCCCGTCTCTAATAGCAACGGTAGTCAATGTATTATATCCCCCCCCCCCCCCCCCACTGCGATTGGAAACCGACCAGGGAACCAAACGTATATTTTCGGGAAACCCCTAACAGGCGACAGAAAATGTCACTTTCGTATAAAGGGATAAAAAAAGCATTTTCGAACTGAGCCAACAAAAAATGCTCAAGTTGCGCCAATTGGATCACCACGTAGTGTTCTTCTACAAAATGTAAATAGGAATTTGCTGTCAAACAATTAAGAAATCCAATGCTCCACCCTGTATACTTCGTCATTCAGCTTCATGTTAGGCGTATTTAATAGTATATTGTTCTACAAGTTAAGAAAAGTGAGAGTTTTTCAACGTTTAATTTACAATGGAGCCATGCAAAGCGAGTGGATTAATTTATCACGAACATGGAAAAACCACTTTTATAACATATTCAGCGTGCTATTTTTTCTAATATCATTACAAAATCTATCCAAAATGAAATTTGACATTTCTTCATATTCAAAAAAAATTATTCTTTTTTATATCGGCAGTGGAGAACGTTGAAATCGTCAAAATAAAATACCAGAAATCGGCAGTGAAGTAATCCATTGTTTTACAACTTCTTGTAGGCGGCTGGGCGATAGGTAAACGTCAACATTACCTGCAAAAGTTGGTTAAAATGTTGTAATTTCGCGATTTCTCGATTTAAAAAAACAACTGGAAGTTCCTTTTTATCCCCCATGTGGTTTATTTGCTTTGGCCCTACGGGCCTCGGCAACTAAATCCACATTCGTGATAAAAAGCTCAACTTCAGTGATAACCTATGTGGAAACTAATATAAAAAATATATAAATTTGAACCTTCAAGTCCCTATACCTTCTTACTGAAGGGACTTTGTACTAAGGTATATTAGGTTTAATCGGTTTAAGAAATCTATGCCAAATCGGTGTCCAATTTTGTCGGACACGCTGTATAATTGTTATCCTTGAATTTATTTATTTACTTACATCTTACATCAAAACAAACTAAAAACTTTTGGTTTTGGTGAACAGTGCATGTAGCTACAAGATTTAATTAGGTATCAAAAAACTTCCAAGAGTGATCAAGTATGTAGGTTATAACAAAACATAAAAATTAAGCATTTTTAGATTGCGATTACGAATCGCCACGGCACTAATGATAGTTGCAACTTGCAAGAAAGCTCTACTAAATACTACTATATGACAATAATTTTTATTGAAAGTAATTGATGTTGCACAATTACAATTACTAAGTAATTGGTAATTGAATTACTATTTCCTGTAAGTAATTGAATCTCTGGTAATTAAATTACTGTAGTGGGCGGTAATTGGCAATTAGTAATTATTTACTTTTTAAATGTAATTTGCCCAGCTCTGAGTTTGACCAACAGTGCAGAGAAGCAACGGAAAAGAAGAATATAGCAAGAATGAAGTGGTTGAATACAAGAGAAAAAATCTGGTGTGATACACGCACACAACTTCCTTTTACAGTGATCTTATAATTAGCCAAAAATTTGATTTAAAATTTTTAAGCATTTGTCAAAAATTTTCAAAAATTAAAAATTTTACAAACACGGTACAAAATAAAGTGTTAGTTCAAGAGGCAAATTTTCTCTAAAATTTTAAGCTGAATTCAAAAATGTAATAATATACCGGGTGTTCTATTTAAAATAGGAGTTAATAAAAAAATAGAAAAAAAAAACAAAAGAAACCCATTTTACAAGTATTCAACTGGAAAATCACCTATCTCACATCAATGCACATTATAGTTATTAAGATACTAAGGGCATTATGAGTAAAATAAGAGCCCAAGATTGTTAGTGTACTAACCGAGGGCTTTGGCCCGAGGTGTGTACAACAATCGCGGGCTCTTAGCTCATAATGCCCGTGGTACCTTCAAGGTTTTATGTCCTACCAATTTTCTTACCTAATCCATATTCAATTCATATAATTACTATGATATAGTATTTAAGATGTCATTAATTTTCATTGTGACAGTGGTGCATATCTGCATATCCATGGAAACAAATACTGTTAATTTTTCATAATAACCCTAGTGTTCTTATGAAGAAAATAATTGCCCTGGAGCGTTATTTTGTATCTAAGATACCTTAAAATAGAGTCATTAATTTCAATTAATGTACTGGTAGGACATAAAAAATATAATAAAAATGTAAAGTTTTAAAAAATCGTTATAGCCGTTTTTGAAAAACTCGGCAAAAACTGAAAAATCGCAAGAGTAAACACCTACTTCCGGTTATGCGATTTTCTTCAAAAGCTTTCTGTCGCATCTACATAGTACACAAAACTTTTATATGAAGTTTCAACGCCATACCTCTTTCCGTTTTTGAGATATTCTGTTCACAGGCAGACACACAGACAGACCAATGAAAATACATTTTTTTTGGAATCAGGGGACTCTAAAACGTGAAGATCTGTTGAAAACTCAATTTCGAATTTTTGGGGTGAATCCAATGCTTCCTTTATTGTAAAAGGAAGTAAAAAGTAGACCAAGATCGGTATAAAGACGAGAGAAACATAACAACCAAACTATGTAAGCAAAAGAAGAAGGAATGGATAAACACAAAATTAGAAGATAAAATTAGAAGAGATAGAAAGATACAAACAAAAACAAAAAATCAGATTTTACTATAGCGGAATAAAACGAGAACAAAATACAAACCAATTGTGAAATTAAAATGGACTGAAAAATGCAGAAGGGAAAATAATGTTAATGTATGAAGAAAGCGAAGTGAAAAGAATATGGAAAGAGTACTACCACAGTCTACTAAGTACAGATATTCAACAAAAAACGAGTGAAAATGTAAACTCGAAAAAGAAACAGCGATGACGAAGAAGAAATTGTAAGTAAACCAACTCTAGAAGAAAGCACAAAAAACAACAAAGCACCAGAAAACGATGACATTGTCGCCGAACTACTAAAACACGGAGGCAAAGAACTACACAAACAGATCCACTCCCTGATATTAGAAGTTTGGGAACAGGAAGAGAAGCCTAAAGAATGGATTAATGGAGTAATGATCCTTCTGTACAAAAAAGCTGATAGGGGACTGCGCAAACTGCAAAGGTATAACCTTGCTGAACACAACATATAAAATATTCTCATGAATTTTGAACAACAGACTAAAGTTATATGCAGAATGGATCGCAGGTAACTACCACCAAGGATTCAGACCAGGTCGATCAACCACCAATACTATCCACATAATGCAGCTAATTTTGGAGAAAGCAACAGAATTCGACATCGACTTATACTTCGTATTTATCGACTTTAAAACCGCCTTTGATTCTGTAGATAGACAAAGAATGCAAGAAGTGCTGGAAGACCTTGGTATCCCCACGAAACTAGTAAATTTGGTCAAAATTATACTGAAAAACACAGAAGCAGTTGTACAAGTAGAAGATGTATATACTGTTAAGGTGATTAGCTCCTCTTTGTGTGCCCAATATTTGTTATGTTATAATTAAATTTTAATCAATTTAATTGCCCTATTGTTTTTTTAATTGTGATAATCAAAATTAATTTCTGCCAGCCCCAGTAGATACACTTGACTGAAAAACAGATCGGATTCTTTTTATCTATATTGCAACATCTAAAACAACTTAAGCTAAATGCTTTCATACATCAACAAATACAAAAATCAGTTATTCTAAAAACATGTAACATAGTGCGATCCTTCTTTCATAACACTCAATAGCACTTCTCTTCTAACTAGGCACTGGCTTGTTAGAAAAGAAAATTTTACCAACAACTTATGAGAAAATAAGAAAAGATAATAGTAAATTTATTGATGCCACAATACACATAATATTTTATACATTTATAAATTAAACAAATAGCATCTAATCTCATGAGGGCTTGGTTTGTGCGTCTTAGTGAAAAAATTATCAGCAGTAATTACATACGTGGTGATAATTTTTTGATAATTTTAACTAGATTCACGAATCTTTGTTGCTATTAAGATGAGTGCGAATCTAGTTAAAATTATTTAAAAAAAACTATTACCACGGATGTAATTCGACATGATTATTTTTTAAACAGTCCAAGTTGTAGATAGGGTTTGATGGAGCTTCCAGGTGACTGCCCTGTTATTTTTAATAACTGCTGCTCACCTACTCCACTTTTAGCTAGTTGTGTTACAGCAGAAGAACGATTTGAATGGTTTGTGAAAAAATAGTCGCTGTAATCAGCTACTAGCAAATAGTCAGTGTAATTTTGATGCTATTAGTCGATTTGACATTTTTTCTCATTACTACTGGCTGATAAAATAAATAATCATCTGTATTTTCAACTGTGCGCATAGCATCACCAGATAATTAGACAAAATAAACAATAAGCCATTGAACAAAATAAAATAGTAGAGCATTAAAAAATAAAACAATAAGTCGTTAATCAAAATTAAACAATAATTTATTTACGGGCTTCATGCACAACCACGTCAAGATATGGAAGAGGAGTTATACAATGAAATTAGTTGATGACTAATACACTTTTGAATTGAGTGTAGTTTTCCAAAATGTAGGCAGTGCGTTTTTTATAAAGGAGGTTATAATTAATAATTCTTTTTAATTCCACCGGTACATAGTTGAAAAGTTTAGGGCCACTATAGGTAATAAATCTTTGATGCAATGTAGTTTTAGTACTAGGGATACTTAGACACTCTTGAGCTTGAACACGAGTGTCGTAAGCATAATTGAGTTTGCTTTGCAACTGAGGGTTTCTATAACATAGTTTTATTACTTTTAAGATGTACAGGCCATATACATCTAATAATCTGGTCTCAGGAACAGTAACTCAGATGGATATGTTTTATTTTTAAAAAGCATGACTTTACTATATGTTTTTATACCATTAGCAATATATTTAATGTTGAAATATAGGCACCTCCCCAAGCTGTAATCCCTTATTGTAATACTGACTTGACCAGGGCTTTGTAAGTTGAGATTAATACAGGTTTACTAAGTATCGAACGAAACTGATACAATTTATATATTAGGTTTTTAGTTTTATTGCAAAGATATTCTATGTGCCTGTCCCACTTAAGGTGACTATCTATTATTATTCCCAAATATTTAATTTCATTAGTTTGATTTATATATGTTGGGGGAGCATTTTGCACAATCACAATTTATATGGAATTTTAAGTTATTAAACTGAGGCTGTCTCGTTATATTGGGTGAAAAAGCTTGCTTTTATTTAAGGTCAGTAAATTATCGCTCAGCCAATTTTTGACTTTATATAGACCCTCATCTGCCCAGTATCTACAAGTAAATATTAAAACAGTGTCATCAGCATATGACACAATACTTCCGCCGGTATCACATAGTAATAGGCTATTAATAAAATTAACAAAAAAAGAATTGGACCAAGAACAGTTCCTTGTGGAATACCACATGTTACTAATTCTTGTGAATTAATTCTAACTTGCTCTCGATTTAATAAGTTACTTTTGAATAATTCCAAAACAACTCCCTCTATGTCGCATTTTTCAAGTTTACCAATTAAAATTTTGTGAGACACCGTATCAAAAGCTTTAGCGATATCTAAAAATATAGCAATAGTAAGTTTTCTATTTAATGCGGAATATATTTTGTTTGTGACGTCAAATGTAGCATCTTCTGTTGATGTTTTTTCCCGGAAACCAAATTGTTTAGGCGATATCATATTGTTTTTATTGAGGAAATTGAATAAAGGTTTTTTTAAAGTTTCCTCAAATATCTTTGCAATCTGGCTTGTAACTGATATAGGTCTGTAATTATTTAATTCTTGTCGATTACCCGATTTATGAACCGGTATGATAACGGATTCCTTTAGTATTGTTGGGAAGACACCACTTTGATAGGTCATATTAATTAGAAACACCAATGGCTCCACTAGATGGGCCTTAAAGGTTTTTATAAAGGAAACCGATATATCATCCTTACCACTGGCAGAATTGGTTTTTAAGCTGTTTATTTGTTCGTCAACTTCATAATGGGTAACAGGAATAAGAAAAAGAGAATTATTGTTTATTTCATTAAGACTTACGTTTCCATAATGATTTGAATCAGCATCCACCTAATCTTATACTGCTTTCAACATAGTTACACCAACAGATGAAAAGAAACGATTAAATTCATTTGCAACTAATAGATGGTCCGAAAGTATTTCATTGCCATCTGATAATTCAATGTGATTATTTTTGCTACTTTTATTGTTGTTTACCGAAAATCTTATTATTTCCGTTTTGTAATAATTTTGCTTTGTTTTTATTATTAATTTTGTCAAAAGATTTCTTTGAATTCGTTTTTTAACTGGATATTATTTTTATTGCGTAAGTTTCTTTTTTAATTTATCCATTCTGGAAGTTGATTTAATTAAGTCAACAGTAATCCATGGTTTAATTTTTCTATTCGTTGGTTTACTTACTTGATGTACTATGCACATACTAATGATGTTGATTTTTGAGGCTTTCACGGCCATTGTCATTAAGTAACAAACAACTTCCGGGATTGGACCGTGTCATGATTGAGATCGAAGAACTCAAACGTTTCGCCCACTTTCGTAAGGGGCTTCATCAGAAGGAAAAAAGCAAAAGAGCACGGTAACTCAACGTGTTAACCACGCCAGAGGCGAAACTCTTTGCACGGGAAGGGACAGAAGAGCACGGTAACTCAACGTGTGAACCACGTCAGAGGCGAAACTCGACTGACTATCGGAAGAAGAAAGGCGAGAATTTATAGGCAAGCGCCGTCGCGATTTAGCAAATGCCGTCGCGGTTCAGTGGCAGAGGGCGGGGCTTAGGAATTAGCACTTTCCACATAGAAGGAAGGGGAAAGCCTTCCTCCCGATTGAGATTATTAGGGTGTTTGCAAGGCTCAATGGCTTCGCGAATCTTTCTGCTAAAGAAGAATGGGGATTTGCAGATGATGGAAGTTTCATCAAAGAGGATCTTATGACCAGTATCGCGTTGGTGTTCGGCGATGGCCGATGATGAAACGAGACCTGACTTGAGACAGCGCTGGTGCTCAGAGATGCGAGTTTTCACGGAACGACCTGTTTCACCAATGTATACTGCATTACAAGAGCAAGGGACTCTATAAACACCTTTAGATGACATAGTGTTTAATTTATCTTTAGATGAAGGAAGAACCTGTGAGATCTTTCTCGGGGGTTTAAATACTGTTTTAATGTTTTGTTTTCGAAAAAACTTTCCTATGCGGTCGGTGACTTGGTAGATATAGGGAAGAAAGACTATTGCTGCAGGAGGATCGGGGTTTGGAGGTTTGGGTGGCCGTGGATGAAGATGGCGATTGATGGCAGACTGTATATCCCTAGCACGGTAACCGTTATTCCTAAGAGCTTTCCGAATGTGATTTAATTCAGCGTGGATATTATCGGGTTGTGATATGGAAACAGCCCGGTGTACAAGCGAATTGATAACGGAAGGTTTTTGTGTAGGATGATGGTGGGAATCGGCATGTAGATAGCGATCAGTGTGAGTGGGTTTGCGATATACAGAATGACCAAGTTTGCCACTGGGTTGGCGAGAGACCTGTACATCTAAGAAAAGAAGGGAACGGTTACTTTCTATCTCCATGGTAAAGTGAATGTCTGGATGTTGACTATTGAGATGATTTAAGAAGACGGCTAACTTGTCTTTACCATTGGCCAAATAGTAAAGGCATCGTCAACGTATCGGAACCAAACCTTAAGTTTCAATTCTGTAGATTCCAGAGGTACGGTTTCGAAAGCTTCCATGAAGATATTGGCAACGACAGGTGAAAGAGGAGAACCCATGGCCGCACCAGAGATTTGTTTAAAGAACTGACCTTGCCTATAAATTCTCGCCTTTCTTCTTCCGATAGTCAGTCGAGTTTCGCCTCTGACGTGGTTCACACGTTGAGTTACCGTGCTCTTTAGCTTTTTTCCTCCCGATGAAGCCCCTTACGAAAGTGGGCGACACGTTGAGTTCTTTGATCTCACTCATGACACGGGTCAATCCCGGAAGTCGTTTGTTACTTACTAATGATGTTACTTACCAACGTTATGAAAAAATCAAAAGCGTTATTTAAATCCTTTTCTTGGTATAAAGCGGCCCAGTTTGCTCTTTTTAGGCACTCACTTATTTGTGCGTAGTTAACATATTTTCTTATGAACTCATCGTCTGATAGAGTATGGTCTTTGTTTTTAAAATATTGAATTTGTAGTAAAGTACTGTAAACTGTAATTATCTGTGATTGCGGATTCAAAAACCATTGGAATTAATGTACAATTTGCTATAATCTATAATTCGTATATGTAGTCTAAGCATGTTTTTGCTTCGTTGTTGGCTCAGTTAGCTCATTGGTGTATCTACTCACATATGTGTCAGTTATACTTACTTACTTAATCATAAGCCTTTTTACCTTGCGGTATAAGGCTATTGGGTTGAGTTGTCCCCTTTGTTTGGTGGTCTTCTACATATTTCCTTCCATTTCTTTCCATCTTGCGTTATTCTTGGCAATTCAGCACATTTCTCTCCTCTCTCTTCTACCGCCTCTTTCACCTCGTCTTTCCATTTTCTTCTTGGTCTGCCTTTCTTGCCTTTCCCCGGTATTCTTGCTTCATACACCTTTTTTGCCACTCTCCCATTGTCCATTCTATGTATATGTCCCAACCAACCCAACTGTTTCTCTTGCACTATTGTTTCCACTGATTTCACTTTTAAAACCTCCCTAAACACTTCGTTTCTTATTTTGTCTCTGTGCGTTTTATTTTCAATCTTTGTTAGAAATCTCGTCTCTGTACTTCTAATTTTACTTTTATGTTCCGTTGTTGTTGTCCACGACAGGACCGGAACCACAACTTTCTTAAACACCTCCGTTTTTGCTTCTTTAGGGACTTCTCTTTAAATAATCTCCCAGTAGCCTCCACTTTTTCTTTAATTTTATGGTCTAATTTACCATTGCTACTTATGCATACTCCCAGGTATTTGTATAAGTTCACTTGCTCTAATTTCTTTCTTTCTACGGTAACACTGTGCATCTGTGCTTCTGAGCTTATTATCATTGTTTTTGTTTTTCCTGTGTTAATCTTCATGTTCTTTTTCGTTAACTCGGCGTTGTATATCTCTACGTTGTGTTGTAATTCTTCCTCTGTTCTTCCGAAGATCACCATATCATCTGCATATAAAAGCTCCGTCATCTCAGTAATTTCCATTCTCCAGTATCCTACTTGGTATTTTTTAACTTTTTTCTAACTTTCCTTGATTGCTTCGTCTATTACCAATGTGAATAATAACGGGCTAAGCACACAGCCTTGCCTCAATCCTACAGTTGTTCTGAATTCCTTTGATACCTCGTTCCTTGATCTTACTATATTGGAGTTTTCTTTATATAGTGCTTTAACTGCTGTTATTGTTTCATCGTCAATTCCTCTTTTTTTCAGTGTTTTCCACACTTGTTCTCTTTTAATTCTGTCAAAAGCCATCTGTAGATCTACAAAACAGATATGTATATGTCCCCCTTTCTTAATAGCTTTTTCGCTTAGCTGTCTTATTATAAATATCTGGTCCTGCACTCCTCTGTTTGCTCTGAATCCGCATTGCGTATCTTCTATTGTGTCTTCTATGTTCTTCCTTATTCGTGATTCTAAAATCCTTGCATATATTTTGCCCGGTACACTCAATAACGTGATCCTTCTGCAATTCTTACATTCATTTGTGTCCCCTTTCTTAAATAAAGGCACTATTATTCCAGTTTGCCAGTCTTTTGGTGCTATTCCTGTTTCTATTATTTCATTTATTAAGCTCAATAATCTCTCTTTGCCTGTTTTCCCAATATTCTTGATCATTTCCAGTGTTATCTCATCTATTCCTGGCGCCCTTCCTATTTTTAACTTGCCTATGACTTTGTCTAGTTCCTCCCCACTTATTTCCAGTGTTTGCTTCATTACATTTTGCCTGTTTTGCTCTTCTTTCTCTTGTCCACTCAATTCTTGATCTGTTTCGTTTTCTTCTTCCAGCATTTCTTGGAAATGTTCGTTTCGCCGGTTCATTATTTCTTCTTCCTTCCTTAGTAGATTTCCCTGTTTGTCCTTTATATTTTTTAAAGTCGTTTCCTTCTTCTTCCTCAGTTGTTTTAAGGTACCATAAAATAGTTTCTGATTTTCTTGAAATTCTTTTTTCATTTTGTTTCAGAAATCTTTCCATGATTCCTGCTTTGCTTTCTTAACCATTTCTTTGACTTCTATCCTGGCTTTCTTATAGTTGTCATAGTCTTCAATTCGTTTACTCTGTAAATATTTTTTCCATTTTTGTTTTTTGTTTTTAATTTCTTTTCTTAGCTCGGGGGTCCACCACGCAGTTGTTTTAAGTTCGTATTTCCCGTTTTTGTTACTCCACAACATTCCTTACCAGCTTCTGCTATACCTTGTTTTATATGTGTACATTTTTCTTCTATACTCGTTGCCTCGTTTTCCCTTTCTAATTTCTTCTTTAAAATTTTTTGGTACCTCTCCTTAACATCCTCTATTTTCAGTTTGAAGCTTCTAATTTTTCCTTTACTATTTTTCGCCTTTTGCCTTTTTCACGTTCTTGCTTTGTTTGCATGTCCAACTTTAGCATGAAGTGATCACTTCCAATTTCTGGTTCTCAGTTTACCTTGACATCTTTTATTTCGCGCCATTTTCTGGCGTCTACTATAAAATAGTCAATTATCGATATTTCTCCCCTACTAGATACCTCTCTTGTGTATTTGTGAATGTCTTTGTGCGTAAATTTCGAATTTGTTATTATTAGATCGTTTTCAATGCAAAAATGTATTATTCTCTCCCCATTATTATTTCCCCTCTCTTCTCCTTGGGTACCTAGATATTTTTCTATTGCTCTATTATCGTTGCCCACTCTCCCATTTAGGTCTCCCATAATCAGTATACTATTATTGCTTGTATCTACCTCGTTTTGCAAATTTTCGAAGAATTCGTCCTTGATTTCTTTCGGGGCATCCTCATTCGGACCATACGCCACAATCATTGTCCACATATTTGTTTGGTCCAATTTTATATCTACTGCTAGTATTCTTTCATTTACATATTTCTCTTTGATTATACTTTCTATTTTTCCTGGGTTTACTATCAACCCTACTCCCGCTCGCGCTCTTTTATTGTCTACTCCTGTCCAATACATCCAGTATCCCTTTGTCATCTGTCTTAATCCTCTCCCTTTCTTTTTGTTTATGTGATCCCCAGAAAGTCTAACTTCTGTTTTTCCATCTCCTCTATTAGTTCTTCTTCCTTTCCGTTTATACTTTTGATATTCCATGTTCCTATTTTTAAAGATCTTTGTTGTTTGTATAGCCTTTGTTGTTCTTGCATTATAGGTGTTTTGCTATCTTTTACTTGTCTTATTTCTAAGTCCCTTTCCGGTGCTATGTTTGTTTTTCTGTTCTTTGCTATTCCTTTCTTTATGTGCCTTTAATTTATTTACTCTCTTTTCGTTCCCAGTTGTGCTTTTATTAGTTTCATATCCAAAATCTTTTACCTTAATCGTAGCCATTTTTGTCTTCTGTGGGCCTCCTAATTTATCTTTTAGTTTTTTGTTGCCACTACTCCATTTTCCTTATCATCCCACATATATGTTTCATCTTCAATGATAATCTTTCGGTATCCTATTTTTGTTTTGTTTCCTTTTCCGTTTTCCTAGGTCGCTATTTTCATGATTTCTGCTGGTATATATCTTTCCTTTAATGTCATATCGTTTTCTATGTATATTTTGGAGCCTTTTAGTTTAGCTTTCTTTTTCATTATTTCCTGTTTTGTCTCCCATGTTTTCAGCTTTACTATATTTATTGCTTTTCCCCATTTAGTAATTATAGTTATTGTTTGTTCATGTATCAGCAGTGGCGGTGATATGCATAAGCGGGAATAAGCGTTGTTTAGGGGCCCGGGCCCTTAGCGGGCCCTTTGGGGGGCCCGGTAAGTTCCACATTCGCTTATTAAATATCTCGATATCTTCTACTTCATTTGCGTATAGAACTTCACTTCGGGATCCATGCCGGCTGATTGAGAGCACTGCAACCCCAGTCCCCAGTTCTAGTTATCAGTCATCAGTCGCAGTCTGGCAGTGCTAGCTAGTGTGACTGTGGAAAGTATTTCTTTTAGCGTCTGTAGTGAACATGTCTGATCTCGTTTCAATGCAGCCGAGAGGCGACAACCGCAATCGCAATCGGTAATATAGATTAAAAGCAGCATCACTGATAACTTAACAACATGAATCCTGAAAATACACCGAAGAGCAGCAGTTTAAAAAGAAATTAGATATGTATTTAAAACAAACAGCTAAAAATCTTGTAGAAGCTGAAATACATCCTTCCACATCGGTAGCTCAGTGGTTAAGCATCCTGGCTACTGATCGTAGGGTCGCGAGTTCGATCCCTGGTTCCGGTGAGGTTTTAAAAAAAAATAAAAATTGCAGATGATACCCTCTACAGAATGCCATCATTCGAAAGTGATGTAAAGCCGTGGATCCCATGGTACTACAATGTGTAGCATGAAAAAGATTCCTTGCAAGGGTTGGAACTCCTTAGTCTCGGCAAAATTCTAAGCAGGAATTTGACCATATGACGAAAGCAGATAATAAATATTTATTACCTGTTTTTGACGTGGGTTCCTAAGATTTTACCTGAATATTATTTTATTTTACTAGTGCTACCTAGGTAGATATTTATTAATCAGTATTTGTGCCTATACCAACCTGAAATTTTTATTTAGTTTTATATTTTTAATTGATATTTTGTTATGCCCGCTATAAAATGTGTTAAATGTTAGACATTTACTACTATATTTCTGTCTGTTTTCGCTAAAAGAGAAATCAGTTATAACACGATACCATTTTATTTTTTGTAAACCTTTTCTTTGCATACTAGGCGAAAACATTACGGCGCCGACATAGTCTCACTCTGAGCACTATGCGTCACGTGCGCATCCCTGAGAATTCAAAGCCGCCTTTAGAAGCGAATTTTATAGACCATGAGATTCACTTCCCCACCACGCGGACGACGCTTGTGCACAGCTCACCAGTACGTAGAAGAGTTGGTTGTCTCTTTCACTTACGCTGTGACCTCACCACTTACAGGCGCTAGCAATATAAAAGTAATAAATATATGGTATACTGTAATTGTAAATATACATTTTCATTAAATATATCAATCTTTTTACAAGGGGGCCCATTTTTATATTTCCTTACGGGCCCAAGGTTCTCTTGCACCGCCACTGTGTGTCAGTTATATCAAAAAGATTTAAGTTTGTCACCCAGCAATATATTTATTTAACAAATATCAACAGTATTTAAAACTGTATATTTTTTTTTAACTTTATTTATATTTACAATCTGCTCTGGTGAGCAATAAGTAAGTTAGGTGAATTTACAAATAGAGTTACATGTGGGATGCCGTCCCATTGGATGGCTGCCCTTATAGTTACTTATTAACTGTGTACAGATAGTATTGATGCACAAGTCTGGCTAAGTCTGTATAAAAGAAATTCAGAAACCTAATCTTATCAGATGCTGGCAGTCTGTACATCGTTAAAACCAAATATGTGTTGTTATTAAATGAAAATTTTATGTTAGTAAATGTTACGTCTGTATAACTATAGTTTTTAAAACTTGGTATTATACCCTCAAGCAAATATGTAATTAGGCCATCATATTGGTTAAACTTTGCTTCATTATAAAAAATTTAACCTTCTATTGAAAAATCACATAGGTTTCTTTTTTTTTTGGTTTTTTATACAATAAAGTAGGTAACCTAAAAATACATTTTTGACTAATTGTAAGATCACTGTAGGATTCGCGTACGAGGCTTCGTATAGTTAAGACGTGCTTGACGCTATACCGTAAATCAAGTGCTCTGTGATAAGGACAAGGCTGTCAATCTGCAGCCACTAATCTAATTGTGTTATTACATTCTAGTAAACACTGTTTATTATTTGCCACATTAAGAGCTGGTCTATCTAGCCCCACGGGGGGCTAGCCCCACACATCTCTAATATGGATACCTCTGATACCATTAATCAGCAAAACAAAAGGAACAGTGACCACCTATCGCCGGAAGTCGACTTACTGCAAAAGAAATATTAATGGGACGCCGCTGTCTTGGTAAGTCAAAATAAATATTACTTACCTGTTAACGCGGAACAATCAATCCACATCGACCCACCTGCGAGCAGCTCACAATCGCCAGATGTGCAGCAGTCCAGTGAACATAAAAATGAACCAAAAACTAAAACACCTCCGATATTCCTCCACGAAGCTAATAATCAACAGGCAATTGTAGAAGATATCAAAACATTAATTGATAAAGAATTCACAACCGAGTACAGAAGTAACTACTTGCGAATCAACCTTACATGTGAAAAAAATTACCGTACTCTTACGAAGTACTACAAAGACTACAATATTAAGTTCCACACATTTCATAATCCAAATAGCAGCCCGTTAACAGTAGTGATTAGAAACGTCCCAATTTTTTGTCAGCAGACGAAATACGACATGAACTTGAAGGTTTGAAATTACCAGTTATAAAAGTTACACGACCCTATAACAGAAATAGGAAACCTATGCCGTTGTGCGTAGTGGATTTAACAGCTAATGAAAAAGCTAAAGAAATCTATAACCTGACTCGTCTCTATTACTCCATTGTTCTAGTGGAACCCAGGCGCAAAAACAGTAATATTCCGCAGTGTTCGAGGTGTCAAAGATTCAATCACACCAAAAACTATTGCAAGTTGACCCCGATGTGCCAAATGTCTGGGAAATCATCTTTATAAAGACTGTCCGAAAAAACCTGACGAACCCCCAAAGTGTGTAAACTATGGAGAAAATCACCCCGCCAATTATAGAGGGTGTAAACACTATCAAGAAATTAAATCAAGAAGTCAGCGGCAAAACCAGACCAGCCGTATAACCCCACAAGTACGACAGCTTAACCCAGAAATTAACCCATGGACCACTATAAAGGCTAATTCAACACTTACCCCCGATCGTACCACTCCAAACGTCCCTTTATTTGACTCTGCAGCAAACACGCAAACTTCATCTGAAGCAGTGTTAAACAACATCCTTCAGCTAATAATAAAGCTAATAACGCCCCACCTTGATAAAATAAAATATTTTGTTATCAATTCTGTTATTCCACTCTTCCTCAATGGCCCATAAAACACACACTCTTCAAAATCTAACAATCCTTAGCTGGAATGCAGATGGACTCAAAAGACAAAGATCAATATTTATTCATTTTCTTTCCTGTCATAACATTGATATAGCCTGTATATCCGAAACACATTTCCTAACATCCGAAAAAATCAAAATACCGGGTTACAATATTTACCGAAACGATCGCAACGGTCTTACAGCCTCTAGAGGAGCAGCCCTGATAGTTAAGAAAAACCTCAATTTTCTTGACGCTGTCGAAGTGGTTATAGAGCTTGACAACAACAAAAATCTAAAACTAATATCTACATATCTATCACCCAATCGAAAAATTATTCCAGAAGATATTGGCCCGTTATTTTCGGACAACATACCTACAATTCTATTAGGAGACATTAATTCTAAAAGCACAACATGGGGGTGCAAAGCGAACAACCCTAATGGACTCCGACTTCTTAATATTATGTCACACTATGGCATTGTTGTATCGGCCCCTAGCGAAGTAACTCACTGCCCATACAGGTCTGATCACCGAGAAGACATTCTAAGCATTGCTCTTGTCAAGAACTTCTCCGGACAATTATTCCAGCAAGTATATCAAGAATTGGACTCAGATCACCTACCAGTGATTATAACGTCTCTACAAAAACCACAAATAGTGCCTTGTTCACCAAAATTCAAAATCTGGTGTGATACACTCACACAACTTCCTTTTACAGTGTTCTTATAATTAGTGCAAAATTGGATTTTTAATTTTTAAGCATTTGTCAAAAATTTTCAAAAATTACGAATTCTACAAAAACGGTACAAAATAGAGCGTTAGTTGAAGAGACAAATTTTCTCTAGAATTTTAAGGTGAATTCAAAAATGTAATAATATACCGGGTGTTCTATTTAAAATAGAAGTTAATAAAAAAAATAGAAAAAAAAAACAAAAGAAACCCACTTTAGAAGTATTCAACTGGAAATGCACCTATCTCACGTCAATGCACATTTAAAATGTAATAAAAATGTAAAGTTTGAAAAAAATCGTTAAAGCCGTTTTTGAAAAAATCGAAAAAAACTGAAAAATCACAAGAGTAAACACCTACTTCCGGTTATGCGATTTTATTCAAAAGCTTGCTGTCGCATCTGCATAGTACACAAAACTTATATATGAAGTTTCAACGCCATACCTCTTTCCGTTTTTGAGATATTCTGTTCACAGACACACAGACAGACACACAGACAGACAGACCAATGAAAAAAAATATGTTTTTTGGGATCAGGGGACTCTAAAACGTGAAGATCCGTTGAAAACTCAATTTCGAATTTTTGGGGTGAATCCAATACTTCCTTTATAGTAAAAGGAAGTAATAAAAGGAATTGTGGACTGGGATTTATTTAAAGAAGAAATTGAACTAACTCTCCATGCTCCAACTGACCTGTCAATGCCGGACCAAATAGAAAACTGTGTTCATAATTTCACCAAATGCGCTACTGAATGCGTAAAAAAATCCACTATCTTCAAAAAACAAAACCTTACCATGAATACGAAATTGCAACCCCCGCAATTTATTCCTCAAACTTATTAAAGAAAAAAATCGTGTAAGAAGACTATGGCAAACGTATCGAACTCCTCATTACAGACACCTGCTAAATCAGCTTATTCATCAGGTCACCTATGTACTAGATAAATTTCGCATAGATTCCTACCGGCGATATATTACTGAACTAGAGGCAAGTGACTCATCCCTCTGGCGTGCAACGAAAAGGATTATTCATCAAACTGAGACTTCCCACCTCTTAACGACAACGGCAGAGAATACTGCAGCGAGCAGGATAAAGTTAATCTTTTTGCAACCCATCTTGAAAATGTGTTTAGCCTTCAAGGACATCAAACCAATAACCAGTTCGTAGAGAATATTAATGAGTACATACACGAAAATCTTCCGCAGCCAGTTAATCTACAGCACACCGAATTTACTTCGCCAAATGAAATAGCAACTATTCTTGGGAAACTACCAACAAAGAAAACGCCTGGGCATGACTTAATCCCAAATATTGTAATAAAACATCTCCCCACGAAAGCAATTGCATTTCTGGCATCAATATATAACTCATACCTGTCTAAGGGATACTTTCCCATAACCTGGAAACATGCCGAAATAATCATGATACATAAGCATAGTAAAGATCCAAAAATAGCAACTTCCTACAGACCAATTAGTCTATTACCTGTGCTCTTCAAAGTCTTTGAGAAAATCTTGGCCGCACGTCTTAATTTATTTCTTGACAACCATAATGTAATTCCCAAACATCAATTTGGGTTCAAGGCTAAACACTCGACCATACATCAGTTACTTAGGGTCACTGAAAACATTATCGGTGGTTTTGAAAAAAAAAGAACACACATGTGTAGTTTTCCTGGACGTAGCTCAAGCGTTTGATCGAGTGTGGATAAACGGGTTGCTATACAAACTGCTGCAAATTGCGATACCACCTTACATAATAAATGTCATCGCCTCATTCCTAAAATATAGAACATTCAAAGTGAGACTTAATTCATCATATTCAGATACCAAAGACATATCTGCAGGAGTACCACAAGGCTCGGTACTTGGCCCTGTATTGTTTAATTTACTTACTTATGACATCTCTATCCCTCCACTAACTAAATTAGGGATGTTTGCTGATGACACTACTAATAACACAGCAATCAGACATAAATATTGCAGCGCAACAACTACAAGACTCGTTGGATATACTTATGCAGTATTTCACAAAATGGAGAATAAAACTAAATCCTACCAAGTGCCAATGCAAGATATTCACCCTGAGGCGACCACAAAATCCTCGGGAGATTACAATACACGGAGAAAATATCAAATGGAATCCTCCCGACTCTGCAGTGAAGTACCTAGGGCTCTACCTTGACCGACGCCTAACCTGGTCTTTCCATGTTAACAAAAAACTCAACGAAGGATATGCTAGACTAGCCCTGCTCTATCCGCTTATAAACAAAAAATCCCCTCTGCGAATACAGAGTTCAAAACTAATATATATGTGCATAATACGGCCGGTTATATCTTACGCGTGTGTTATATGGGGCACTACATCCAAGACCAATATTAAAAAACTGCAAACGCTTCAGAACAAAATATTAAGAATTGCCACAAATGCACCGTGGTTTATTAGAAATGAACAAATTCACAGTGAACTAGGCATCTTTACCATTGACAATTATATACGTAATATAGCTCGCAAGTTTTTCGAAAACTTACCTAAGTGCGGTGGTGCAGTGTATTATCAGCTACGACAAAAATCAAGACAAACGCGCTTAAAGAAGAGATTACCCCAAGACGTTCTTTTGTCCACAGAGACTGACAGTGCGGCAAGCGATAGTGGTTAATCTGTTTAAATTGTGTTAGGGTTAAAATCCCATATTGTCAATTTCAAGTTATAAACTATTCTTTGTTAAACTAAAGGCGGCTCCAGACTATGCGTCCAGCGTTGGTTCCAATGTTGGCTCAAACATTTGCACCAAATGTTTGCCTTGGTACGTTTGCCAAATGTTTACTTCAGACAATGCGTCAAACATTACGTCCAACATAGCAACCAGCGTTGGCTCAAATATTTGCCAATGATTTCTGGCCGACGATACTGTGCTTATTACAGCTGCCACTGTAGTGCTATCTTGTTGTGCTCTTTTGTTGAGAAAATCAAAGAAAAAGAGACGTCGTAGAAGGTGGTGGATGGTATCTCTTCACCGTAGCAGAGAAAGGTAAGTAACTTTTGAAATTAAAAATTTAATAAAAATTACTTTAAAATTATTTCAGATATAATGGCTCAAATATGCTGTCAGATCTGACTGAGTGTATTGTATGAAATCAGTGTCGAATTCAAAATATGCTGTACGCATAGTCTAGACGACGGCAAAATGTGATACTGGCACATTCCAACGTTTGAGGGTTCCTTTGACTCGCGACAAAAATACCGACAACAGCCTGAACGTCTTCCAATGCCAACGTTGGAGGCTAGACACTCGACGCTCGCCAATTGTCTATCATCCACGCTATGCGTCAAACCATCAAGCGTCCAGCGTTGGAAGGCATTTGACGCATAGTGTGGAGCCGCCTTAACTATGTATAACATTAAGTATGTTGAGCTGGTTGACTATTAAAAAAAAAAAAAGAAAGATCACTGTAAAAGGAAGTTTTGTGTCATGCCAAATTTTTTGTAATAAAGCGACTATTTTCATACTGTGTACAAAACAGTCTGATAAAACGTAATCATTATTATTCTGTTAGGATTCTATTCCACATTTCTAAATTCTGAATTTTATCCACTACCACAGTCATCATCTCAAGAGATATCTACTCTTTGTAAATTTCAGTATCCACTGTGTAGTTTTATAGTTTCAGATGAGCATTTCTGTCGTCCATCGGATTTAACCCCCAACTTGTCTTAATCTTACTTTCATTGTGAATGGATCTCATAAATGTGCTTTCTTTTGTTGTTCTAATGATTTTTGCAATATTTGTTTTAACGTGAAAACGTGGTCTTGTATGCTTTAACCTTTTCTGAAGCCACTTTGTGAGTTACCATGTGAAGTATCAAATTTTCGTAAAAATATAAAAATTCGAAACTGGTAAAT
Organism: Agriotes lineatus; assembly: GCA_940337035.1. NCBI lineage: Eukaryota > Metazoa > Arthropoda > Insecta > Coleoptera > Elateridae > Agriotes > Agriotes lineatus. The sequence goes on along the minus strand of CALNHX010002367.1, from coordinate 55,074 downwards.
CCAAGTCTTACTATACCAGCCTTTTGCATTACTTTAATGGTAAGAAATAAACATTATCAAAATACAAATTTTCTGCACTTTTAATAGCAAGTTTACTAAATGTAGTAGAAAGAGCCGACCTATTCAAAATAACGCCAAAAACAATCAGTAATCAGTATTGAAGCCTACATTTTGTGTGTTCCAAAAAAAACTCATTTAGAGCAGGCATTGGAAAGAAAGATAAAAAATCGAGTCATGTCTTAAGTCTGTAGGTGAATGTCAGATTGCATTTTGTTTATAAAAACATTTGTCACTGTGACAGGTAAAAGTTTACGCTGCATTAAGTTTACTTGTATCGAGCAATAAGATGGCATTTACACAACGAGTGTATTAATCATAACAGTCAATAAAAATTGTTTTTATTAAGTGTTTTGTATATTTTTAAGAAAATAGTTCAAGATCAAGATGTAATTTAGTTCTCTCTGACTTATGGTAGTTCATTTGCTTCAATAGCTATGTATCAAGTTAGGAAAACTTCAATTGGATCATGGCGTGCTGCAAATGAGTCTTTTTGTAAACACAGAATATATAGCAAGTTAGAAAAACCAATTTTTTTTTCTAAAACTGTTTTACTGTTTTTTTTTCATTATTACTAGCCTACTCTTGTCGTCTACTCCATGCCTTCTTTTCATATAAGAAGCATTTTCCACCAATTTAAAATTTTTAAAAATACAGTGTGTCCCCGGATTGAGTTCACTATAGGTATAATCGACAAAAAATTTTACAATTTTATTTTAATGTTTTGGGATCCCACCCTGCTTGGTCTGAAACCAATTTTAAGCAGAGTTTTAATTTTTAGAAATTAAGTCGGCCATGAAAAATGTGAAAAAACTATTTTCTATTTAGGTAAACTACCCTTTTTGTTCATGATACGGCAAAATTTTGTTAATAAAAGTTATTTAGAATTATAGTTTATGGCCCTATACAAAATTTCAGAAAGATCTGTCTACTTAGAAAAAACCGTTATAATTTTAAATATATATAAACGGTATTTCTACAGCTAAAGCCGCCTTCCCGTAGCCAAACGACATCTATTCCTATCTTGCGCATCTTCCTCCTCTAGTCCATGGTTCTGCATTGCTTTTCTCATCCCTTCATTCCAGGACCGTCTTGGTCTACCCCGCTTTCGTCTTCCGGGTGGTGTCCATCTGTAAACCCTTTGAGGCCATCTGTTTTCATCCATGCGAAGGAGGTGACCGAACCATTTTAATCCTCTCATCTCTATCCTATCTATTACCGTCTGTTCTGCATGCATTATCCTTCTAATATTTTGATTAGGAATGTGTTCTCTCCGTGATATACCTGCACTGCGCCTTAGGTAGTCCATTTCTATTGTATTTAGTTTCTTCTGATGATCTGCTTTGAGTGTCCAGATTTCCGATCCGTAGCATAACACAGACTCCACCAAAGACTTCCCTATATGTTTCTTTGTTTCATTTGATATGTGCTTATCCCACCAGACAGAGTTAAGACATCCAACAATCTTTTTGCTTTGCTCAATTCTGTTAGTAATTTCCGCTGAACCCATTCCTTCGTTAGTAATTATAGTGCCAAGATATTTAAATTGGTCGACTTGCTGTATAGTTACGTTATCATCAATTAGTATGGGGAACCTAGCTATGGAATTAACTACTAGGTATTCAGTTTTATTAGTGTTAATCTTTAAACCCCACTTCTTATATGCTCGGAATAGTCTTTGAAGCATAAACTCCAAGTCATACGCGTCTTGCGCGATGACTACTTGGTCATCAGCAAAATTCAAGCTAAACAAACAGCGGCCCGCAATAGGTATACCCATTCCTCCTACTCTGTTTTTCCAGTCTTCTAACGCACATTCAAGGTATATATTAAATAGAAGAGGTGACAAACTACAACCTTGTCTTAAACCTTTAGTTGGATAAATAGGATGTGATAGACTACCTTTTTGTTTAATGAAAGCTGTATTTTTTTCATAAAGAACTTTAATAATTCTTACCAATTGCGGGTTTACTTTTAATTTTTCTAAAGCCTCCCACAATTTACCACGGGGAATCAAGTCATATGCCTTTTCCAGATCGATGAAGGCTAGGTGTGTCTCCTCGTTTTTGTCTGTTCTCTTTTCCGTTAACTGTTGTAATATGAACAGATTATCCACACAAGACCTCCCTGGTACGAACCCACTTTGTTCTTCGCTAATTTTCTGTCCTACATTATCCTGTAATTTGTAATTTATTATCTTTCCAAAGAGTCTACTCATTGTGCAGTTGATGCTTAGCCCTCGATAATTATTTTTATCTTTTCTGTCTCCTTTCTTGTATAGGGATATTACATGTGAAACTTTCCATTGATCTGGGATTTTATTTAATTGTATACAATTGTTCATCAATTTACATAAGCGCTCTGTAAGTAGATCACCGCCGTATTTAATTAACTCTGTACAAATGCCACCGGGCCCTGGAGCTCTTCCATTCTTCATAGCCTTGATTGCCTTTGTAACTTGTTCTACTGTCACTAGCATAAAATTATTATCCTCTATTTGTGGATACTGACTGTCTAGTGTTTTAAACTCTTCTCTGTCTTCTGTCAGAAGCGATTTATAGTGGGACTCCCATTCGTCTATTTTTATTGGTGTTACCGTATTTCGGTTGTTGTTATTACCTTTTAGGTTTTTTAAGGCATCTCCACACTTCAGTTGATCTAGCCCCTCCTATTAGACTATCAATTTCTTGGCATTTTCTCTCCCACAACAGATTTTTTGCTTCATTTATCTTACGTCTCGCTATCCTATTTTGTTCTTTATATTCCTGACAGAGTTCAATAGTTTGATTGGCTAACCATTTATTGTACTTTTCTTTTTTCCTTTTTACTGCGAGTTCTATGTCAGCATTCCACCAGATCTGATTGGGTTTTTTCCTATGTGTTGTTTTGCCCAGAGCTTCCTTTGCAGCTTGATGGATGGCATCAGTGATGTTCATATGTTCCCTTTCCACATCTTCGTTAATATCCTTATTCATAAGAAGTCCAGTCAAGCGTCGCTGGTAAAGGTCACGTATACTTTCTTGTTGGAGTAAGTGTAAACTATATTTAGGCAAATCCTCTACTGGCATCTTTGTTCTATTGCATATAATTTTAGATAATTGTATTTAATTTTCAGGTAAACTATCCTTTTTGTTTATGATACGGCAAAATTTTATTAAAAAAAGTTGTTCAGAATAAAAAATTATGGCCCTGTACCAAATTTCAAAAAGATCTGTCGACTTAGATTTAACCGTTATTTTATAGATTAAACAAATTGCATTTATTAAAAATGACGGTTTCAACTAAGTCGACAGATCTTTCTAAAATTTTGTATGGCGTCACAGCTTCTCATTCTGAACAACTTTTCTTAATACAATTTTTCCGTACCATGAACAAAAAAAGTAGTTTACCTGAAAATAAAAGACAATTATCTAAAAAATAAAGGTGTTTTCTAAGTCAACAGATCTTTCTGAAATTTTGCATACGGCCGTAATTTATCATTCTAAACAACTGTTCTTAATAAATTTTTGCCGTATCATAAACAGAAAGGGTAGTTTACCCCAAAATAAAATCGGTGCAACTGAACTGCGCACAAAACCCATTAGTCCCTTAATCCAATACTCGAATTGCGCTCAACATATTTGCCTACCTGGCTTAATCCTTACCATAACTCGAACTGCGCTCAAGGGCGATTAGGATGAGGAGCAACCATAAAGTGATTTTTTATCTTTACCTGCCAAAACTGTGCCATGTTATAACATACCGGTTGACCGGTTTCAAAACCGAACATAGCATGTTTTAAAATATTACTAAAAGGAACTAAATTATCCAGCTATTGTCCTTTGTGTAAATTATCCAGCTATTGTCCTTTGTGAAGTTCGCATTACAAGAATTATTAACACGGAATAAAGTATACTAAGTATGCAATGATAAAACGATATATTAACTGTATAGCGACAGGTAAAAACAAATATATTTTTAATCATATACAGTGTGTTTCACTTCTCACATTCACACCCCTGCATCTTCCTTATTTTTTTCTGATCGACTTGAAATATTGGTCACCATTTAAATTAACTTTTTTTTAACTTTTAAATATTTTACCTCCCCCAGTAACCTACTGCCATAAAAAAAATGAAAAAGCATAGTAGGCCTAGTTAACGTTATTAAATAAAGTTAATCAGAATCACAAAAATAGTCGAAATGTAAATTATTATATAACTTGCTATTTACATTTACAGGAGCATAAATTGACAGCTCATGTACTTCAATGAGAGAAAACCATTAAAATTTAATTCGTTTAGATTAAAATATTATTCATTATCAAAAATAATCAAATTGACAATTTTTTAAATTTTGAGCAACTTGTTTTTAATAACAATTTAGATAAAACCGAGCCAACTACGTTTTTTTCATTTTCCGTATCTGTTTTTCAGCGCAGTAGGCTGCCAGTTTGTAGTAAGATTATTTAAATAGTGTAAAAATAGCTCTCTTAAAATTTCAAATCGATCATAAAATAAATAAGAAAGATAGAGGGCTGCAAAGATAATAAGTGAAACACACTGTATAACAAATGTTTTACTTACAAGTTTACAATACTACAAAATTTATGAGAAACACGTTTTACAAAATTCTATCGAGATATTTCATGTCTATCTAACTGCACAATTTTAGCTTCCCTGAATTGTATCTATTTACATTTCGACAATAGAATTGAGTTTTATATACGTATCGGCTTGCATTTCTAACACTTTAAAAAATGAGTGTATATTAGGGTATGGAGATGAATTTTCCAGTTTTAAATTTGGAATGAAATTCGCAAGTGTTGTTCGTTCTTGCAGCGCTGTCAGTTTTCACAACCAATATTTCTGAAGGAAACGTGGACTTATTTTTAATGTAGTTATCAACTAAACAGCCAATAAACTGAATAACTCTAGTCATCCGGTTTTTCACTAATAAAATCTACTCCCTACTTCTGTTGCTGGAAGAAATGTTAAGCCAAATAAATGTCTTATCCACGTTCCATCCCTATTATGTGAATTTACCAATAATTAAAATGCTACCTAAATGGCGGTTTTTGATCTGACTACCTGCAGGCATTGTGCGCAGTTCAGTAGGAGATTAAACAACCCTTTTAATGAGTAAACTACCTGTCGCTAGTCGGTGCGCAGTTCGAGTGCCACCAATAAAATAGTTTTCGCTTTCCTGCCAAGGCCTACTTGTTTTTCAAACACTGAAAATATTCTTAAAATTCTTTTCAAACCAAGCAGGACCGAATCCCAGAACCTTAAAATCAAATTCAAAAATTTTTAGTCCATCACACCTCTTGTAACATCAATTCTAGGACACACTATTGTATTTTCTTTTCAGGTAAACTACCCTTTTTGTTTATAATACGGCAAAATTTTACTAAAAAGAGTTGTTCAGAATGGGAAATTATGGCCCCATACAAAATTTGAGGACGTTCTACCTACTTAAATCAAACCGTAATTTTTAATAAATAGGTAGCCTACAATTTTAACGGTTTAGGTAGATCTTCCTGAAATTTTGTATAGGGCCATAATTTATCATTCTGAACAATTTTCCTTGGTAAAATTTTGCCGTATCATAAACAGAAAGGGTAGTTAACCTGAAAAGAAAATCGTTTTTGCTTCACTGTCAAGGCCAACTTGTGTTTTCAAAAACTGTAAATATTCTTAAAATTCTCTTTAGACCAAGCAGGGCGGAATCCCAAAACATTAAAATAAAATTGTACAATTTTTGGTCAATTATACCTATAGTGAACTCAATCCGGGGACACACTGTATATAACGAGTTTTGATTTAAAATTGAACTTCCAGAAGAAAAACAAGCCAATGTCAATTATTATAAATCACAAATGGCACAATGTTGTCAGCATTTTTATGCTTTGACAAACTCTACAATAAAAAAAAACCAAATGCAAATGTGCAAGATACATCTGAAACTAAGAGATTTACATGGAATTTGCTTATATCAAAGTCGTAGGCACTAATAACATATTTTGAATTATACAGGGTGGCTCATCTTCCACATCGTAGCCGGACCCTGTATAACTCGACTTAATGAAACGTGTTTAGCAATTGTGTAGCTACACATGTAAGAAATGACATGAGGGTTTCCGCACTCAGTTCAATAAAACCAAATTAAAAGCTACATCGATGTCACTTGGTATTGTGATTCTTTGAGCAGGATGGAATAACAAAGAGCGGGTACATTATAAATGATTTAATGCAATGCAGGCATGATGTATAAATTAGGTAAATTTTTACAATATAATACACCAGAATATAATATATAAAGAAAAACATATAAACTGACTCTGTAAATATAGTAATTAAAATAGAAGGTGAAGAGTGCTGCAGTTAATTGTTCAAGAATGTACAATCTACCTTTATACACCTCTTAAAGCATAAAAGCTGCTGTCGTATTACATACACATATTACAAACAAAGGACGTTATATACTTATATCTAAAATATTAAATATAATTCATCTCTCCACCACTTTACATTTTAGGGTATTTATTCATCACTATCCTAGTTTGTCCCAGAGTTCCACTGGTTAATATATCGTTACCAAAATAATTACGTACTCGTCATTTTGATTCACAACTTTCACGGCAGACACACAAACACGCATGAACAAATAATATTAATAACAACAATAACTAGGACTCACATTAGTATAAAACATGAAATGTTAAATAGTAAAACATACAACTAAATACATGCTCTAAAGAGTCTAAAGTATACCACGTTACCCGAAATCAGTGTGTCGGCGACACATCCGAACATCGCCAGCGCTCAGACCCAATTATTGTACATACTAAATTTACACCTCCGCTTAACTAGCAACCTTTTGGCTTCCAAAGTTCAGTAATAATCACAAGAACCCATAAATGCTGTCAAATTATCACTTGCATCACATGATTAAAGTTAAGAACTAAAAAGCGCAGTATTTAGCATTATAAACACGTAACATGCGCAGCTGCGGATAGCCACCTGCTTAAATTATTCAGACAGTATGCAACTAACATACATATAACAAAAATAGAATCACTGTCAGTCCTTACTAGCACGAATAAACAGTATTGCTTCACTTTCCATCGATTCGGGCTTGATAAACGGAAATAAGGTAACTACAATAGAAGTATGAACCTGGGGGTCATTCCTAATTACTCGGCGCCTCATCACCTGCCTTCAGATCTGCTCTAATGATCGATATAAAAACGGTATCAAACGATTGTAGTAATTTAAGTGGTTCGAGATTTGTAAGTTTTCTTCTAACCAGAGCTGGAAGATTTGTACGTAAAAGTACCTATTTCTAAGTAGTCAATTTTTAGGTTAATTCCAATTTAAGAGTTTCTATTGACAATAACGTTAAAAGTCCGGGTAATGACGTTAATGGCTTATTGTGGTGGATATTAACGTTATTGGCTGGGCAATATAGTCAATAACCTTGTGTAATGGCCTATGATGATATAAACAACATAATAGTCTAGACATTATCATTACTTTCAGAGTAAATACAGCCGCCTGTGTCATGTGATGTCTGTACCTGCATGTTTTTATGAGTTTGTGTCCTATGAAGAACATATTGATTAATAACTGAACGAATATGTTTAGGTACATTTAGAATTCAACATCGTCCTCTGAGAATTAGCAAGTCACTAGTGACAATACCCGGGCGTTGTCATATATTTAACAACACTCATTCCAAATTTGAAATGTTTCTATTGCATAATCAGGAGACATACTTGAAAAATCAGCACTGAAGCCCGTTTTCTCTCATACAATTGGACCAACTCATTGACATTAGTTCGTTCGACCTTAGTGACTGCATATAATTCATACTAAGGTAGAATTTTTGTTGAAACTACGAAGAACACTTTTATTATCGTTGTTGACGATATCATCTTTGATTAAAGTGATTTACAACGCTTCCCAATTTGAAGACGATATCTAAATACAAAGTTGACTGACTAAACAAGAAGAATGTGGCATTATATGCTTAACAAAACTTATTTACACAATTATCACACTAAATATTAGCTCATAAACATTATTACAAAAGCTATTTCTATTCTCATTCTCGGTGGCAGTGCTGACCTTTTGATTTGCCTCCCGACTAGCCAACTAAATCCTGTGTCGACGACGGTTCGTCCACGAACGAGACCGAAAACGGCTTAGTCAGTATCGAAGCATCTAGTCATCGATAGCGGCAGCATTAGTTGCATGGGTGCATTCGCGGCCGCTGCCATATAAAAATTAGCTAACGATTAAGAATTGCGCCCCCGAGCAGCCCATTGGTCGTGGTAGTATTTGTGTGGCTGGTAAAAGCGAAGCTCCTTATCCTTACAAAATATATAACACTAACAAGTCTATTGACTACGAGGCTTCGCCAGTTATTGTATCACACAACACTTGCACTTTGGTTTCTTTTTGATGACGACGTGTTCGACCTGCGACGCGTCCCCCGCAGGCACCAAGGTCCCCCGCTGCACGTCCACGGCGCCGGGCGACGCCGCCTTGTCGTTCTTGACGTTGCCGTTCGCGCTCCGCGGCGCGGCGTTGGAGGCGTTCAAGGTCGTCGCCTTCTTGGGCGACTCGGTGATGGGCTCGTGCGCGGTGCTGTTTGCGAACTTTGGGCTGTCAGTCTGGTCTACTAAAGGCGGGGACGGGGCGCTGCCCGAGGTCGGGGTGATCGGCTTGCCCCCTTTTATTAGTTCCACTATCTCATCCGCTTCACGGCTCAGGTCTCCTCCGGGTCGAAAAGGGTTGTCCCAACCACTATCCGTACTGAAACAGAAAGGAAATTAATTTCAGGAATTGTTGCATGTAAAAAGGTTATGGTAAGTGTAAAAAGAAACAATAAAAGATCATACATAATACACTTTAGCATGTAAGATTTGGTGGAATGGAATCAGTCAATTTGTATGTTTATGTATTGTAATAGTCAGAGTGCAGTTTATGCCAAGCGTCGCCGGAAGAAGTTTGAAAAAGCGCAAAAGAAATATCAAATGGGATACAAGCGGGTAAAAGGCACGGCTTGAAGAGAATGGTCGTTCCGTCGCGTTTCCGAATTAGACCAACGCCCAAAAAGTACATTTCAGTGAAGTCACGGCTCCCAAAAATTGTTTCGATTCAGATTCCTACATATTTATGCGGCCTGTGAATAACAATCAGTTGTAAATAATATAAAGAAAATTGTAAAATTAGCAAATTGCATCACATTGCATCATCTTGCGTCCCAAACCAGGAGACGCTTTTGAGCTCCGCCTAAAGACATATCGTGGTGATTTGTGACGTCAAGCGCCATCTCGCCGCTTGATTTTCGGATTACCTAGCGACACAGTGAACTACTGCGTGCAGTATCGGACTTTCATGCAGTTGAATGTTCACGTGGAAAGGATAGTTATTTTAGTTTCGTTTTAATAGCGTTTAAATGTAAATGTTGGTCAGTCATAGTTATTGTAGCTTTGTTTGACTGGTAAATGCGTGTAGTACTCACCAAACGCTCGTAGATTGTATATTATTAGTTAACGCCGGTTCAGTGAACCGCAACGGCATTTGCTGAACCGCGTCTGCGCTTGCCTATAAATTCTCGCCTTTCTCCTTCCGATAGTTAGTCGAGCTTCGCTTCTGACGTGGTTCACACGTTGAATAACCGTGCTCTTCTATCCCTTCCCTTGCAAAGAGTTTCGCCTCTGGCGTGGTTAACACGTTGAGTTACCGTGCTCTTTTGCTTTTTCCTCTCCTGATGAAGCGCCTTACGAAAGTGGGCGAAACGTTGAGTTCTTCGATCTCAATCATGACACGGTCCAATCCCGGAAGTCGTTTGTTACTTAATGACAATGGCCGTATTTGCTTTATTAATTTTGCAACGTTTCGCTTATGGATTTAAATTCTAAAGATACTTGAAACGTATTTGGAATTTAATTCGCCGCCTTATCAAACGTTTGCATCTCGATGCCGTGCCAAGAAGCGATAGCACGGACCAGTAGCCGCTGCGCGGACGGCCAGGATCGTACGTAGGAGTATTTTTCCCCCGCCGCCAGAGTGGGGAGCGCGAGCGTCGACCGGGAGCCGCTGAACATATAAAAAGGAGCACATGGCAGCTCCTGGAACAGATCCCATCCTGGGGTTCTTCCCTAAGCCTTCTCCCAATCCACCTGCGACGATTACTCTTTTGCCGTGTGCAGGTTACTGTCTAAGCAAAGGGGAAACCCGTTCACCGTCATTAATTTAAAGGCCGAAACCGCGGCTACGTAATTGATTTCCCCCGCATCCTGTGTAACTAGAAAGGCGGGCCATTACAATTTAGTTGGATGCATTTAAAGCCAATATATATTTGTGTTATACTGATTGTAAGTAGATTGGTTTTTATGCGAGTAGAAGCCGGGAGCATATAATTCCAAGTTACGAGCCAGTTGGGCCAACTGTCGAAGCTTTGTTGCAAACTGAGCTGGCTGGCAACGAAAGGGAAAACTAGTATAAAAATTAAACACAGCGGTGGGATTACCAAACGACTCATTTCAACTATAATCAAACCCGCAGTCGCATATGTAGCGTAAAAGAGGAAGAACCTTTAAGATCGCAGAAGATAATTGAAAAAGGCTACAGACCAGCAGAAGAAAGAAACTTTATAGCGTACTAATAACCAAGAAATAGAAAATATACTGAGATGAGTTTTAAATTCAAAAAACAACAATGGATTGGTCATGCGAGAAGAATGGGAACACATAAAGTAGTAACACACATTACATATTGCAAACCAACTAGGCCAGCAAGGAAATGAATAAATATGCAAGTTCTTGGCAGGACAAGGAAGTTATCATTATTGGCTAAGTGCAGTTATCTTTGAACAAGAACTGTAACTGTTAGTTACCCGTGTGAATTTGGTTTTCCAACAACTTGGATTACCACCAATGTGGATACATTCAACTGAAACAACCACCGACTTGATTTACTGCCGACTTTTGTGACAAATATATGAAATTCCAGCGAAGTGAAATACCACCGACTGGAAACACCACCGATCGCATTCAACAACAGTCCTGCAGCACATCTTACGTAAACGACTACGACCTTGCATTTCTTCCGATATTAATAATATGGCTGCAACTACAATATTTTTATGAAGTAACTGATATTACTAGCGTGCTTCTATTTTTCTACAAAATTCTTTATACTAATAAAATGCCAGTATTATGTTATGAAGGCCCGTTCAATGTGGAAGTGTCGAGCATCGCGGCGCGTCCGCGTTTCGTCGAGCACAGCAACAAAGCATGTATTCCAACGTAACCACTCAAGAGTGACAACGTTGATCGAGTGTCCCTACAGCCTACAGCATCCGCAGAGCGTCAACGTCAAAAACGGCCAAGATTGCTCGTCGTAGTGTTTTCACCCAACATGAGTTCCGAAGAGGACAGACGATTCTCACATACATTTTTCTCGTTGATCTTGTGCGCTAGCCACTGACGACTCTCAACTTTGCCGAGGCTTGTAAGGGTGTCGTTTACCAATCTGAGGCGCTCGGATTGGAGCTTTTGAGCACATGGAAGTAACGCCTAGCGGTGGTATTTCGATTCGGCGGCATTTCAGTGCCGTGGCGAAATTTATACATTCGCTTCAGTCGGTATAAACCATGTAGTGGCAATTCGCATGTTGTAGTCCACTAGGTGGTTATTTTGAATCGTAGGTGAACTCAGTCGTTGATAGTTCTATTTTGAAAAATTTGAAAATACCACAAAATCGGAAGTAAAATCTCTCTGTAGTGTTTGGCGGTGACAATACCGTCGGCGGTAGTCCACATGGCCTAAAACGTAAAGTTTTTCTAGCACACGGACTTCCACAGTTTCAAAACCAAAAATAGAAATAACACAACACGATGCAGTATCTGATTATAAAATTACATCAAGTGTAACCTTATTAAGAGCATTGCTTAAATAATGTATGTAAGTGTAATATACTTTGCATGTAGTAGAAAGTAGAAAGTGGCCAGATTAGCACAAGTCATAAATAAATTATCCCGACTTCAGAGAAGTGTCAAAGTTCGCTTTTCATTATGTGAAACAATTGAACGTGAGCATTACACGCAATTGGCGCGCAGACGGTGGAAGGTTTCACTCTTCGTTGATGTCATTGTTACCTGTGACACACAATCTGAGCCGTGAGCACTATTTGTACGGGTTTTGACAGATGTGTCAATGCCTAAAATCCGAAGTGGTTGCTTTAGCAATATTAACTATGAGGCACTATAAAATTGCACTGACTAAAATTTAAAAATAGTTTCTAGCAAATAAGACCTGGTTTAAACTATTGACTGCCAATATTTGAGCTGAATTATGCAAAGGAAGGATACATTCAGCAAGTGCATTAGCTGACTAAAAAAATAAATTGATTTGCCTTAGGCGCACCTTTGTTTTCTTACAAACACTTTACACAGTACGAAGCTTTTTGCAATTTCCTATTGCGGAATGGCATATTTTCTTACACAAGGAAAATATATTTAGAGAAATACAGGTTCCATTCAATAGCAACCAGCATATTCCTTGAGCTAATTAAATCTGACACTGCTCGCTGAAGCTGGCAATGAAGGATCTCCACACTCCTGTATACCAAACAATTAAATTTTAATGATCAATTGTTCTGTTAATTACATGTGTCTATGCGAGTTAGCGATGAGTACATAGTAGAAGAGGGCAAGGAGCACGTGGCGGGTAATATTTCTAACATAAGTTGCTCAATCGACCGATTTAAAAAAAATATTTTACTGTGTAATGTAATAATTGAATTGATATATGAAATGTGTTTTAACATGAAAACACAGATTTGCAAAGACAATTTCTACTTGCCACATAACTTCACTGAAGATAATTCTTACACTGCCAAATTTGCCTTTTATGTCAAAAATTGCATCGAGTCGCAAGAAGTAATCTCGTACCTATCTACTTACACCACAGCTATTGCGAATCATGAATCATTGCAGACCATTTTGTTATTTATTATTAATATAAATGTACGCGTTTTCTTATACCAAATATATTAAAACAATAAAAAATATCCTCTCTACGACCATTATTGTGCACCATAGATTCCTGAATAATTAAATTTTTTAGGTCAAAATAAGTATTTAATAATTTTTTTTACTTTATATCCCTGCTATAATTAAAAACATTTCCACATACGTGTATTCAATACCAAAATGAAAAAATCCCTTTTGTGTATCAACATATATCGAAGATTATCTACCCATACCAACGCGCAGCATGCGACCGGCCGGCGCGGCGTCTGCAGCTCTTCACTCTTTAGGCTAGTACTGGATCGCAAGTTGTAATATTTTAAATTTGTAAACCGTGGTGGAACTTCTTTCAACGCACACCGGTGGATTTATTTCCTATCCACCCTGGGTTCGTACTAAATAGGGGGGGGGGGGGACGCTTTGTGGGTGAGCAACTTAAAAAGAGACAATTCTGGCGTTTGATGCAAGCAGACATGCCATCGGATACGCGGACGTTCTTACGTAAGGTTAGTCATACGCGAGGGGATTATATCGTTAATCAACCAAAACTGGTTAGTGCCGGATATGCTAATTTATTTTCCTCATTGTATTACGAGTAACTGTGTGTCTTATCTACCGTTTTGTGTGTATTTCAACGAACTCCAGACACACTAGGTGGATCTTTTACTATTCTTGACCCCATTTCCTTCCGGCTCTGTGCGTATGGGGTTGGCGAAGGCACCTTCGTCGTCATCTATCCAGTTTCCTTGAGTTGGCAGTTGCCGCTGAACGTCTTCCAAATGCACTTTCTCGTAGGCCATGCGTAGGCCATGCCTTCCGTCGAGTGGAAGAACTGCAAGCTGTCACCAGGTTAGAACTGTATTTACTTCGCTTATAATATCAGTGCGTAGTTATAAAGTATTTCGTCGGATATGAAGACTGCATTAGAAATGAACTTTTATGTCAAACATAAATAGTCAATGGATTTGTATCATAATATCGTTAAATCGAGAAGCCCCTTTCCGGGCTGTAGTGTTGATAAACAAGTAAGCCGGCGTTTGTTGGTATAAACAGAAATTTTGAGCTAGGTTATATAAGTGACGTCACTTAGGGTTCTAATAATTTTAAATTTTTGACTGCACAACCGCCGTTATGACTGTAAGGCGACTTAAATAATTTTACTGGTGTGTTTTCTTGTATATTTCTATAAAGCAGCTTGCAGGAAGTGTTCAAAAAGGGAGCAAAACTAGAATTGACAGGTATTTCAGGCGACGTGTTAAAGGTAACTCCTTCATTTTCAGGATTTGGCGATGCATCACCTTCCGACAAGGCTTATTGTTTCCCGTTTCGTAACTTGATTGATTGACAACCGATTAATTCTCACATATAGATCACGTGGCGCCCTAGTATCTAAATTGGCATTTCCTAGTGTAAACTAAAACACATCCACAATCTTCTTATCGTCAAACCGACCCTATTTCTCGACGCAAGTGAGCCCGAGCAATTTATTGGTGCAGGGTTGTTTAATTTTGTGGGTTGATGAATGTTTAACAGGACCGTAGTATTGGTTCGCCAATTAATGTCGTAAATCCCTTTTTTCCCTACAACAAAGCAGAGGCCGCTTGGCGTTTTTACGCTGGCTCACGTTCAGCGGCTTACGTTTCCATTTTCGTGACTCCTAGCCTTCAAAAGTAATTTAACAGTCGTGGAGACGCGTCAATTATTTAAAATTTCCGTAGAACTTAAACCCTTCGGACTCAGGAGAGCGATTTATCGAATCAGAACTGCGATTTTTGCCGCTGGTCTGGTTTCTTCTCAACGCTGTTTGAATTCGATAAAGCCCCAGGCTCCTAACATTGCCCAGATTTTCTGTCGTTGCAGTTGCAGGTGACAAAAGCACCAAGCAGATGAAGGTAAAGTGAGTTCATACCGCAAATATAATTCCTTAAGACGCGACGTCTCGAACGTCTTCTGAGTTGGGAGCCTGGCAAACATCTTCAGGCTAGACTCAACAACTCAGTGGCACCTAGCAAACAATGATTATCACCTACTACATCTCTACCGAACTGATTTTTTTTTACCTAAACACCTATGCGTTCTGAGTAAAATCCCGCCCATGTCCCACTGAATCTAGTCGTGTACACTTTTTAGATTTGCTTTTCGCTCGCAACAATCTATAAAGTAATGCGTCATAGACTCGTCTCGAACATTAGTTACCATTGTCAAAACCACCAAAGAATATTGACTAGCACCAGGAAAAGCATTTAAAAGTTTCTGTTTGAAATGTTTTATCATTTTGTTATGCTTTAGTGTGGTCTTTCTACAAGAGTAATTGAAAAATAATCAAAAACCTGCGTATTTCACAACTTTTCAATTGTTATGTGTGCAATAACAGTAATTCATTTGTTGATGTCCCGGGAAAATGTGGCTACAATATTTTGACCCAAAATTATTAAATGGTTGAAGCAAGCAACTACTAAAAAATTGATTATGCCAAGGTAAGAGCCGCAGTGAAATTGATTAAGTTGTGAACCGACGTGCGTGTGCTGTTCGAGTGCTGTTAGTAATAATAACTGGTCGTGTGTGGCTTTTAACAATCAATGACGCATTGATTTATCTGTTTGCATGTTTATCCTCGCGAAGTAAAAATAATCGTGAGTAATACTATTATTAGCATATTTTTAACGTCGTGAAAGCCAGTTCTGGAGGCGTGATAAATGCTGGATGAAGATATCTGCATGAAATAAATCATGGGAATGGAAAGATCAATTTGAACATATCCCAAAGATCGTAAGTTACAAATTGATTTACGCGCGATAGTACTTGAGCAATTTGAACATCGTAGCATTATAATTACTACATTCGACCATTCTGATCAGGCCAGAATCTGTTTTGTATTTTGCAAATATCGTTTGGCTGATTAGATTTTTCAAAATCAAAACGTACGAAATAGGTTGTGACTTTCTCAAATACAAACTGTATGCGACTATACCTTCATCGATATTCGATTACCCAAAAAACAAAGGTCGTTAGCTTATTGAGAAGCGAACTTTCCTACTTTCATAGTTAAGCTCATGTCTACCTGTCATGTTGTGAGGTAATATTCGTGCGGGGTAATTCAAAAGTATAAACAAACAATGCGATGGGAGTACTGAACCGCTTCTAGGTCCAGCATTTAAATTTAGACAGCACGAAACATGCCGTGGGTAATTTTCCTGTCGCGTCGAGTTTTTATGAAACTCATTTACCCTCACAGTCGCGCTAATCAATAGAATACGTCAAGCTTCCCCAATAAATAAAAAATCAGAAGCTTCAGCTACACCTAGGTACAGTGCGCGCCCAGTTTTCATCCCTCGCTACTTCCAAACGTTGTAAAATTCCCTATTATGTATGAAAGTTCCCCTTAATTCATTGTAGCGACTCTGTAAATACCGTAGCTTTACACTAGCTGGGCATGATTTATGCTGTGACAGGTACAAAGCCACAATGCTCGTAATGGATTTCTAGGCTCCTGGATGTCTAGACTCGGGCTTTTGCGTGAACGCTGCATAGCAACCCAAAGGCAGGTGCGAAATGGGTCAGAGGAATTTTTTTGATCGATACTGGGCGGCTGTGGTGGCGTTAAAATGTTACGATAGTACCCAATACGGTTTGACACAATTGCAGATGAACCTGTAACCCAAATACATGCTTGAAGGGGATATAGAAGTTTTATTGAATATTGTAACGCTATTATCTGGATACACTGCAATCATTCGGTTCAATGTAAGCAGAATTGGATCAACTTGGCAGCAAGCATGCATTGCCTCTTGATCAATATTGACCTGTTTGAAATCAACCAGGCGTGGAACTAGTATACAGTAGTAGGCAATTCTGGTCGTACACAATATCACTTTTGCTGAATCTGTTGGCAGACACATAAAGCAAAGACTGAAGACCTTGTGAACACGTACTATAGGCAACCCATTTAACAATAATGGTAACAACTAAATCTGTGAGTAGCAGTGGCGTATTACATATTAAAAAAATTAACATATACGAAGCGACTTACCCGGGACAATTCAAAAGTAAGTAACTCAGCTGTTGTTGATGCAAAGAGTATAAAGTGTCGTAAGTGAAAAAAATTACCACAAGGTGAGAATTCAAAACTACACCACGAACATAATGCTTAGAAATGTCAATCGGTGGTTGCATTCAACATTAGAACATTACATTTACTAAATCGCCAAATATCATTGACATGGTCTTCAATATCTTTCAATATCTCTTTATATACTTGTAAAATGCACAAGTCTTAATAGTTTAATCGTACTAAGTGATATACTGCAGTAACACAATCCCACAATTACTGATATTAGCAGTAGGTAATTTCATAAATATAAAGCGCATAAAAACTGGTGAATAAAATCGCAAGTGATTGACATGTTCTGAAGACGTAATGTCAAAACTAAGCAGTAATTAACAGAAGTACTCAAAATTAACACGCCTTGCAGCATTCTGACACTGCAAAGACATCGAACACGCGCTGCAGAAAACTCCAGCTCGTCAGACGGACTGTTACCTAAAGGGGATCAAGGCCACAAAACCCTTAAAGACACAATTAATCCGTTGGCGCAATAAAAAGAATGAAGCAAGTTCTAACCTCCCGGGTCGACGTGGAGGGGGGGGGGGGGTCATAAATCCTCTGCGGACGCAATAGGCAGAAGCAAATATAAGCACGATCAGAGGCAAGAACTCGGGCATTCTTTACGTGGTCTCCACAGAGTTCTAACTTGACACCCGAGATGTTACTGTTAGCACTCCAGTTATTAATCACGCATTGTATTTATTTACTATCTAAGAAGCAAGATTGCGTACATCAGAACATTAAATTATAAGGTGGGGGGGGGGGGGGGGCGAAAGTCCTTAGACATCAATTACGTCAAACATATCATTTGCTTACTAAGAATTTAAAACCGGTCACCCGGTATATGGATATTATATTAAATTTTATTAGTTTTGTTATCCACAACGTATTTATTATTTCGATTTATGTGATTGGGAACCAGTAACTAAAACAGGATCTTGTGTTTTAACATGATGGATTCGTCATCGGCGAAGATGCTGTGAGTGGCTAGATATCCAAAAGAGGCCCTGAGGTATTCCACATCCGATTAGATGTAGTTCAGTTAACAGCTGATCATGTTGAGATGTTGTATCGGACTTTTTCCACTGTCTCGGGTGTTTACCACACGACGTTTCGGGAGTTTTTGGTCTACTCCCGTCCTCAGGTGAATGAACTTCTGGTTAGTCCTGAGAAGGACTGATTTTTGTACGTGCCTACCCCGGGGTTTGAACCCGGGACCACTGATCGCTGTGATTACGATTCTGACACTCTTACCACTAGGCTACCAGCGCGGCCATATATTTTCGTTATAAACTTATATATATGTTACCAATGTATGCGCAGTAGCCTATACGCAGTAGACTGTTTTTGCAGTTCTCTGCGCAGTGGTGGCATCCAAATGGGCTTTATTTCTGCGATAGCCTGACTAATTGGTTCTTCTGCCAGCGCTATGTATGTAGCTTCATTCAGCTTCCTACGGAACCTGTTTTCCTCTTTAGCTAAGTACGATTTAAGAATGATATGATCGAAGTAGTGAGCTTTTTAATTTATAAAGGCACCATCATGTCACCCCGTGTCACCCTTTATCAAGCAGTAATGTTTTCCTCAAAGAATTGGTTGACATAACAACTGATGGATTTGCTATATGGCGAAGTACTCTCTTCTGAATCCGAATGGACGTGCTGCAATTAAGTCCATATCGTCAATAATTGGCATAAGCCTTGAAACGAGCAGCTGGCCTCGCTTGCCTCGATTGTTTATATTCATATTTACTATACGTATAGCCTTTTTTATTGTTAATTAGGTTTAATCATTGCAATTTATCATAGCTGAAAATATGCGAATACGGCCTGTTCAGTGTGAGACGCTCGATTTCGTAGGTGCTGCGATAAACGAAATGTCAGCTGTGTTTGCGGAAAACTTCAGCTCAAGCAGTCTTCAGCGAGCTCAATCCAAACGTACACGTTTGTGAACGACACCGAGTGAATTTCACTTGCAGCAAGTTATATAAAGCATCTAAAGTCATGCAGCAAATAATTTGCTGCCGATAAATCGTTTCGGTGCCACAAGCCCCAGTAATTACACTTCAAGTGGTCTTTTAATAATGTATAGAGTAAGTACGCGAACTGTAAATCAGCAAAAAATTTGGTGAGAACGAGTAAAGGAATGTACTTGATAAACACTTAAAAACGTACGTGAATTGAAGAGCGGGACCTACATGAAGTAAAATGTTTACATGTAGTAAAGTTATTTCGGCGTCTTTTTAATATTGTTTAACTGTAAATGTATAGCAGCCATTCATTCTAGATGTTAATCCTGATTTTGTTTATGGTTTTATATGGGTAAATACATCTTTGCTTATTTGTGTGAACAAATTGGCTTTTCATGTGTATGTTGCTTGAAGCATGCTAGAATGCGCATAAGCTTCCTGTTGTAAAGGTATTGACACTTCTTGTCCACGAACTGAGTTAAAATAAAAGTTTCATGCATACTGACCTAGCTAGGTAGATAAAATGGGCAAACAATCAATAAAATTTAAAGCCGAAATTTGGAGAGTTGGAAAATTTACTGTCCTGATCATAACAGAGTTTGCGACCTTGGGAGAAGACCGCTCGCACCGCCATCTTGGAAAGATGGCGGCCAAAATCAGTCTATTGTAAATATCTCCGTTCCTAATGGTAATGTAGCGGTGGAGCGTTTTTTTTTTTGCTCCTGTTTCTTTAAATGTGGGCTAAGTGATATGTGCAAAGTAATTTCAACATAAATATTTATTATTATCAAATGCATTTACACAGTTTTCTGCATTATATTTTGTAGGGACATGTCTGCTGCCTTAATGGATATGATATTAATCATTTTATTTTGTAACTCGTTTCCACACCACCCAGAAGGTAGAGCCCAACGGTGCGTTTTTAACGTGGTATCCTCTCCAAAGCATGAAAAGCAGTGTCAAAATCATGAGTGTTTCGACTTCCATCAATCCACTTTTGTTATTTCAGAGGATTTGCATAGCCAAAAAAAAACGACGAAGAATTGCACGATTACTTCCAATACGAATTATCTCCATATCCGCTTACATTATTTGATGAGCATGGTATGCGCAAGGGGACCAAATCATCACTATACAAAGCGTTTTTGCCAATAACACCGAGTAATGAACCGGTCACTAAGCTGCATGTTATCGATTGTTGTCTTTTGTTACACCGGGTCATATGGCACCGCAGCGAGTTTTTCGCAATAATTTGCACAAACTACGTGGACTATGTGCACAGGCATTATCGTTCCAATTCAATTGTAATATTTGATGGGTACCCAGATGATGCGGCTAGCAAAAACACAAAAAGTGCTGAACGATATCAAAGTGCCAAGCAAAATTCTGTAGCTGATGTTATTTTCGACGAAGCGATGGTTCCTACCACGCCTCACGAAAAGTGTTTATCTCGAAACTCGAATAAACGACGTTTACTAATATCCATGCTCGCGAGAAAATTATAAGACCATACTATTACAGTGATGCATGTACCAGCTATTGATATGTCTTCGTTCTATTCATCAGTGCACATAGTGGGAGAAGAAGTAGATTTATTAGTTCTGATGACTACACTGGCGAGCGAGCATGACAATATCTTTTTAAGAAACCTGCTCGGGGTAAAGTGGAAGAAAAGATGTATCCATCGCACAGTATACACGTCTACAGTTTGTAAATCCTGTAGGCAAGAATATTTTGTTCCTGCATGCATTCAGCGGTTGTAATACGTCTGATTTCTTTACTCAGGGAAAGATTATATTTTTTAATATTCTTGCGAAAAACAGCAAGTTGCTTGAAATCATTGAAATCTTCCTAAATCCACATGCAGAATTCGATGCACTAGCCACTGCGGGAGAAGCATTTTTTGGTAACGCTGTATGATTGATGTTACGAAACTGATACCTTGGATTCTCTGCGATACAGGAATTTCGGACGATCGGGGCTGAAAAACAAATTCAACTTCACCTCACTGCCTCCAACAAGAGACGCTATGCGGTAACATTGCCTACGAACTTACCACCAAGTCCAGTTATGGCGTGGAGTTGAAAAAAATCCAGTGGAGTATGTGTTTGAGCACTAATCGGGATCGATTTCGGTATCTGGAAAACCGCTGATCGCCTTGCTCGCCTTGGAATTTGTGGACTGTATGGATTGTAGGTTTCACTGAATAAATACACTCGTTGAAAGCCGGAAATATGTTACTTTATTAGCAATAAAAAACACATTGAACATTTACAAGAATTAGCTTTCGTAGAGCGGACCTGTTTGCATGCTGCCACGTTGACAGATGAAACGTAAGTGTTTTTGGAATCGGATGCCGGCACGGGAGTCCACTGCGCACAGCATGAACTCAGCATGTAAGAGAGGCGGCAAAAGTTTATAAAGTCCTTAACATACCGCCCGCCTTGGAAAGGGTAACCTTTCAAATAAAACATTACAGAGTTGACATGTAAAAGCTAGAGTAGAACATGTAACATGAACACACATATATACAAAGCCTAATAGTACATGGATCTTAATCTAGTACAAGAAAACCCGAACAATGGGGAGCCAACAGGCTTTACGAAAACTGCGCTGAACGCTAACGCACTAGTTCACAACACTAGGTAGCGGGCACAATTTGGCGAAGGATCGCTTCACGATCCCTGACACAGTGTTCACTGACGCCACACGCGTAACGCCGTCAAGGCCAGGGTGCAGCTCGGTGACCCGGCCTAACCTCCACTTCAGAGGGGGTAGATTGTCATCCTTGATGAGGACCATGGAACCAGGCTGGAGGTCCGAAAGATGCGTGCGCCATTTGGTGCGCTGTTGGAGTTCCGAGATGTACTCTTTACTCCATCTCTTCCACACATTCTGGTGAAGTTGTTGTATTCTCTGGTATTTAGACAGCCGAGACTCGACTATCTCAGTAACGTTGGGATCAGGCAGTGACACCAACGGACGACCAATCAGGAAATGAGCAGGAGTCAAAGGCTGAAGGTCGTTTGGATCAGAGGACAAAGGGGACAGGGGTCGGGAGTTTAAGGTCGCTTCCACCTGTGCTAACAAAGTGCTAAATTCATCATAATTTAGACTAGCGTTACCTATAACGCGACGTATGTGATGTTTGGAGGACTTGATTCCGGCCTCCCACAATCCGCCAAAGTGGGGACTGTGCGCGGGTATAAAATGCCAAGCTACTCCGTCGTTCGCGACTGATTCGGAAATAGAAGGGTTTTGTTCCGCGAGAAAATTGCCTAATTCGATTAACTCGGAATTAGCGCCTACAAAGTTAGTGCCGTTGTCTGAGTAGACATGGAGCGGTTTGCCTCGTCGAGCCACAAACCTGCGAAAAGCCATTAAGAAAGCTTCAGTAGAAAGATCAGCGACCAATTCAAGGTGCACTGCCTTTGTGACAAAACAATAAGCTGTAACTCGTTGTAAGCGAGCGAAGCTTGAATACTGATTGAACGGAAATGGTTCAACAGAGGTTACAGAAAAACTCTGAACTTCTTTTTTGAATTCTGGAAGCTCAGCACGAACATGTTTGGAAGTAGGCCAAGAGGCCTCACCTTCGCTTAGCCAGGTGGGACCATGCCACCAAAGGCTTAACAGACCCAGCGGGTCAAATATCTGCGATCTTTCAGACAAGATGCTACGCTTCGTAGCCTTACTACTTGTAGAATTTGAAATATGGGATATTTCAGACAAGCTGCTACGATTGGTAGCCTTACCACTTGTAGAATCTGAAATATTGAACATGGAAGTAGGCCAAGATGCCTCACCTTCGCTTAGCCAGGTGGGACCGTGCCACCAAAGGCTTGACAGACCCAGCGGGTCAACTATCTGGGAAATTTCAGACAAGCTGCTACGATTGGTAGCCTTACTACTTGTAGAATCTGAAATCCGGGATATTTCAGGCAAGCTGCTACGCGTGGTAGCCTTACTACTTGCAGAATCTGAAATATTCTCTACTGATAAGAATCTTTTCTGAGCGATTTGCAATGAATCGCCCAGTACCTCTACAGGCTTCTTGAAAGGGATAGAGACAACGAATCGACCATTCGCTTCTCGTTGAGTATTTTGCAGAAAATGTGCCTCACAGGCGTTCTCTTCATTCGTGCGAACCTTTTCCTCTGGGTAATGTTCGAGTTGCCAAAACCTAGCAATGGGGTCAGAAGCATCCTCGATCGTGCCAAGATTGCACTGTACAGGGTACGCAGAAGGAGGGCCTGTAGGGCCAGAAACAATCCAACCAAAACGAGTCTTTTGGAGGATGGGAAGATTTGGGCCTAGACCAATTTGTCCAATACAAAGGAGCTGCCAGAAAATGGGCGAACCAATCAGAATGTCGATGGTGCCCGGTTGGTCGTAGGACAGATCTGATAACTTGATGTTATCAGGAACCTTGAAGCTGTTTCGCTGGACGCGAAAACTTGGGGTTGTACCTGTAATCTCATCGAGAACAAGACAGGATAGACCAATACTGTATGAGGTGTGAGGGGCTTGCAGCTTGATATCACACCTAGCCTTGATTTGAGAAGTAGCTTTACTTAAGCCAGAAACAGTAACGTTGACTTCGCGAGTTGGAAGCTTCAACCCTTTACACAAATCTGAACGTATGAAGTTCGATTGGGAACCGGAATCCAGCAGGATTCGCACAACATGAGGCGTACCATCATCAGCGATGAGTTTAGCGGTAGCCGTAGGTAATAGTACCTGCAAAGCATTCGAACAGAATGCAGAAATCGATTGATTTAGTTCAACAGGGGTTTCTGCTCACACTGCAGATCCTGGTTGACTAGAAGAAGCGTTCTGAGGCTTATCCTCATGAAGAAGGGTGTTGTGCCTTGATTTGCACTTTCTACACGTATGTTTGGAGCTACAGAGGCTCGATAGGTGACCCTGAGTTAGGCAATTAAAGCATACGCCGAGCTCTTTTGCCTTTGACTTTCTGTCAAGAACAGACAGCTTGACAAACTTATCGCATTTGTACAAGGAATGAGATCCTTTACAAAGTGGACACGAAGGGGTACCCGACACAAATGATTTAGAATGTACCTTGGAAGACCTTTCGGGTACAAGCTTGCTATCTTTTACTTCCAGCGTTTCTAGAAGGTTTGCTGTGTTTTGCAGAAATTCCTTGAACTCATCAAGATTAGGCAGGTCAGAACTTGACCGGTTTCTAAGGACCTCCCATTCACGAAATGTAGTGGGGTCCAGTTTTTTAGAAACTACATAAATTATAACAAAATCAAGAAGCTCGCTTTCGGTAGCTAATGATTTGATTGCTGCAAAATGTTTGAATAACATATCGCTAATCGTACGTAATTTAGTTTCAGATTCCTTACTGCAAGATTCAAGCTCGAAAATAGCCTTGAGGTGGTTATGAACCAGAATTTTTGGATCATTGTATCGATTGCACAATGCCTCCCAAGCTAGAGTATAATTACCCGCAGTAAACTCTAAACTTTTTATAATTTGGCTTGCATCACCCTGTAAACTAGCCTTTAGGTAATGCAGCTTCTGAATATTAGTCAGCGTTTGATTCTCATGAATTAAGCTACTAAATATCTCACGAAATTCTAACCATTCTGAAACACTTCCTGAATATTTAGGAATTGAAATGGTAGGAAGCCTAAACGATGGCGTATTACACTGCCAGCTGCAGTTTGAATGCCCTGATCTTAAGCTACCAGCAGGCGATCCAGAACGATCTAATGCAACATCAGACTGCTTGTTGTATTCATTAATCAAATATTCAGCTTGTGAAATTGCAAAATAATAAGAATCTTATTATCATCAAAAGGGGTTACCGTTGGCTAATCTCTCAAAATCAAACCTAACATAGCTACTTGGATACAATTGCCTGCCGACCAGCTCAGTACGAAGACGGCGTGACAGTTCTAAGAACGAAATATGCAAAACGGGCGCCAACGGTATTTTTAACAAAATAAGCAAGTGTATCCAGGCAGTAGAACGAGAATCCGTAAACTCAGTAGCACAAACAATCTGAAAGAAAGCACAACTCAAACATCGGTAGCAGTAACAAATAATAAATAAACACAATAAAATATCACAGTATAATTGGCATTTAAAATATCACAATACAATCGACAAAGCATAACTCTTAATATGAATGCGTCACAATTTACCAATAACTGCATAACAACAAAAATAATGGTTGAGCGGACGTTATGGAAAATCAAAACTTAAATTGCCGCAAGCCGAGAAGCGGCAGCGCACACTCGCGAACGGACATGTCATAAAATAATTATCTAAATACAGTCTAAAGTACAACCTGTTAGCGGCTTCCGTCGAGCACTTTCAGCATGCTTATCAAGAGTCCAGGCGTGCTGAAGATCTCCCTGAGAGCACGCAGCAAG
The DNA here is from genome assembly GCA_940337035.1 of Agriotes lineatus. Lineage (NCBI taxonomy): Eukaryota > Metazoa > Arthropoda > Insecta > Coleoptera > Elateridae > Agriotes > Agriotes lineatus. The sequence goes on along the minus strand of CALNHX010002367.1, from coordinate 29,513 downwards.
CCAAGGTCGCACATCGAAGATAGCGGCGGCGACAGCTGCCTCCTTGAAATTCAGAAAAACTGCACACTCGAACTGAATTGCCCAAAACTGCTTATGTAGACTGATTTAACCAAGACTGAATTGCCCAGACAGATTACTCGAATTTTCGCCCACGGCTGCTTGTTCGAATTCCGCCCAAGACGGCTTGTTCGAATTCCGCCCAAGACGGCTTGTTAGAATTGTGCCCCAGACGGCTTGCCCGGGTGAACTGGGCAAACGAGCATCGAAGGCTAGATGCGGCATGGCGTAGAATAAAATCTCACATGCTTCGCTTTGCAGCGAGGCCCCAAAGCTCCCATAACTAACAAAATGTAGCGGCAAGACAAAGCGGATCACCAAAGCCAGCATAAAACATCTTCGCCGCGTTCCGTCAAACCAAAAGGGACGCGCTCAGCCAAAAGAATGCGGCCTCGAGAGCGCTCCGACCTCACGCTGTCGAGCAAGGCCAAAATCATGCCTGAACGATACGATAACAAGCCCCACAGAAATCGCAAATTAACGAAGGCGTAAATCTAGCAGTGCAGAACTACAGGGAGTAACAAAATAACCGTAACAACTCCCCCCTTACCAGAACAGAAAAATTTCGCAGAAATTTTTCTACGCTAAGATCAATAATACGCACATTCGCTCAGCCAAGGACGACAAAGTTGATCAAAAACCAGATGAAAAATCTCAACCATAATTACAATAGAAAACCCAAACCCACACCACAATACAGCAACTGCCCGTGAAGACGGTAGTGACTCCAGGAGAAGCCCGAGACCAGATCAACCCCACGACAGGGATCGAGACTGCTCGTCGCTGCTGGATCTAAACGCTGCGCCGGTGAACAGTCCCGTAGCAACCCATCGCAAAGAAGTTCCAGCCCCAAGAACTCCTCAAAATCACCCCATATCTTCACGAGTACCCCCCCCCCCTGACAACTTCCTAAGAAAACAAACCCCGAGGCGAAAGCGAACCCCCACAGTCAAGGCACTGCGAAACCGAAAACCTACAAGAAACCCTTCCCACGAACAAACCACAAACCCACCCCCAAAGATATACGAAACCCAAAGGATCACAACACACAACACCTACAAACACATCACATCCCCAAGTGGAGATCTCACTAGAAGTCTATCAACAACCGAAACAGTGCACGCAGACAGCAGTCCCCACCAGATTCAACTCAACAACAAGGCGTAGTGCCTCACACAACAATAAGCTCTACAGCAAATCCAAAATCCGGAACGTGCCAAAAGTACCAAAACCAAATACCAAATCGAACTACTGCCAACAAACTACTTCAGCGTTGATAAGGGAGAAACTAGATGAAATAATTCCCTAAAGTGACCTACCCTACAAATGCCCAACCAACCTACAATACCTCACACAAAATTCAACAACAGCTGGAATAACCAATCACAGCAGCAGATCATACCAAAGACTTCATTCGGCAACAAAGGCTCAAAAGGAAACTAAAGAACAATGACTCGGAAACAGATGCAGGTCCCACAAATCCGGAACGAGCCGTACTCTAAATGAGTAAACGAAACCGTTCTCCATCTCCAAGCACGCCCAAAAGCGAAACCACAACAAAGATTCGAGACTCACTTGTGGATCGAAATCCGCGTGAGCGATATGGATACCGTAACAACAAAAAAAACAACACAATACGCATAGCTGAAGGCAACCATACAACAACAGCTAAGCCACCAAAATCCCAAAAGGTATCCAACAAAACCCAACAAGCTAACTCAAACCTACACTAAAGCGAAAGATGAACTTCACTCGACACGAATGCAAGTCGAACCACACAATAAACCCAACTGCTAACTGCAAGCTACTCCAGTGTTATTATAGGAAGAACTAGATGAAATAGCTCCCTACAGTGACCTTCCCTGCAATGCCCTACCAACCTACCCTAGCGGTATAAGAGGAGAAAAACAAGATGAAAGCGTTTCCTAATAGTGACCTACCCTACAAATGCCCAACCAACCACCCTACACTAGGAGCCCAAACGCGAAACGAAAGCAAAAAGCAAGAGACTAAAGAAAACGAAAAGAACAGAGGCTTCGCGAAAGAGTCGGGTCCCAACTAATCCGACATAAGTCGACCCTCCAAAAGGGCAACAGAGACCGTCCGCAATCGCCAAACATGTCCGAAAGCGACACCAAACGCGGGACGAACCTTACTGTGGAAAATAATCCGCATAAGCGTCATGGATGCCCAAAAACAAAAAAAAAACAAAAAAACTCACAGCAGCACGATAGCTGAACTTCACTTAAAAATACCAAAATTGCTGACGGACACGACAACTGGCATCAAACGGCCAAATCCGCCTAAAGCGGAGAACGTCACGACAGCATACCAAAGGGGCATCCAAACAATCCAGCAAGCTAAGCTCGCCCTACGCAAAAGCAAATGCAAACACAAAGGAAAACTAAAAGGAGAGGAAAAAAAAAGGAATCAACAGATAAGAGTGATAAGAAACGGCTTGAGAGGAAAATTTGCGAAACAAAACCCCTTAAGCATATCCACTTCAAACCACCATACTCACAATCATTCCAAAAGGGGAAGAAAGAAAATGAAATGAAAAAACCAGCAATTAATAAACGCACCAAACCAACTAAAAAGATGGTTTGAGAGATCATACAAATCCGCATAAGCGAATCTCCCAAACACACCAACACGAACCAGTATCCTAATCAACGAACCAGAAGATGACAGAGCCAACTAAGAAGAACTGCACCAAATCCAAACTACGAAGATGGCCTGAGAGATCATAAAAATCCGCATAAGCGAATCCCTCAAACTCACCAACATCGACCCAAAATCCCAATCATCAATCGAACAGGAAAGATAAGAAACAAACAAATAAGCCGCGCTAATCCAACTGAAGGACGGCCTAAGAATCTCGCAAAGCAAACTCCCCCCAAACACATTACCAACACACTCCTAACAGGGTCAGCACCTCAACAGGAAAAGTCAAAAGGAAAACAACAACTTCCACAAAGGAAGGACGACAAAACAGGAAGGAAAACTCAAGCATACTAACTTCGCAGAACCTCAAGAACACGCAACCAATCGAAACCGAGACCATTCAGAAACTCCACTTACCAAAGCATACTCTTGCAACAAATCCCAACATACTACCTAAATTCACAACGTAACCAATCAATCGCTCAAACGAAACAAAAAAAAATTAAAAAAAACAACGAACAAGGGCTCCAAAGCAACTTGAGAAATGAACTTGGGCAACACAACAACACATTGCAAAATGTGCACACTACCTGGCTACCTCGGAAGCTGATCTCGCAGAAGATTCACCAAAACAAACGCACAGTACACCACAATAAGTAGCAGCCATCAAAAATACCAATCAATCACAGAGGCGAAAAACCAAATCAAAAAGAGAGGTGAAAAACCTCCACAATCAACGATCTAAAGTGACAAAAACTTGGCTACTACAACCAGGAATAAAGCACAACGCTAGCACACTCGAGCGATACGGAATGAGCTCAACAAAAGTTACTTCTACAACAAAACGTTATTGACATCAACTCCCGAAATTTAAATTTTGTATCGCACGTAATGATTTTCCAACGACACATGCATGATCAAATATAGATAGTTAAAAATTCTATACTACTTAGCCTAGCATGCACAAATAGCAAAACATATTAAAATTAGACACTGCATCATATATAAATGCTGGCAAAAATATCATACATAATTTGTTACTGCACCAATTTATCATATCAAAATTTCAAACAAGTGCCGAGGCACATTTACAAAAAAACACGCCCCACGTTGGGCGCCATAAATCTTATTATCATCAAAAGGGGTTACCGTTGGCTAATCTCTCAAAATCAAACCTAACATAGCTACTTGGATACAATTGCCTGCCGACCAGCTCAGTACGAAGACGGCGTGACAGTTCTAAGAACGAAATATGCAAAACGGGCGCCAACGGTATTTTTAACAAAATAAGCAAGTGTATCCAGGCAGTAGAACGAGAATCCGTAAACTCAGTAGCACAAACAATCTGAAAGAAAGCACAACTCAAACATCGGTAGCAGTAACAAATAATAAATAAACACAATAAAATATCACAGTATAATTGGCATTTAAAATATCACAATACAATCGACAAAGCATAACTCTTAATATGAATGCGTCACAATTTACCAATAACTGCATAACAACAAAAATAATGGTTGAGCGGACGTTATGGAAAATCAAAACTTAAATTGCCGCAAGCCGAGAAGCGGCAGCGCACACTCGCGAACGGACATGTCATAAAATAATTATCTAAATACAGTCTAAAGTACAACCTGTTAGCGGCTTCCGTCGAGCACTTTCAGCATGCTTATCAAGAGTCCAGGCGTGCTGAAGATCTCCCTGAGAGCACGCAGCAAGCCAAGGTCGCACATCGAAGATAGCGGCGGCGACAGCTGCCTCCTTGAAATTCAGAAAAACTGCACACTCGAACTGAATTGCCCAAAACTGCTTATGTAGACTGATTTAACCAAGACTGAATTGCCCAGACAGATTACTCGAATTTTCGCCCACGGCTGCTTGTTCGAATTCCGCCCAAGACGGCTTGTTCGAATTCCGCCCAAGACGGCTTGTTAGAATTGTGCCCCAGACGGCTTGCCCGGGTGAACTGGGCAAACGAGCATCGAAGGCTAGATGCGGCATGGCGTAGAATAAAATCTCACATGCTTCGCTTTGCAGCGAGGCCCCAAAGCTCCCATAACTAACAAAATGTAGCGGCAAGACAAAGCGGATCACCAAAGCCAGCATAAAACATCTTCGCCGCGTTCCGTCAAACCAAAAGGGACGCGCTCAGCCAAAAGAATGCGGCCTCGAGAGCGCTCCGACCTCACGCTGTCGAGCAAGGCCAAAATCATGCCTGAACGATACGATAACAAGCCCCACAGAAATCGCAAATTAACGAAGGCGTAAATCTAGCAGTGCAGAACTACAGGGAGTAACAAAATAACCGTAACAATCTTCAAATTCAACTTGTTGCTGCATTTCAGATTCTGTATCCTCACTGTTTTCTAAAATTTGTTCATGAACCGCATAATATTCTGATAACAAGGTGGCTGTATCATTCAATCTTCTTTGCAATTGAATAATCTGAGCGCTAGATAAGAATTGATCTTCATCATGAATTTTTTGCAAGGATTGCACGTGATTTGCGAAACGCGTAAGCTTGCCTTTAATAGAGCCTCGTACTCTTACAAGTGGATCCATAATTGTTGAAATTAAAACAATTTAGCAGATAGAACTAACTCTCGTACGCCCCTGGTACGGAATTTTGTTTACAACGCAGACAGCGCTTGACAACGACGCGAGAAACTTGTCGCTAACGACGCAGAAAACGACCCTGGTACAACGCGAGATGATTCACTTGTGACTGCTTCGACTGCAGTATGAAACATGCAGGGGATATCGCTAACAAACGTAATAGCTTGGCATTTCACGCAATTAAAATGTTTATATGACTCATAAACCATTTGTTTACGCAATAATACGCAGCTGAAATTATGCACATGCAAACACAGATGATAGAAAACCAAATTCATGCATAGGAATTGCAAAAATAGGAAATTAGGCTTACATTGATATTGGTGTATGTGCCGCCTTGCCGGTTTTCCTCGTTGCTGTGGTTCGTACTACCGTCTCGTCTGCAGCTGCAATGCCCACGTGCACGAACTTGGCGCCAAACTCGGCGTTTGGCTATCTCGCTCTCACGTTGATAGCACCGTCTGCTGTCTTCCTTCCTCTCGTTATGGGCACCGCATGTGCCCTCTTCGTTCCACGCGTTGCGGCGAATATGGAACGCTGCTCCTTGCGGTTGATTACATGCAATGCAATACAACTGAATATGCTTTTGTACTTGCCAATGACCAATGTTGTCGAATGCTGTCGCTGTTGATTGGACTCGCAATGACCTAATGTGGTTTAATCCGGCTCGAAGGACCATGTTGGGGGAGCTTCCCACTTTTCCTTTATATGGAAATTTATGGTTGCAGGCTCGATTCGATATTTTAGTAGACTGTATGAATTGTAGGTTTCACTGAATTATACACACGTTGAAAGCAGAGGAAGTAATTTATTGCCATAAATTAACGCACAAACATTTTGAACATTTACAAGAATTAACTTTCGCGGTGCGGACTCCTTCGCATGCAGTCTCGTCGACAGATGGAAGTTAAGTGAACGGCGAGGCAATGCCCGCTCGAACTTCTACTGCGCACAGTATGAATTCAGAATGCAAGAGAGGCGGCAAAAGTTTATAAAGTCCTTAACAATATACGTTTATAAGAGCCATTAAAGTACTAGCGACGTTAAAAGCACTCCGCTAGCGCGTCGCGCTTTTAAACTCGTCCCACGTGCTTTAAAACCGTACTTATACGTACACTAGTATCATAATATACTATTTTGAAAGAAGAGTAATACCAAAAATCTGTAAAGGATTTTACATGGAACTTCCGTAGCAGCTGGAAGTTTCGAAACTAGAAATTTCTAAATTTCGAAAAACACTTAAGGTGCTCACCCTATAGTTATTGGTTTCAACATAAGCCTATTTTCGTTAGGAGTAAAAACTTGAGCTATGTGCAAAATGTTAATATTATTAACTAATACTTCTCGAATTATAGCAAAAATATACAACAGTATATTTTTATAAGGTACCTTGCCTTGTAGGCAACCCATTATGCAGAAGCATGCATAAAAAATCTGCCTGTATATTTAACCGAAATCATATTTGGTTTCGAACCAAGTAGACATATAATCTGCATGCAAAATATCGTCTTTATCCAAAAAATAGTTTTTAAGCTATAGCGCCAACCGGCAGACAGACGTACATACAGACGGACAGACAGCCGGAATAGAGAAAACATGTTTTTGGTCATCTAGGGACCCAGAAACGTGAAGACCTGAAGAAATATCGGAAAGTAATTTTTTCGCGGTTGCAGTACTTTCTTCGTAAGTAAAAATATGTAGAAGATAAATAGCAATTCATTTCATCGCATCTTTAAAAGCATGATCGCACAATGGCATTTTAATTTTTCACAGTGATAGTATATAAACTTTTTTTATCGAAAGCTGGTTGAATTCTTAAATTATATTCTGGTGTCAGCGATATATAGGTTGCCATATTTACTATTAGAATACCTAACTGAGACAATCAAAAAAGTTGATTTATTACGTGTGTCGGAATGTCTCAAAGTAGGTACTACAAACGCTTGAGTTAAAAACAATATCTATCCTCATCATAGAAACAAGCTATAGTTTGTACTAGTTAAATTGTTTTTCTAAACTAGTTGAAATTGAAGCTAGTGATTGTTTGGTTACTTTTGTTTCGCCTGTGTGTCTGTAACTCTATCTGTTGACGGAGTAGATATTTTGTATGCGGATTATATGTTTACCTAGCTAACACAGAGTGAGAAAGTGAACATCTCAAAAAATGAAATTTGTTTCCTCAATTCCGTCTATCTGTCTGTCCGCCTGTTCGTCTGTCTGTATTCCAGTCCCATTGTTGGCGTTGTAGATATTTGTATGCAGATTATATGTTTAGTTAGCTCAAAACCGAAAGAATTTCGGTCAAATATACAGGGTGTTATTTAAGTACGTGGCCAAACTTCAAGAGGTAATTCTTTGAGTGATTCTAAGACGAAAAGTTTATATAAACATAGGTCCGGTAATGCTTCGTTTTCAAGATACAGGGTGTCAAACTTTTTTTAAAATATCATTTTTTCGTAAAAATTTTAATAATCCTTCAGCCGATTTTGTTGAAATTTGTCAGTGTTATTTATGGTAGAAAGGGGCTAATTTAGCCCTAACTAGATTAAAATTATTAAGTCCAGTGGCGTCCTGGGGGCACCTTAACAAATATTTTTGACAAAAGTGTGCGCCACTGACTTCTTTAGAACTTTTATATTTTTTTTTCGCATTAAGCAGCTAAAAATACAACTTTTTTGTCTCTTTATTTTTTTGTATCTTGCTCCGTTTTCGAGAAAAAAAATAAAAATAACTATTGCATGTCCATGGACAGCAAAAAAACATTTTTTAATAATTAATAAAACACAAAAATATTTTTTAGCTAGCATTAATTGTTATAACAATTTCTAAGACTAAAATAGACTATTGATATGGAAAAAAAATAACAGGTACGCCCCAGTTTTTAATAGTTTTGTAGTTTTAGTTTTTTATTATGTTTGTCCCAGGGACATGCAATAAAGTGATTTTTATTTTTTTTTCTCAAAAACGGAGCAAGATACGAAAAAAATAAAGAGACAAAAAAGTTGTATTTTTAGCTACTTAATGCGAAAAAAAATATAAAAGTTCTAAAGAAGTCAGTGGCGCATTTTTTTGTCAAAAATATTGGTTAAGGTGCCCCCCAGGACGCCACTGAACTTAATAATTTTAATCTAGTTAGGGCTAAATTAGCCCCTTTCTACCATAAATAACACTGACAAATTTCAACAAAATCGGCTGAAGGATTATTAAAATTTTTACGAAAAAATGATTTTTTAAAAAAAGTTTGACACCCTGTATCTTCAAAACGAAGCATTACCGGACCTATGTTTATATAAACTTTTCGTCTTAGAATCACTCAAAGAACTATCTCTTGAAGTTTGGCCACGTACTTAAATAACACCCTGTATACAAAATGAGCAGGTGAGCATATCAAAAAATTAAGTTCTGCCTATTTTTGCTTTAACTCAAGAGCTATTAGTTAAACAAAAGTTATATTATGCACATAGCTTAAGATTTTGACAAAAAAAGGCATATTTTGGACACAAAATATACAGGACGAACATTCCGCCTGGGCCCTTTCGTCAGCGCGTTGTTTATACCGCTGTCGTAATCGCATAGAATAAGCGAGATTTCGTGGTCCAAAAGTTAGATTCGCATTGAAGCCCGAGTTCGAATCCCACCGGCCACAACGTTTTTTATCTGCAAATTGATGAAATTCTCACGACTCTTGTGAGGAAAGTTTCGTGTAAACCTCTTTACAGATTTTTTCATATTAATATAATTATTATGAATCGGTTTTCTAATTTCACCAAATTCAACAGTACAATACAGGGTGGTTCACGATAAGGGTAACAAAGTTTTTGACAGCTTGTTGTGGAAGTCATTTTGAACAAAGGAATGTACGATTTATAACAAGTGCTCAAAACGTGACCCTTGAGCCTGAATACTTGCACGACACCTGCGAATCATCGAATCATAGACGCGAACTATATGGCATAGTTACTCGTCTTCCATAGTAGGCTGGGGAGCCATCATATAGTATTTTTATTTTTAAATGGTAACTAGATGCTATAGATTTACTATTACACTTTTAGAAAACTTTAATCCTTTATAGTTCTGTAACGAAGCGAAATAGGACCTAGGTTCATATATCATTTTTCAATTAAAATGACCGCCCCAACAAAATGCCGAAGTTTGTGACACTCATTATGAATCACCCTGTATATTGACATATTTAATCAGATAACAGAAGAATGTTAGCTCTAAACTGCTATAATACTATATATTTTGAGCGATCATTACCACAATATTTTGCTTCATTGGCATTTTCCATAGAGACAAAGTCATGACCGAATATCGTTTTTGTTACTTGTTTTGTAACTTACTTTCATGAAATTTAAAGCTTATTATTTATAACCATGGCTAAGCGTTATGAGTGAAATCGTAACTACGTTGATTTGTTGAAAATGTTAGGTACCTACTTATAATGGTACTTACCTTTACCTTCTATACAACTAGGCCACATAGCTCTAACGTCACAGGCTCGTGACGTCAGCTAAAGAAAGCAATTGTGGCTGCCCAGGTAATCTGTGTACAGGCCTGAGCTACATGTTGATTGCAATTATCAGTTATAATTAAGTTTTTTTTTTATAGGCAAATCACTTAGTGCCTTTGTGAGTTCTTTGTGCTGTGCGTGTGGGTGATTTACAATCAGTATTGCAAAAATAAACATTATAGCTAGTTGCAAAATATTTAGTGCTGGCGTTTGAAAACAGTTGTCAGTAAATAAAAATTGCTAATAGTAGTTTATTGCAATTACAGGTCATATTTATACAAGTGTTTGTAGATAGACATTTTTATCATTATGTGGAATAAGTATTGTGTTCACAGGTAACTCATAACTCACTTCACGGAAACGTACAAAGGCATGCAACATTTTTTTAGATGTTATATGGATTACAACGGAGCAACATTCAAGAACTGGACAACCTCTAATTAAAATATCTTAAACTAAAGCTTGATACAGCATAACTCAGTTGTTCACATTATTATTCAAATACCACAAGTTACAAAGCTAGTGATGAGAAACTGATGTTAATTGAACATACAAATTTTGTTAAAACAGTTGAAGTAAGCAATAAAGAGTTTTTAGCACATCAAAAGTACATATCTAGCAAACAGATCAGTACAAAATGAATTAAAGTGTAGACAAAAATGTGCTGTAGGAAAGAAAGAAATATAAAAAGCACACCGAGAGAGTTTGGACAAATACGTGGGCGGATTAGAGAAAGACATACACGAAAGACAACAAAGGGCTTATCTTTAGTCGAGAAACGTGAATAATTGCAAAGACTGCACGACTAACAAAGACAAATAGAAAAAACACTATCGAAAGCTATGGTACGTATGACAACAACGAACCTGAACAACAAAACGACAATAAAGAAAGGGCAAAGATAATCGTCATAGACGAAGTAGAAGTCGAATAATTAGATAGTTCTAAAAAAATTAAAAAGCAAAAGACAGCAGGAATTGACGACATTAACATGGAATTAATTAAATATGAAGATCTAATACTCAACTTTGAAATATTACACCTAATGAACATGTGCTGGATACAACATAAAATACCAGAACCATTGACAGTTGCTAAAGTGGTATCACTATTTAAAAAGGGAGACCATCAAAGCTGTGACAACTACAGAGGAATTAGTCTATTAATTTAGAGATGCACATTGCTTTAATTGATTACAAGAAAGCTTTCGATAAAGTGAAACATTCAAAACTACGGAACATATTAGAAAACAAGGGCATACCCGATCATTTATTAAAGACAATTAAACGTTTATATACCAGAATTAAGATAGACGATAAAGAACATTGTTATCCCTTATAAGCACAAAAAAGGGGGGTGGTAGAATAATACTTACGTTAATTGCTCAACGAATCGGAGCAGCATTCAAAGCACCAAATTGCCTCACTCAGCCAATGCCTAGGCGGGTCACTACCAATCGCTAATTAGGGGTCGCCGATCAGCTGCAGCCGAAGACGGCCGTGGGTTAGATGGGGGGATTGGGCGCCACCAATTTAGATAACAAAAAATTAAGTTTTAACCCCCTAATTCAGCGATTGCTAGATTACGCTTCAGCTAAATTGGAACACTGAGAAATTAATAAAACGGCGCAAAACTGAAGTCAAACAATTAAGTGTAATCAAATGACAAATTCGTTTTATTCACTCGTAAAGCCGGGCACACACATAAAATACATGTAAGTAAAAATTTAGGGCCGATGTATATGCATATAAATGCCCCAAGGATCATTGTTTACAGAATGGGGTGGCCAATTAAAACACCAAATCATAAAAATAATGGAAATTCCTGCAGGCTCCCGGAGAGTGACGTTAATATAAAATTGTAAATTACAAGCGGGCAACCGCCTCAGGAATTTCTATAACGTGGTACATGTAACAATTAACTAGCACAATCAGTAGTTAAAGTTGAACTACGGCGAGGGGAAGCCTCTTACTTTACAAATTAAAATTCGCAATCACAGTGATGCGTCCAGACCATGATCTCAATATGTCGCGCTAGTATATCGCGCTAATCTCAATTTAGAAGCAAAATACTTTTGGGCAGTCCTTCGTCGATTGAGCCGTACACACGCGTACAGCCAGGCTCGATTGCCGGACAACAGAAGCACAAATTAATAGAGCAGTAAGGTTACCTTAGGCTGATTCACAGCTGTCTTAGCGAGAAGAGCATCGCAGGAATGGGCTTCTGTAGACTTGATGACCGAACCAGGAAGGACGGTAGCTCGTCAAGTAAGCGCGCTGAGATACGCTATCGCAGATCGCAACGGGCTGCAAGTCGGGGTTTCCGAAGTTTTATTGGAGACCCATCACGTGGTGATCGAAATGTATTTGGGGTCCAGTACGTAATATTCAAAACGTAGTTGGGGCTCAGTACGTGGTGGAGACTACATTATTGAAATAAACGTTAACGGACAATCTAAAAGGGGCTGAAAACGGTCCTACTTACACTAAATTCCCCAAATGTTTCGCTCGGGAAGTTTTGACGTCAAAAAAAAATCTGCACCTGGCAGTATCTCCAGCTTCACATACGGAGGAATGTCGAGACGCGTACAAATCCCCTAACTAAAGGGTGAGAAGTGCCTAGACAACAATAAGCACCTTCTCCAAAATTGCGACCTCGAACAGCGCCAAAAACTTCCACGACCTTATTCGATCGAATGCCGGAACAAGATGCCAAATTTTCGCGTCGCGAACGTTCAACAATGTACAACGGCGGCGTATCAAAAATGCGCAATATCCGGACGCAATTCGAAAAATATGGAACATACAGTAAAGCGAAAATTAATGGTAACAAAATATCGAGAATACAGTAAAGCGAAAATTGACGGTAACAACATACAACTTCTGACACTTATATAACAATTAATTAAGGTTTTTATTTGAGCCAGCCATATATTTGGAGATCTGCCTCTGGATCGTTTTCCCTCTATCATCTCGTCGTATAATATTTCCAAAATATCCCAATACTCGTCATCGGCAGATGCTGGACAGTCTGTCGCCTTGTAACGATTTCTATACACCAGATCAACTTTACGTTATTATTTACCACTACGGGTAGCTCTGGCCGAGGGTTCGTAATCACCTGAAGTAAGAGATAATCTTGAGTCAAGAACAAATATTTATTCTCCTTAACTAATGTACAAAAGTAAAAGTGTTTCTTAAAATTACTTACACAAGAAAACTGATACAACAAATAATGCTGATAACCCAAATTGTAACCTGTTCTGGTATCTGGGACGGTCCGGATTGAGCTGAACTGGTTGCTAGGAGATATGGTTCTGTGATTCAGGTTGCTGTAATTAGGACAAAATTAAATAATCCAGTTTCGACTTGTTCCCAAGATTTTACAGATATTGGACCTGATTAAGCAAAGCCGTGATGATTCTAGGTTACTTAACAGCGGTTCCAGACTGAATCAACTAGAACGCTCCGCCGCGTTAGCAAATGAATTTAGTCTCAGACCCCGAAAATGACCTTCTGGGACTAGCGCTCGTCCTGGCGGTCCGGCGAATCTGGAGCGATCGGGGTTCGTTCGATTTACTATTAAAAAACTCAGGCGGGGTGTCGGAAGAAATTATTTATTAACAGCGTGATTTTACGGACTATGAGACAGGGATCCAGATCGGGTTTTTAAGCTGTAAAATTTACCATTGCGCTGAAGTATTAATAGAACAGGGTAGGTTAGTTATCCAGCTGCAAGATGTACCATAGCGCTGGGGAATTAATAGGACAGGGTAGGTTAGTTATGCAGCTGCAAGATTTGCCATAGCCCTGGAGGATTAATAGAACAGGGTGAGTTAGGATTGCTTCTGCAGTTTTACTAACATAGCCAAGGGTGGGTTCTGGTCAGGTAAGGATTGCTTAAGCAGTTCAATTTCTCCGTTAACAGCTGAGAATCGAACTTGTATCTGGACGCCGGAGATTCTCCTTTTATGCACCTTCGATACGGTGAACTAAGTGAATCTAGAGTGGGGCTAAAACATACAAGTCAAGCGGGAGCCGGAGAGTAAGGATGCGTAGATCGGGCAACGCGGCGAAGCTTGCGCAACCAGTCGGCTTCACACCTGCATAATATTAAATTATCACCAGGATCTCTTCGACATTCTCTAAGTTTTGATTACACTCCGCGTTGCACCAAATGTTTGAATGTCACGAATTTTGTGGCCAGATTGCTTTTAACAAATTGATAGCGATTTTTAAACGTATTAATACAATTTGTGCAGGAGTTATCGTCACAGCCTGTGTTCAGTTCGTTCAAGATGGATGAGTTGGTTCTTCGTATTGTTCATGGGATCGCATCAATCTGGTGTCTCTGTTGCCTTTATGGCCAATGGTTCTACTCCGTATAGGAAGATAGAGTATACCAGAGTTTTCATCAGCTGAATCTTTGTGTTTTTGTTATCTATTTATCTTTCCATATGTTCGTGAGATTTGTTATTGCGCCCGATTTTTCTTATTTCTTTTATACAACTCCCCACGTTGCTGATTAGGGATACGAGGTATATGAACTCTTGTACTATTTGTATTTCATGTGGTAGATTTTGTAGCTGAAGTACATTTGTTCTGTCAACAATCATTAATCTGGTTTTATCCAAGTTGATTTCAAGTTCTAGCTCGCGACTTGCTGTTGTTATTAGTCGGAGCATTTCTGTGAGTTTAGTGTAATTTTTGGCAATTATAGTGGTGTCATCTGCATACCGTAAATTATTTGTATTTCTTCCTTCAATGGAAACACCTCCCTTGTAGTTCTCTAAAGCTTGCCTTATTATGTTCTCCGTATGCGCTGAACAGTCTCAATGGCAATTGCACCCTTGTCGCGCTCCCTTTTTATTTTAAAGGGTTTAGATGTATCTTGCTCAATACGTATTGATGCATTACTAACAGTAAATTTAAGATTGTCAAAACATATTATATACTAACTCCTGCTAAAAGTGTTATTTCACCTGACGTGTTATGAAACAGCCTATGGTTCCGTTTCATAATTTCCATGTCTCGTCCACTAAACAAGCACTTTTAGCACTTGCATCATAAATAACTATTTTTAAATAAAAAATCAAAATATTATTACTCTATAATCTCGACTTATTTTACCCTTATAAACCCAAGTTTGGCGGGTGGATTGTGAGGTTCGGGACGCCTTACCTATATACATATTTCTTTCTAAGAAAATAATAGTAACATTCTATTTTTTCTTAAATTCGCACAGATACGGTCTCTTGGGTGCCAGCGGCTGCGGAAAGTCCACGCTTCTGAGTTGTATAGTGGGTCGAAAGAGGTTAAATTCCGGGGAAATATGGGTTCTAGGGGGAACCCCAGGTTCGAGGGCGAGCGGTGTACCCGGCCCGAGGATCGGTTACATGCCACAGGTAATTTTAATAAGAGTGTTTCCAAATATACTGCTTTGCTTTTTCAGGAGATCGCCTTGTACCCCTCGTTCACTGTCCGGGAGACTTTGACCTTCTTCTCGTGGATTGCCAATGCGGACACCACAAGTCTCCAGGAACGAGTCGACTTCCTAGTGGAGCTACTTATGTTGCCCAACGCCGATCAAACCGTAGCCACCCTCAGCGGGGGGCAACAGCGCCGTGTTTCCTTCGCAGCTGCTCTCGTGCACAAGCCCGAGCTGATGATTTTAGACGAACCCACCGTCGGCCTTGACCCGTTGCTAAGAAAGAACATTTGGGACTATCTGCTGGAAATTACGCAAACAGAAAATACCACTATTATTATTACCACCCACTATATTGATGAAACGCGACAAGCGCATCTGGTAACTATTTATAATTCTCATTTTATTTGTATAAAAAACAATCATAAGCATCGTACTTACAGCCAGATTTACACTTGTGGCCGTAAGCTGTAACATATAAGAAGCTTTTCAACTAATCCTCAAATAATCTATTAAAATATCTGTAAAAAGCTTTATACAGATTTTCCCTCACAAGTGGAAATCGTGAAACTAAAAAAAAATTGAACATCAAAGGAAACATGTTTTCAACCTGTATCTGTTGTTCATCGTCTACCTATTGGATCGCAAATATACCAGTTTTCGTCAAAAATAAAATGTAATTTATCTCTAACAAATTTGTGTTAAGTAAAAATACACAAAATGTTATTTTTAAGGTGATCCTATACCTGTTGGGTTCAAATTTATCTATTTTGGTTAAGCGTAAAAGTCACATTCAAAATATTATTTTTCTCTAACTAATAGTTCTGAAGTTGCCGCATCGATCTCTGCACATTTATGTCCGCGATGACTGTAGTCAACCGAAATTAAGGAAACTTGTTTTTGGTCATCCAGGGACCATGGAACGTGAAGATCTGGAGAAATCTCGGAAGATAATTTTTGCACGATTGCAATACTTTATTTCATACTGTCCGGAAAATACGACTTTACGTCATTAATTTGAGTCCGGAAAGTGGAACATTACATCACAAGGCCGAAAGGTGTTGATAGGCAACTGCAAAATAATAAGTTAGTGACACTATAAGTCTGTGTCAAATTCAAGGCTATCAGGTTAGGTTTTCCGTCAGTTTTAACACCGACTGAGGCAAAACCTTACCTGATAACCTCGAACTTGACAGACTTACAGTGCCACCAACAGATTCATACGTTTGCATTTCCACAGCTGGACTTGTTCAATGAAGATGTTGCATAAAACAGTATGAAATAAAACATTGTACGATACACTGCCGTAAAATATTATTAAATTACTCGTTTAGAAATTCCAGACTCGGCTCGTTCCTCGCCTCGTCCGTAAACATCTACACTCGTACATACTTAAGTCATTTTCCGGCCTTATAACGTAAATAACTATTCTGCGCCTTAGGCGAGAAAAGTAGAAATTAATACATTATATAAACATAATAGAACGTAACATCAATTTAATTTTTTTAATACTCTTAAACGAAACTTCCCTCGCAAGTGCGGCTCACAACGATCGCTGCACATTTCTATCTGCCGTGAGTGCCGTTCCCGTCGGTTGCCGCATGTTTCTCTTGACGCTATTACTGTGGTCCGCAATGTTGGCTATACATTTCAGTCTCTTTTACGATGTTTACCATATATTTATTCTGTGTAATTTTCGTCCAGGGATAAGCCTGAGGTCTGTGCAAAATACTAGTACTACTTATACCTATTCCTAAGTTAATAGTATATTACTCTACAAATTGAGAAAAGTGATGTTTTCTGAACAAGTACGAGCGTTACGAGCTCAGAAAAACCACTTTTCTAACGAGTTGAGTATACTATTTTATCGCATTTAATAAGAAATGTAAAATATTAAATTTTTCATACAAGTGACACTAACTGTCAAAACATAAGCAAGATGAGCATAACTCATTCCTATTTACTAAAGCACAATAAGCAGCTCCAGTTGTGTAGTTGGTGACACTGTAATTCTATGTCAAATTCGAAATTAGCAGGTTAGGTTTTGCGTCAATCTGTGTTAAAACTGACGCAAAACCTAACCTACTAACCTCGAATTTGACATAGACTTACAGGGTCACCAACAACACACTTCAGTATTGCCAAACGTAAAACGAATCGCCGTTGCTAGACAGAAAAGTGTTGCTAATGATAAAAGTACCACATTTCTTATCGATTTTGAACGAAGAAATGTAGTACATTTCCAAATGAAGTGCGATAAAGCATTTTATTTCTTTAATATGCTTACCCTGTATATATTTGACCGAAGTATAGTCAGTTTCGAGATAGGTAGACATATACTGCTCCACAAATGAACTGGACCACCCATAAAAATTGTATTTATTACATTACGTCACAAAATAGCTATACTCATATTAAGCATATTTAATTGCACTATCCTCAAATATCAACTGAAGAATTAACAAAATCATATTAATAAAATAAAAAAATAATAAAATTATAAAAAAATTATATTTTACAAAAATAAGATTAATCACAAAAAAACGTTAATTAATAGTTCTTTGAGTCTTTTCGGAACGTTTATAAATGTTTGGCACCGATTTAGCATACTTTGTATGCAATGTGCTATCAATATTTGGGCAAAATTCAAAATTTTAAAATGATAATAGTTTATTAATGGACTTAGTTTTCTTTAAACCAAATTATGAAAAGAAATGCTTTTTATAGTGACACAATCATGAAAGATTACCAAAAAATGCCATGACTGCCCTTTGGAAAATATTTTTAAAAATTGCACAAATATATGCAAATGGTCCAGTTCATTTGTGGAGCAGTATATAATTCGCATGCAAAGTATCGTCCTGCTGCAACAAATAGTTTTTGAGATATACCGCCAACAGGCAGACAGACAGATAGACAGACGAAATTAAGTAAACTTGTTGTTCGTCATCTAGGGACCCTGAAACGTGAGTATTTGATAAAATCCTGGAAGATGATTTTTTTATTATTTCAATACTTCCGTCGTCTTTTATACGAGGGAAGTAGTTAAACAATACATAGCAAAAAAATTAAGGAACTATATGTGAGTATTAACTTGTGCTTCATTCAAAAACTTTTTTCGCAAATTTAACTGACCGAAGTGTAATAGTTATGATTTTGTTCTCTGAATGTCATTTTTTGGCAGTGGTCTATTATGATATGTTTTTCGCACTTTTTCCACTGTCTAGGGTGTAAATCACACAACGCCCTGGTGGCCTAGTGGTTAGAGTGGCAGACTAGCGATCAGCGGTCCCGGGTTCAAAGCCCGGGGGAGGCACAAATTTACGTAGAAAAACGTATAATATCAGTCCTTCTCAGGACTAACCAGGAACACCTGAAGACGGGA
This sequence comes from Agriotes lineatus, assembly GCA_940337035.1. Taxonomy (NCBI): domain Eukaryota; kingdom Metazoa; phylum Arthropoda; class Insecta; order Coleoptera; family Elateridae; genus Agriotes; species Agriotes lineatus. Next base: position 10,851 of record CALNHX010002367.1, on the reverse strand, counting down.
GTAGATTAAAACACCCGAAACGTTGTGTGATTTACACCCTAGACAGTGGAAAAAGTCCGAAAAACATATCATAATAGTTATCATATCGTCAAAAGGTAAGCTTTATGCACACGATGCCCAAAGAAAAGGATTTCTTCCAGCAATGTTGACATAAATTTATTCTCGTTTCTTTTTAACTTAGAAAATGATCTTTCTTCTGAGCAATTTATTCATAACACTGAAAAACAATCGAAGGTATCTATATTTTCAATGTTGGTAGAAAGAACTTGAAATTTTATTTTATTTTACTTTATACATTAAACGTCAGCAAAAATAAAATTTCAATAGCTACTGTTTATCGACCTCCTAATTTTCCTTTATCTAATTTTTTAAATATGTTTGAAGATACAATTTCTAACTTTAATACCCACATGCGATTATATCGTATGTTTAGGTGACCTAAACTTTGATTTATTAAAAATTAATCGCTGTAACAAAGTTTAATACTATGTTGGGCACGTTGGGCATAGTGCAAATAATCGACGAACCTACAAGAATTATCAAAAGTTCAATAACATCACTTAACTGGATAATCGTTTCCAACAACAATCTACAAATATTAGAAAAAAAATCCCGGAATGCAATATTGCAGATTATTGTAAAATAACCTGCACCTTATCTCTACCAGTAAAAGCGGTTTGACCTACTACTCGTAGTTTTCAGTTTTCTAAATGATAACATATGCAATGTTATTGACCTGCATAATCCCATCAAAGAATCTAGATCTTCTAAAGTCAGCAAATCCTAGCTACATTTCATCAGTTTTGGTAACACATCAATTAACTTTATAAATAATTATCTAGCCAATTAAGTTCAAAGGGTAAAATATCTGTCGAAAATATCTGACCCCAAAGTGGTTCTATCGGGAGTTCCACAAGGTTCGATAAAATGCTTCGTTTCGACGGGGGCTTTCGTGACCATGACTGGGGTGAATGAGGCAAGATATATATCATTGGTGTTGAGCTAGCTGGCAATAAAAGAGGGCCAAAGTCATTAATAAAAACTTAGCGGCGTACGAGTGACTGTTGTCAAACGAAAATCGCATAAGATTGACTTTCTATAAAGGTGGTAGAAAAAATCATATGTAAATCCCTGGGAGATGGTATCGTTTTCTCCTTTGTGTGTGCTGTAGCCTGTAGCTCTTACTATGCTTCTTGTAGTTCGATGGATGTATTCTTCAGCATAAAAAACAGGTAGCTGCGGTTTTTGTTTTGGTAGAAGCTTTCGAATCATATGGGCTTCCACACTTCTTCACTTTTGGCATTTATTTTTTCGTGGCGCACACATATTTTTATTTCTCAAAAATGTTACTTTATGAATTATTTACCATTTGGAGCCGCTTCAACATTTTTAAGAATTCATTGAAAACGGGGACGTGGCTGTTCTATCCTTGACATTTATTATATAGCTTGATGTAAATGTTTAATTGCGTTAGTTTTTATTTGGTACGTTTATTAAATTATTTCTGGTATATGAGAGTGAACTTTGACAACATTATTAATCATAGCTTTAATACTGTATTGCCCATTTTCGATGACACTTCTGCAATATGTGATAAATTGTAGGAGATCCGTTACGACACGGAAAATGTAGGAGGTAGATTGGGTACAGATTTTTGTTTAAAACTATATGCACAAACGACTTTTACAGTTGGACCGGGTTATTGTTGAAGTAGAAGAATTCAACGTTTCTCCACTTTCATAATGGACTATCTCAGAGCCGTGGAAGACAAAAGAGCACGATAACTTAAAATGTTAACCACGCCGAAAGCGAAACTCTTACTGAGGTGTTTATTCCCAACTCTTAGTTTATAATCTAACAGTTGTTAGGAGAGTATGGTGAGAAGACATCGAGTCTACCTGCACTCATAGAAAAATTACACCTTTCCACTTATTTCCTATTCCAAAAACTGTTTTGTAAACAAATGTCTGGTTTACCTATTGGTTCACCTCTTTTTCCTGCCGTTGCCAATATCTTCATAGAAGACTCTGGAATATTCATAATTTATAACCCAAGGTCTGTTTCCGATACCACCATCCTCAGTTAAGTAATGCAAATGGTACGTTTAAGCTCCCATAGGTAATCTGTTTGCTGCAGTTTGTAAAGCTAGTAACACAAATGGTCAAATGTTACGTGGGGTGCTTTCATATAATTTTTATCTAAGATGGCGATACTTTTATCATTTTGTCACATGGTAAAGGTCACACTTTAAGTTTTCTGTTCAGCTTTCCACACTCTTGGCAAATCCCCTTATAAAAGTGGACGAAACGTTGAGTTCTTTCTCAACAACGGCATGATCCAGTTTGTAATGTTACCTTTACCCCTCACCTTTACGTAACTTTAGATTTTAATTTGCCCTTTGTTTGGTAGCTAACTCAGTCGTCAATGCATAAGATCCGTTTATTATCCTTAGTGTGGCTATGGTGTGTCAGCATAGCTTGATCTGAACCTTCCACGTATAATTCTGAAAATATGCACTCAAACCCCGCTAGAAGTAAAAGCCAGGCGGTTTACGCAAACGTCATATACTTGGTATGAAAGTATACATACATATAAAAACATAAAAAAAGATGCACAGCAGAGTGACAATACGCAAATGTTATACCCTGTCAACCATAAAGTGAAGTTTAATTTCAACTTCTAACTTCTAACCACACTTGACAACTTGTACAAAAACAAAGAATAAAATATCGAACATTAACACTAAACAGAAAGCCCGCAAAAATCGGTTACACTCGCGCTACCATTTCCTCTGAAGCTGGTTCTGTTTATTTATGGACCGCACCTAAAGCTATTTGCTGACTCATGAAATGGCGCACACTGAAATCCTCATGTAATATTCCAACTGAATTATCCGTTTAACACTAGACCGATTTATTCAACCACCGTAGCTTTAAATAGGCTAATCTGTTTTACTCTTTGGCTGTAAGTAAAACCCGGATGTGCTTTTTTAAATAGCGTCGCTTATTCAACGACATGTAGTGAGTTTACTGTTGCCTTCAGGTAACTTCTCAGGAATGCTTTCTCCAAGGCTGCACTGCACTCTCGGGTCTCTAATGTTGACCCCAGGAAACGGCGTTGACTAGCTTTATCGCAAGCACACACCCGCTTCAACCACTTGGGCACAAATGTGCTCTCACCACCAAAAGCAGCAAACTCTCCCCAAACAGCTGTTTCAGCGCGTCCTACTCCAATAATAGCTGCATCCAATGCGTTCTGTCGCTGAGTGCGCTATCTCATTTTAAATACATAATGCGCTTTTAATTTAATTACTACAATATAAAAAGTTAAATTTATCTCTGCTCTAACGGGTTAAATATTGAATATTTCTGGTAAAACAAATCGGGCCCGTTACAAATTCAGAGGCTCGTTCATTTAGTAATGATAATACCTTACACATCACCTAGAACGACCTTCTTTAATCACACGCTCATGGTGTTCTAAGTTGTAAAATTCTGCTTGATGCAGATGTTTAGTTTTTCCTTATAGGTTGTATTGCATTAGCCTTTTTTTCGATATTGAGATACATTATTTCTTCGATCATTTTGTGAAAGTAAATTTTACTTACAATACTTAATACAGACACAGCCGAATGGGCGCCGATATACTCTAACCAAAGTGTTAAAATCTAATAACTGAAGGCATTGTTGCAGATTGGTCTAATGCGAGGTGGATACTTTCTGGCTGAAGAATCCCCCGATAAACTCCTTGCCCGATTTTCCGTAGAAACGTTGGAAGAAGCTTTTCTTAAACTAAGTCTTTTGCAAAATTTAAAACGGTCACCATCTGGCACTGTTCAGCGAGCAACTAATTCGAAAGACGATGTAGACACGCACTCCCAGGATATTGAAAATGTTTCTCAAGGATCCGAACATGCAACCCCAGTCAGGGACCGTAGTGCAAAACATTATACTGGAGATGTTGCACCTATTGATAATTTTCAAACACCTCTCCCACCAAGAGATCCCTCTCCGAAACTCGTAGAGCATGTATGTTTTTTACAAAAGCATCACATGCAGGCTCTTATTTGGAAATACTGGCTGTGGATGAGACGAAATATTCATATCTTGGCATTTACGCTAGGACTCCCACTTTTCCAAATATCGTTCTTTTGCCTTTGTATAGGCCGAAACCCTAGTAATCTACCTGTGGCTGTGATAAATTATGAAACAAATAATTCTGCACATTGCGATGGTATTGTGCAGTGCAACAGTTCGCACCTCAGTTGTAGTTACCTCGGATATTTAGGAAAAAATGCTTTACGTTTGGTAAAGTATTTGAAAGTATTTAAAATATATCTAACATCACGAAACTGGTGCAACTGAAACATGTTATCTCTATTTAGTACGCTTTGATTGGTAACCATGGATACCACACACGTTTAAAATTACTTTGTTTGTTTCTTGGTTATGGACAAGGTCTAAGCATGTGAAGTAGCCGGTACCTTGCTTCCTGTTGTACAAAATATATCAAGTGGTCTTTTGCTACTACTTTATATTAATATATAAATTCATTGTCCAAACAAAATCAGTCAAGTGTAATATTATTTTATCTGCAGAAGAATTCCAAAAAGTCCATGTGAGAAGGTAAGTAACACTAACTATTATTTCTAGATAGCGCTTGTTTCTAAATTGCAACACCTGTGGAAGGTCTAATATACAATTTCGGCGGTAAATATGGTATGCTATAATCGAAATTTTGCGACAACACCGGATTCCACTTACCACACGTTAGTTTACGTTGGGTCCTGTTTTAGGACAGTGAAAATTACGATAATTGCCAGGGCGCCACCGTGAAACTTTAACCCGTAGCTGTATCAATCTGCTCCACGCTCGAAGCAGCGGGCTCTGGTGCAAAGGATACGCATTTCACGCTATTGCATAGTAAATACATTTTTTTATTAAAAAACGCGAAGGGTCCAGACATCTGCAGAATGATTACCAATGGATGCTGAAAAAGTGGTTTCAGTATATAAATACTACAAAATTCTTTCAGCAAGCGAGACTTATGATCTTTAACTTTCACGTATTTGGTTCCATGAATAGCAACTGGAAATACGTAATTTGAAAACCATCTGAAATGCAGAAATATATCATAAAATGGTTCCGCCAACAACCTACAGCATGTTTCTACGCGGGCACTCATGGTTTCATGAAACAGTTAAAATCGCGTTTCTATATACATCTCAAGCATGTGTCAGTTGGACCAGCCTTGTGTGTTACAAAATATATTAAAATTTTTAATTTGAAGTAATATGAATAAGTTACTTTCCTATGCCGATAGGTTTCCATTGAAATTTGTTAATCCAATTTCTTAGATATACTACGATTCGGAAGAAAGTGCAACCAATTCTGTACTACGTGGGAAAACATATGCATCGATTGTTATAAAAACCAATTATTCTCAAGCATTACAGAGACGCATTAAAAGTTGGCGAGGTACAAGATCATGGGACATCGAACACTCAGAAATAGAAGTGATGCAAGATACGGCTGGTGAGTATAGCGCGCTTTACGTGCACATGAATTTTCCAGAGTTTGTCAAACCTAAAATTTCGACTTAGACCGCTTCGTCTTTGTAGATAAACGCAGCTACTAGAAACTTTATATAACAACGATGCACCTGTCATTAACAAACTCGTTCATAATAAACTAGTCCCTTGAAATTTATATTTCTAGCAGTCATATTTTGCTAGTGGATATAATGCATCTATATTAAATCCAATAACTGACACTGAAGTAAGTGTCTTGACTAGGTTGTTTTTAATTAGTTCTCTTTGCAGGTGTTTGAGTAGAAATATTTAACTTTCTTGTACTCCGATAATAAGCAATTTTAGGTTTGGAGTTATTCTTCTAAGCAGAGGTATAATAAATGTTTGATGATTGTGATTATATGAAACTATAGTCATCGATAATTAGCATAACCTTTCCAACATTGTGCACTTTGTAACTGTCGTGTAGTGTAGCAAATTCCTTAAAGCATGGCTATCGAACTTTCTCTGTTCGACAGTAGCTTGTAGCGGTATAATCGGAATTTTACGACAGCACCGGACCGCACTTACCACAGGTTGGTTTGGTTTGGCAGGCAGCTATATTAAACCCCCGTTCTTCCTCAGCTAGCTCGTCGGGAGAGTGAGGTTCACGTTACTTGTAAAGTTAAATCCTGTCTTAGGACAGTGAAAATTTCGATAATTGCCTGGACGCCACCGTAAAAATTCAAATCGTAGTTATATGGATCTGCTACTTCCACTCTAGACACAGCGGACTCGGACAGCGGTGCAAAAGGTACTTACGTAAAAGCTTTTCAATTAAAGACCTAATGGTCTTAACCGTGTGAATTGAACTATCCCTTGCACTTTCGTAACAACTGTCCAATCAATAGCTAAACACACTTTTGAATCTAGCGCGCTCAATTTATTGCTTAAGCGAATTGTACTTTCAATCAAAGGAACAAACAAATATAGCTCAACGAATGAGGTTTCTTGTACCCTTAAATGTTTGAAACAGCGTACAGGAAATGTAAACTGTAAATCCTAATTGTCACAGCATGCAACACACAAACCAATTTTTATAATTGAAGCTGCATTGGTTTATAGTCAACATAGTCCAAACACTTACATAAGACAAATAAGCAACACAGCAATAAATAATATAATAAAGAGCCCCCCCCCCCCCCAACTGTAAATACAGAGAGAGAGAGAGAGAACTCAACCTAAAAATAACTAACCTCGGTTGTATATCTAAACACCAAATGAGTTTTACTATATATACCAATTATAGAATAAGTATGTTATTCATCCAACGTTATACTAGTATTGCGAATTCAAACTGAATCATATGACAATGCTAAAAGCGCCACAAAATCCGAAACAACAAACAATGACGTTAAATTAAGTTAATAACTTCTAGAGCGATTGCCCCTAATTTATACATGTCACTGGCGAAAACTCACAACTCGGCGGAGTACTGTAAAATCTAGTACAGATACCTTAGGTCGAGAAAGTTGATCTCAAGAAGACGCCAAGGTGGGTGCAATTTCTTCCAAATCAATCTGATTGAAAAAGCAGACTCAAATTACAGCAGTTTGGTGCCATGGAGACGAATTAATGCAACCGAGAGCAGTATTAAGCTCTCTTCCCTCAAGCGGTAGCAATACAAGACGACGTCAGGCTTCCGAGATTAGACAAATTTAAATCAGCCGCAAGCGAGATTCACCGCAGCGAACGCACACGCGTTATAATAATAAAAGAAACTAAAGAGAGACGTGATTTATATCTGGACTTTAATCCGATAGAATTACACGCACTATAGCTTCCGAGTGGGAACCCAAATAAACTTCGACGATTCGATATGCACGCCCGAAGACCTTTTATGTCTGTTATTTTTCAATCATAACGCACAAGTGAGTCTGTCCGCGATGCTACTTGAATTTATGCAAGCCTTCGATTTCTGTAATTCCGTGGATTATTTCTTGCACTCGTACAGGACCCACTTCAGAACACAGATTGTATAATAATTATAGAACCAGGTTGTTTACTGAAGGGGCTTACACTTGATGAAAGGCGATGAAAGATTTTGAGATAAGATATGACTGGAGTAGCCAGGCCTAACTACCCCTTAAGACAATTGTAGCCTGTGTCTGGTCACAAATGAATACACTTCAGAGTTTAAAAGTATATTGAAATATTAAATAATTACAAGTTCTTATATAATAGAATTGAATGTGTATCATGTTTGCTGTCTTGAACTCATAACCTGTTATTGGTATAGGCACAAAACACGACGTTTGCATACAATGCCTTGGCGGTAAACAATGTGTGTGAAATCTGACGCTGTCTACATAAAGCTTCCTGATAGTATTGCAACATAACCCAGAAAGCCGACACCAAACCTGATTCTGTGTACAAACAGTTTAACTAGCACATGTTGTGAACTAGTTTTTATATTCTAATTTTGTGTCGGCATAATTTCACTTAATTGTTTTATCTCATGGGCAAACACTAGTTTGAACAGTCTTTGCTCTCCAAATTCGGCGTTCGTTAAACCCCCTTTTCTATATTTATCGGTGGCTTTGCTTATAGCCATACCTTTTTATTCTTTAAATTAGCGGTTAGGCACAGCGTCTAGACTTGGACCTGGTATTTTCAGCCCGGACGCAAGTGTAATTTCGAGAATGTTAACCAACAAGTCGTAAAACGTAATCTAAAACCACACGTGTTTTCTTGTTGTGCGAGCACTTTGACGAAGAACTTTCTGGATTGAAAAATGCGTCAGAAATCAATGCGGCATAAAACAGTAAGAAATACTTTGCCAAGCTTTTAAATTATTAATTGTTTATTCATGTACATCTTCTGTGACAGTAGAGCTTTTCTCCGTATATTCAATCAATACGGTTTTCTCAGTATCTCAGAACACTATCGCTATGAGCTTTTCGAAGAAGATCGCAAGTCCGGAAACAGTAGTGGCTCCATCGCATTGATTCTTACTTTGTAGGAGGGTCTCAATGAGAAAATACGTCTCATCTCCAGTTAAAAGTGTTTAGGAAATTCACAAGATAGAGTTACTAAATTTTCTGTACACATGCTGCTATCTAGCGTTCTGACATTTCAGCCTAAAGTTTTCATGCATAGTAACTGAAACCTCCATTTTTTATCTGTCAATCCGACGTCATAAATCTATTTGACACTCTCATTCGTTCTTGTTTTAACAGGCCCTCCACACTTTAAAACTTACATCGATTCGTTATCTTATCGAAATTGCTTATATCTACATTTCACTCGAAAATATGGCGGCACATTCGTTACGCTTGTGTAGATGGTTTTAGGTTCATCGCCCTCGTCGTTCAGAACTTTCTAATGCTTTTATATCCGAACCTAATTTCCCTAATTTCTTTTACTCAAACCGTTACCAAAGTTGTAGCACTCTTTTCATTCGAACTAAACTTAGTAAATACGTTTATAAATGTATAAGATAATTGCCAACAGAAAATTACAATTATTTTTGTTCATTTTGTTTGTTTGCCAGTTTCGTTAACTAAATTTTTTATATGGTGCGTACTTTTAAAAACTGTTTGAATATCAGTGTATAAATTAGGTTAGCCAATCAGCGACTTAATTCAGTTAAAACATAAACTAGCTTTAAAACAATATAAAATTGTTTCTCGCTACAGGAATCACTCCTGGCAATTCACTTATTAATATTAAAGAACTTGATTAGACAATTAAAATTAAAAAGGTAAACCCTGGATTTATACAATTAAAAATGGCGAAGCCCGAATTTATGCAAGATCTGAATTTATAGAATCAACAAATATGGACTGAACTGGTTTCCGTGTCATAACGATAGCTGAACTTAACCTCCAGAGGTAGATACAATGATCGTACCACATCACATGTGGTTCAAGCCTAAAACGCTAGCAATTGCTCAATAATTAAATGATTCAATACATAAATTTAACAAAAATTGTTGTGCAGGTTTATCAGGTGTATTATACACAAAATAAAAGACTTTATCTACAAAGACAGCTTGGTAAACCAAAATTCGAACTACAATGTAGTAATACCAAACCCCCAAACAACGTATTTCCACAACTTGTAACCAATTTGTCTTTATCCCGCAGTTATTTCCATTGCATATTATGTAAAAGCGTACCTGTATCAAACATTTCTAAAATTCGTTCAAGATTATCTAGAAAGTTGTAACTTCAACAAAAGAGCGCTGCCCCTACCGGTAACGGTAAGCATCGCTATTAAAGGCGAAATAAAAAATTTAACAATCAACATTTTCAGATACAACCACCAATTTACGGTTTGACGGAGCCCAATTTCACGGATTTTGCAACTCCTGGGATAATGCTAACGTACTCGTAACACGCATCTGGAGACTGGGAATTTTCATTCATCTGATTTATTTTTGCAGGATAATCTTCTTTCTGGCATTGGCGTTAACTGCAGGAGCAATGATGATAGAGCGCAACGAAGGTGGTTTGGAGAGGTCCCTCGTTGCTGGAGTAACTGAAGCGGAGATGCTTTCTGCTCACTTAATTTGTCAGTTTGTGATTATGGTGCTGCAGGCGATCATAGTAATGATCTGCGCGTTCGCCATGTTTGGCATGACCCATAAAGGGTCGTTGGCGCTATCCGGCAGCCTTCTGTTGCTCACGGGCTTATGTGGAATGTGTTTTGGTTACAAAAAATTACATTTACCAAATAATCTACTTGCTAACATTTACAGTTTTCAGGTTTCGTTATCTCCTGCGCCTGCGACAGCGAACGAATGGCTACTTTTCTGGCGATGGGCAGTCTGCTGCCGATGATGCTACTCAGCGGCATCATATGGCCCATCGAAGCTATGCACCACGTCTTGCAAAAGGTGGCGTTTGTTCTACCTTTTACAAAAGCCACGGAGAGCATGAGAAGCATACTGCAAAGGAGTTGGAGGATATCTGAACGGGTTGTCTACATAGGATTTATTTCCCTCAGCATCTGGATAGTCGTCTTCTTGACGATCAGTTTCTTAATTTTAAAATTCAAAAAAGGTTGAGACACTCAATATTTACAATATACACAATTAATGTAGCAATTTAGAGAACGATGCTTGTGATACAGTTGTATAATTAAAAAGTTTCGGTCCATCACTAACCATCGGTTCACAGCACATATTTTAAACAATGTCCTGCAATTTGTAGAAAAAGGTAATCACACAGTATATCTTTGCAAATACAATTATTATTATTCAATAATGATAACTAATTGTATCTATTGTAAACTGCATAAGTTCAATGATCAGAAACAGCTGAATTTCTAACAAATAG
>CALNHX010002366.1:33156-181797 GCA_940337035.1 Agriotes lineatus | reverse complement strand
TGGAATACTGACATTGCCCCTAAACCTCAAATTCAAGTTATGTACATCCGTACGAAATGATATCTTATTATACAGATATGGAGGAGTTTTATACAAAATAATTTTACGATATAGACATGCACAATGGAATGATCTCCTATTGAACATATTTAACCATTTAACGTCTTTTAATTTATACGAAATTTTATTATATTTTCTTATACCAAAGATAAGACGTAAGCACGCATTTTGTAGTTTTTGTAACCTGGCTTTGTCCTGTGCATCAAGACATGGTCCATACACTACATCGCCATAATCAACCTGAGATAGAACTAGATTATTACATAAAATGGTTTTGACTTGTGTGTTAAATAGGTGACGATTTACAAAAATTGATTTTAAATTACAATATGCTTTTTGCACACATTTTGATATATGTTTTTTGAAACGTAATGTCGAGTCAAGAATTACACCTAAGTTTTTAACACTGTCAACAACAGGTATTGGATTATTATTTATTTTAAAAATCATTTGGTTTTTTGCTATTTCTATTTGAGCCTTTTTACCAAAAAATATGACCGCCGATTTGTCCCCGTTAAGCTTAAGTGCATGTTGATGCGAAATGGCAGCTAGCTTTTCCAGATCTTCATTTATACGCTTATTTGCAGTAATAATGTCTTGAATATTAAAAGAAAAATAGATCTGCGAGTCATCAGCGTAAAAATGAGATGCACAAAAGTTTAACGTAGATGGGAAGTGTGCGATATAGATTGTAAATAGAAGAGGCCCAAGAATAGATACTTGTGTATTGCTGGAAAATTTTGATAACTTCATAGCCACTTTAACGGCTTGCGAGCGATTTGATAAATAGTTACTTAGTAAAGAAATTGCATTTGGCAAACAACCTATGTAATGGCAAATAGACAACAGAATATTATGATTAATTGTATCAAATGCCTTGGAGTAATCCAACAAGATAAGAGCAGTTACTTTACCTATATCCGTAGCTGAGATAATGTCATCAGTTATATGTAGAAGCGCTGTAGCACAGCTATGTCCCTTTCTGAAGCCAGATTGTGTAACAGGCAAAATGTTATTCAAATTCAAGTGTTGGCGTAGCTGCTGCTCAAGGACTTTTTCCGGTACTTTGGATAATACAGGTAAAATACTGATCGGTCTTAAATCTTTCAACTCTACTGGAGGATTTACTTTTGGCACAGGTGTAACAACAGCACGTTTGCATATATTAGGAAAAATTGAATTAATTAGACAGGCATTTAATAAGCCTACGTCTAAGCTCAGTGGTAGATTCCACAATGGCGTCAGCGTAAGAAGGGGTGTGGGCGTTACCCTGGTCGATGCTGCTAATTGATTGGTGTAAACTTTTAATACCTTTATTTCTACGGCCACTCTTATATATACAAACAAAACTTAATATTATAGATACACAAAAAAAACATGAAAAGGAATATATATACAAAGGGTCATCTAGACCCGGGCGCTGGGGGCGCGGGAGGTGATGGGGCGGCCTTTCCTACTGGCCGGAGGCGGGGAACGCGGCCTGGACGCAGTCCGGTCCTTCCGGGAAGCAGTCCGGGGCACGGCTTGTAGCGGGCGCTGGGAAGTCCTCCTTGGACGTCGGCGGATCGAGTAGGCCTCTCGGGGACGGCGGCTGGAGCGGGGCGTTGCCGGGGCGAGGGGTCGGGCTTCCGCTAGGGGAGTCCGGGGACGGGTGGTCCGTCGCCAGCGGGGGCCGCGACGTGGGCTGCTATCGGGGCAGGTAGCCCGCCACAGGGCTTCGAGCTCGGCTTCCTCGGCGTCCGTCAGTCTCACCTCGAGGTCCCAATTGAGGATCCGTGGACGGGGAGCCTGGGGGGTCGGCGGGCGGCGCAGCCGGGCAAAAGGTGCGTCTCGCAGGTGCTGCACCAACGGGCTCCTCTGTGGGGTTCCGAGCTCCGGATCGCTCTCGTCCGTGAGGCCAACGAAATCCGGGGTGAACGCCCTTGTCGGCGTCCGTGGGCTCCCTGACGGCAGGCGTCCCTCCCAGTACGGAGGTGGCCGGTTCAGCTCCTGGATCCGGGCGCGGGCGATCTGGGCCAAGGGGGAGGCAGGGGGCGTCTGGGGCGATGGGCCGAATAATTCCTCGTGGCGGCGCTTTCTGGAACACAAGGCTCGATGTCAGGCGGCGGGCGCGAGAGGAAACCTCCAATGGTTCCGGGCTGGCTTACGTGTCAGACCTGGGGGTGCCCATGGCGGAAGTGGCTCGAGTTCCCAACTTTGCCCGAATACGGAAGGCAGCAGAGTCCAATGCGGAGGATTGGCCCTAAGTCCACGTATGTGATAGGCTCTGGAGAGGGCTGTGGCTGGTAGGTCCTTGGAAGGCTGGAGCTGCTAGCGGGGCCGAGTGGATGCTGCAGAAGACAAAGTCCAGAAGTGGCTGGATGCTGCAGAAGACAAAGTCCAGAAGTGGCTGGATGCTGCAGAAGACAAAGTCCAGAAGTGGCTGGATGCTGCAGAAGACAAAGTCCAGAAGTGGCTGGATGCTGCAGAAGACAAAGTCCAGAAGTGGCTGGAGGTCCTGGAGAGGCTGGATGGTTCCTCGAGCTGAAGTGGCTACTGGTGGACTCTCCTGGGTTGAGTAATTTCCTACTGCCAGCGTCTGACTATTTAAAGGAGCCAGTCCTTTGTCAAACGCGATATCGCAGCTCATTGGTCGAAGTAGAAGGGATGATTTGCCCGTTTTCGATATATTTCGGATTATAGCGTTTAATTGAGCGGCGCGATCAATTATCGACTTGATTTGAGTCGCAATCAATAGTCGTTGAAATGTCGATTCTAACGACACCCAATTTGCTAGGTTTTGGTAAAGATTAGTTCAACTTGGAATTTTTAATTCTGTGTTCGGCGTAAAACTTAATTAAGCATTACTCTTCTGGCGTATGTTAATAAGTTTATTATGCTTCGATCGGTTGCGCGCTATTTTTACAGGAATTTTGAGACTATTCACGCCTTCCTGTGATGCTTCCTTCTGCTAATTAAAATTTAATTTGTAATTTTGCATCCTTGCCCGCTGTACTCGGTCGTGGCCCTGATTTCTTCGTTACAAAATGCCTTTCCCCGGGCCGCTGTGTATGCTGAATTTCGGCCGCTCCGCCCGCATGCATTCGCTGGCTGATGGAAAAATTCGTTTTTCTCGATCTGCCTGGCTGCTAGAAACTTGGGATTGATTTTATCAGGTGGCGGCTTATTCCTCCTATCGGCAGGTATCCTTATGTGGGATTAAAACAGAGCGCACTCTGTTTTAAGAGCGTTTTAGTGAAAATTTCTTAATTCAATCTGCAAACATTCGTGAGGCGTATTTCGCTTGCTGTCACCTTTCTTGGCCGGCCGGTTCCAATAAAGTTTATGGTTGCAATCTTGCTGCACTTTAGAAATTCGTTGTAATTGCACTTATTTTTATGATTTTAGGGTTTTGAAAAACACTTTTGCGTAGGATCGCGGCGGTTTGTTAAGCAGATGTAATATTCTTTGTTCTTCTGGCGCCTTTCGGGCGGCGTACATTTCCTTTGTTTTTTCGATCTGTTTAACGGTTCATATCAAATTGATTAAGTGTGAAATAACTGGCAAAAGAAATGGAACGCACAGTTTAATGATTTGAATACTAATACCATCATATGCAGTAGCAGTGCTTGTAGTGGACGAGATAATTTTAATCACTTCAATTTCTCCTACTGTTGTGAATTTAAAAAATGATCTAACAGTTTCTTTCACATTATTATTATAATATGATGTTACGGTATCAGTATTCACGTCGGTTTTAGGAACAGACTGAAAAAAAAATTATTAATTTTATCACAATCTGTCAAATTAGAAGGAAGTCCAGTGCGAGTGGATTTTTTTGAAACATTTAAGGTTTGTAATTCCTTCCAAAACATCTTTGAGTTATTAGAGAATAATTTATTATAATATGAACGCTTTTCCCTTCTGACAGCGCCTACTACATAATTTCTAAGTTGTTTATAATAATCGTAATGAATCGGGTTTTTACTTTTTGAAGTAAATAAATACAAATTTTTAAGCCCCAACATGGCTTGTTGTAGCAAAAATTTCTTGTTTTTTTGTATTCTGATATGATCTACCTACGGAACATCTCTTTTTTTTTCGTATTTAACACTAGATTATTTAAATACTTACATTTTATCACTATCACATTTTGACACTTCAACACTTTTTAACCTTCTTACTTTCAATTCACAATTTGTAATCCTGCACTTCAGGTAGCTCTTGTCTTTGTGCCACTTATAAATTTCACATTCTTTATGTGACCTTTGTTAATATTGACATGCCATTCTTCAATATGCTAACCGTCTTAAAAGTATTGCAATTCGATATCAAATTTACCATGTATTAATACTGTTTGTATAACTCTTCAAGGTCGTTTATAGTAAACTTATGTTTAATTATATTACATTCCCATATTCTTCTGTATTTGTTGTGAAACCATTTTTGTGTTGAACTAAAAGCATTCTATAAATATTTAGTTTCAATTACTAGTGCCTCAAGTGCCACCCGCTCAATATGTAAGTTGTTCATGTTCACCTAAAACCCATTTAACTCTTGTCGGGCCAATTCATGCATATGAATTTCATATTTTTTATTATATATTGCTAGCTATAATGCCGAACCCTATGTCTTACTATGTATTAACCAAGTAGTTAAGCAGTATACGTGGTTGCGCTTTATTACGTGGTTACGCATTATAAGTGCATAGTACGTGGGTCAGTGGAATCTGTGAATATTCAAGACAGCTAATCCCAAGCAACGGAGTTAAAAATAGAACGGCAACTGCGTGGTGATTGAGCCCGGGGTTTTAGTCGCAAGCAGACAGGCGACTGATGTATGTGCATGCCAATTGACCAAGGTACAGATCGTACAATTTAATGGCACCAGAAGTGTCATAATTATGAAGTGTTAGCCTGCAATAATCGCCGCCAACACAAAGAGTTTCCTGAGTGGGAACACCGACAACGGAGGCACCAAATACTTGGGCCGCACCAAATACTTGGGCCGCACCAAATGCTGCTGTCCCTGCCAGAAGCAGGCCGTTGTGTCAATGTCGCAGAAGCGTCATCCTTGGGAGCAAACGAATCCAAGGTTAGTTCCATTTTGAAATTGTGATACGAAATAAGAAGCGATTGCGACATCTTTGGCAATTGCTTCAATGAATGATTGCATATCAAAGATCACGGGGGTTTACCTGCAAACCGACGCGAAGTTATTGTGTCATCCGCTCACTCAACGCGTCGCTCGAATTGAATGTGCCCAGGCAGCGTTTCCAGAGACAAACGCATTTCAAGGATAGACAACTTCGCCGAGAACATTTCTGCGTGGAATTCAATTATATTTCGTACTTTTGGTGTTTGACTTTGTGTTTAATTTAGATTAAACAGATATAAATTTCAATTCAAAATTTACGAGATCTCGGTCATAAGTTAAAAGCCGTTTTGCTTTCATAATCAGTCGGTTTAAAGACCGCTAATACAAAAGTAAGCATATCATATTACGACATGACCTAGAACTTCGAGTTCATCGCACGTACTCGCAGACAACGCGAAGTATAATTGCCTACTACTTATTTTGCAATTTTAGAATCGTTCTATTGAACTATACCTTTGCACTTTGAAATGTTTTTATTTAGCATGTAAGCAGTTATATTGTATAAAAGCCCATTTATTTTTGTAATAAAATCAATCGACATTTAATGTTGTATTCATTCGCATCGTTACTGCCCTCTTCTAAGCCATAATTCATAAAACGTGAGGCTGCGTTTTAAGGGTAGCAACATTATCGTCCCTTTAAGTGACATTGACTAAGCTGTCTTAAAACAGGAATGCAGTCTCATTTCTGTGCTGAAATATTACGGACAAAGAACCAGTGCAAGTAACAGAAACCTGATCCAGCCTCCAGGCAATTCTGTTCACTTTGCGTACACAGTTGATCATTAGCTCACTATTTAAGAGGTCTTCGTGTATGTAGCATACATATTTTTATATGAGTATTGTGTATTTTCCATGTATTTTATGCAATAATGCGAGTAGAAACAGCTGTCCCGCGTAGATAATTAAAGCATTATTAACAGCTTCACTGTATGTTTAGACATCGTTCATTCTTGTTGTTTCATGTACCTGTATTCTCTTGTATTTGTGTTTTTTTACAGATTATATATCTTTTCAAGTAAACTGTTACGTTTTTATTGCTGGCAGTGTTTGCATGCATCATTTCAGCATTCCAGGTGACAACGAGCAACTTCAAAACAATATTAGCTTTCTCTTAGCCCCACTGACGATGTTAATAGAGTCTTATAGGTCATAGGTCTCCGACTGTTTGAGCTGCTGAACCCAAGGAAATATATATTAATAGTACAGTAGAGTATAGGGCTAAGTAAAAAGCAGCATTTCAGTTATGGTGCCCACCGTAAGGGCTGTTTAGAAGTACCATTTCAACATATAATTCGTAATTTTATGAAACACTTGTATTCGGGAATATTAATAAAATAACAGAATCGGTTTAATCTTGAATAGCAAATTAACATGTGGTTGTTAAGAGTATCATAACTGGCGCAGATCTTGTAGAAATCTAAGGCTATTATGATCCATAACATCGGTGGTTTGTTCAATAGTTTATCGGTTTCAGTATGGTAATGGTTGCGATGTACGGTAAAGGAATATTGCTGTACAGATACAGTTATGACTTAATTACCAGCCTACTTTTGTATATATAAACAAAGGCTTAATATCCAGAAACCGGTAAAAAAGTTATTTAATTATTTTAAAATATACCTGAACATCAAATAGAACAACTTGAGTGTATAATACCATAGCAATGTATTATTCCAAGCATTTAAACTAATTAACTGTTAATTAATTATATATTTTGAAGAGACAACAATGCATTGAAAGAATTTCCTTCCTATTCAAGTGGCATGTATTAAAACTAATTATGATTTTCTTCGTATGTATAACTCTGATGCATTTACGTGTAGCATTTATCAAATTGTATCACAGGGTCTAATCATAATTTTAAACACAAACTTCGAGCTTCGAATTCTTAACAACGTTAGCAAACTTAATGCATATTTAAACAAAACGCTAAGGCAATGTGGAAAACGGTGGTTGATGATATTCGGCAACGACTTGTAAAGCTAGCGATGAACCGAAGACAAGCGTTGTCGGCCAAGTGATACATAAATATATTAGAAATATTATTTCGTAACGAAATTTACGAGAAGGAGATGAATCATAACATATGGAAACTGCGCAATAGAACATGTCGACAAAGTTCAAAATTTATTTGTATTTTACAGAAAAATCAATGAATATAGTAATAAATAGAACAAAGTCGATACGAAAAGTTTGCCATTTTTTAACGTGTTAAAGTATTTATTTACGTTACCATTGACGACGTGAAAAAATGCATTGCGTGCACTAGAGCGCCAAAAATTTTCGCGCACTACGTCGCGAAATAATATTGATATTCTTGTTTGACGGTGGTAGAAAAAATATTGTTTGTATTACGTGCGCGAAGTGTTTTTGTGCGTTCGAATTATTTTTTGACGAGGCGCACAAAAAAACTCACATCTCGCACTTAATACAAAATTATAACGTAAATAAATATCCCAGTTTTTAGAATGTTATAAAATGGCAAACTTGGCGCATTGATAGCGATGTGCGAATATCCCCTTATTTGACGGTTGTCGAAAAAAAATATTATTGAATTTCTAGCGTTAATTATAAAATGCGTGAACGAGTGAATGCGTCCAACACAAAGAAACTATTTGAAAGCATCTTGAATGCTTTAAACTCTTGTACCAGTCCTACTTTATAAATGTAGGCTAGAAAGTATGTACACGTTTTAACAACGATCAGGGGCTACATCGATATTTCTATAAGGTAAAAATAAGTTTTAGATTCCAAGTGCGCTTTTCTTCCACCCTGCTGAATGTTTCCTTTGTTCTCGCGCCTTTAATGTTTTATTGTCTCTTTCGAGACGGGAACTGTACGATTGCGCAAATCATTCATGACGACGTATACGGGAGCTGTTTTTTAGAAAAGTTGTTTTAGATCAGGTGACGTGTTGTCGTCAACTGTGTTGCTTGTACGTTCGATGTAGATTTAAAAGCGGACTCGGCATTGCCAAATATCTGGAAGTTAGTTTCTGCAGAAAATGCTTCGCTTTGGTGGTATATTGAGATGCTTTATATTACATATTTACTATTCACACCAAAATAATACAAACATGTTAACTTTAAGTAGGTTACAGCCGAATGTATAATTTCTTATTAATCGAAGAACAACACTTGCAAGCTGAAAAGTGATGTATCGTATCCAACAATTATTTATAAAAACAATACACTTCGATCCAAGAATTTTGCGGTGCAGTAAAGCTTTGCCAGTTCTTGAACGGAATGGAAGGGGGGGGGGAGAGGTTGTCCGAAAGCGTTACTGGTTCGAGACGCTCCAAACCGCAAGACCTACATCTGGGAGTGTAAATCCCCAAACCACATAATTGATTCCACGAAACAACAAATAAAAGTCATAAATTACTGTAATACAATGTTTATTCACACTATATACAATCAGCTCCAAAGCATGACATTATATTTCTGAAAATGTCCAAAAGGGGCGAACGAGGATGACGAATGTTCACACTCATCAGTGATCAAAGATATAAATCCACAGCGGAACATATATTTCACAGAATTTGAAGTGTTGTGCTTTTTTCTAAAGGTTTTATTTTGTTATATTATTTCGTCTGTAGTAGTTGTGAATGCCAAATTTGTTTATGCATGTGAGTAGTATAGTGGACACCACTAATTGGATTAATTGTTCAATTAAATTAATCGAGGCTCAATTAAATTAATCGGATGATTGACAGGTGCTCTAATTCCGCGAATTAAACCGCGGATTTATTCGCGGCTTGATCTAATTAATTTTCGCGGATTGACCTAATTAACCACATATGTATTTTGATATGTAATTTTGATATGTGCTACTGAATAAATTACGCATTAGCTTCCGATTAAATTACGCGTCGGACTTCGGCGGCCATCTTGGATTTCTGGCGCGAATATTTGAAATTTAAATTTTTTTCAGATTTTTCTAAGTCCCTGTTTTGAATTTAATTTCTCGGGTGTCGTCCATTTTGGTTTTCTCACATTTATTTTAATTTAAAAAAAGCTTCCTGCGATGTCCCATGGCTGGAGTTGAACCAGCGATCACAGCATTACGAGTACGAAGCCTTAACCAACTGGGCTATCGAAGCGATCGAGGTTAAAGGAATTAAACATGGTCACTACTTGAACACTTGCGTGCAGTTTCGGTGCCCTGTTTAACTAATGAATTTCAAATTTACATCGCTGTTTATGAACATAGATATTTTTTTAAATTATTCTCACTTTTACTAGAACAATTACATTTCGTCCCTCGAAGAAATTTCAGAGAGGCCAATTTAATACCGTTTAATAGATGTTTTACATAGTTTAATTTCGTTCTGGCATATTGCCTGATTTAATTATGTATTGTTATCAGTCGATAGGCCTTTAAAATAAATATTTGTTGATATCTGTATCGATTTTCATTCAATTACAACAGAACATTCCGTGCTTGTGAGCCGTTACGCTTAAGTTTAGTCGTGTTAATATTTTTAATTAACTCTTCGGCGTGTTTATGTATCAATAACTTGTTTTATGTAATTACAATTGGGGCATTTTATATTAGAATTTAAATAAACGATAATATTACGCGGCGTCTTTATGCAGGAGTCGTTTGAATTTTGTAAATGTCTTTTAGCACGAATCGATTCCTGGAAAAACATACTGCATCGTGTAACTGTATTCGCTAATTATTCAAAATGTTTTATTGAGTATGAAAAGGTCTCATAATTTTGATCGCTGTTGGTGTAAAATGCCTGTCAAAACCTGTCTGGAAAACGCAAGAACCGACATGCTCCGGCTCGAGAGTGGGGTGCCGCTGACGTATTGTTTTAGTACCTGTATAAAAGTGTCTGCGGTCTCTATAACGCATCGAATTGCTTCACTCTCAACCGTCGTGTCAACAGCACCAGTGTAACTAAGATGGATCCTCGAAGTGTTAATAAGTGCCAAGAAAAACCAGGCCCCTACACCAGGAGACCGGCAGCAGAAAAAACAAGTAAGAAAACGCATCTTTTAAATAAAAAACAACACGGTGCACCGCCACAGCCTCCAGCCATGAACGTGGAGGCCAAGGGGTATTCACCACGTCTAGATGCCACCGAGGAGGACCTGCGGGTGTTCATTGAGGAGACGATGCCTTCCTATGACGTAACACCGATCGTGACGCCTGAGATCCGCCAAACCCGACGGGAAAAGAAACGGTTATTATGCGACCTCACTGTGCCTTTAAACAATAGCGCCAGCAAGGTTGTTCATTTGGGACTGGATCCTTATAAACAATTTTCGCCTGTTGCAAGAATTCTGAAGACCGACATTGGAGCAGGTGTTTCATTCACAGCCGAGTCGTTCATGACTTTTGTGGAAGCGCTACCGAACATGTTTGTGATGGTCAAGCAGGGGACTTTCAGATGTGAATTAACTGAGCACACAGTGGAGTACGTGAACAATGATACCTGCAGGATTATTACCAAGGACCCCGAGAACAAGTTTACCCTTTACGTAACGTATGAAACACTATCAAATTTATTGCCGATGTACAACTTGATGGTTGTGAAAATAAATGACTTGAAACGTGTAAAGTGCAATTTCCAAAATTTTGGTGAAGTGATCGTTGACAAAGTAATACATGCAGAAAATTTGTGTCTTGATGATTCAATCATTTTTAATACTCTACGCTGGACTTTCGCTAACGATATTTTATTGTGGGAACTTGTGTTCAAATTTAAAATGTATGTTATTATAGAATTGCAGAAGCTGATTGATGCAGATGAGCGCCTGAAATCGTACATGTCCTAGTTTATATGAAATATTGTATGAAAATGTAAATAAAAAAATGTTTTAAACTGTATTTCTTTTTAATTATGTGACGAGTGTTGGTTTATACATGAGGTAGGTTGGCCGAGTGGTTAAGGCGTCAGACTTAAGATCTGATCTCGAAAGAGGTCGTGGGTTCGATTCCCGCACTTACCATGTTTTTAATGTATTTATTATGAGCGTGTTGATTTTTTAGGTTAGTTTATTCACGACGGCCCTACTGTAATAATCGCTCACTGCATAAAAATGGAACATCAGTTTTCTCATCCTTTTTCGGCTATTGTGGCAGGCCCCTCAGGATCGGGCAAATCGTTTTTTGTAATAAATTTCTTGAAAAATATGAAAAAACTCTGCAGTGTAAATTTCGCTAAAGTTATTTGGTGTTATGGCGAGTGGCAAAAATTGTACGAAGATTCAAAATCTTTAGTGGAATTTCAACAAGGTCTGCCAGACATGGCATCTTTTGAGGGGTCCGAACCCAAACTTTTAATAATCGACGATTTAATGAGGGAGACAAATAACTCGGTCGTTGACCTATTCACAAATGGAAGCCATCACCATAACCTCAGTGTTTTTTTTATTACGCAAAACATTTTTCACCAAGGAAAAGGACAGCGGGATATTTCCCTAAATGCCCATTACATTATTCTTTTCAAAAATCCGCGAGATAGAGCTCAAATAAAGCACTTAACCAGGCAGATATGTCGAGAAAATCCTCGTTTTCTACAGGAGGCATATGAAAACGCCACATCTAAACCACACGGGTATTTGTTATTCGATTTAAAACAAAGCACCCCCGACATTGCAAGATACCGAACGTCTATTTTTAGAGAGGTTGGGTCTTGCTATATTTATATACCGAAGAAGGGGTATAAAAACAGCAACTCGAATCAATTTACAATCATTCACTAGTGATGTCTCGAGCGGTGATTAAGAATTCAGAGTTGCTGCGTGCTCTACATAAACTAGGTTCTAAAGAACGCATCGCATTATTAAAAACCGTTAACGATAAACAAATCCATTGTGTCTGCGAGTGTATATATAACACTCTAAAAGGAAAAATACCTTTGTCGACTAAGCAGAAGACTCAGATAGCCCTGCATAAAAAAGTACTTAGAAAATTAATTAAACCTGGAGAGTCCATCAAAAAGAAGCGAAAAATTTTAACTCAAAAAGGGGGTGCGTTCTTGCCGTTGATCTTAGCCCCATTAATTACGGGTGTATTGAGTTCTATTTTTAAATAAAAATGGAACACGCAAAGAAGATGATGATTGTGCCGCCTGAAGTTATGCACCGCTTTAAGGCTACTGAGAATCCCGAGCAAAATATATTATCACAGCTTGATGACGAAATGCAGAAAGTTTTAAAATCTAAATTATCTGACCACGATAAATGGGTGCAGTACAATCAAGTCTTGCAACGTTATCTGCATTTTGCCGACCAAACAAGACAATCAATCAAAATACCAATAGAATCAAACACCAGCAGCAGCAGTATTTCAGACGGTGATATTTTGTCTACACTACCTAGCACTTTTAAGAAAAAAGGCGAAGCTTTCTTACGTTTTTTGAGGGCATCACAGGATGTGGACTGGGATAGTAAGGGGACAGTTACTATAAAAGGCGAAATTTTACCATCATCTAACATAACTGATCTAGTGCACGCCATTCTAAGGCCTCAAAAAATTGCAAGTCCATCGGGACATCTCAAGTTCGCTGATTACATTAAAGAAAAAAAATTCCCAAGTGTGCTGCGGGGGAACTCGAAACGCAAAATTTTAGCAGTTCAGCCTGAAAACGTGAGGAGTTCTGAGGTGGAAAGTGAGAACTACGACACCGAAACAGAGTCTAAATCGAATCCGTTAGCAAGGCCAGTAACAACAACGCAAAAAGCAGGAAAAATAACGAAAACAACGCGGAGGTCGATACCAAAAATAAAGGGCATTTCGGGCTGGGAGCGCCTTAAACTTTAACATAGCAGAAATGAATTTGGATGCTATCTATTATGATCCGGCCAACCCAGTAGACTTTGCTGGTGCAAATTCATTAATTTCTTCAGTGAAAAATACTCACTCCAATAGTGATGTAAAGGAATTGCTAAAGAAACAGGATGCATATACTATTCACAAAACAGTAAGAAAAAAATTTCCTAGAAACAAATACATTGTTAGCAACATTTTCGAATTATGGCAAGCTGATCTCTGCGACATGCGCAGTTTAGCCCCACACAATGACGGAAATAATTTTATTCTAACCGTAATTGATGTGTTTAGTAAAATGGCCTGGGCGAGGCCTCTTAAATTTAAAAAGGCTGATTCAGTAATAAATGCATTTCGTGAAATATTTGCTGAAGCGGGTAACACGCCTATAAATTTACAAACCGATAAAGGAAAAGAATTTATTGCTAGATCCGTACAGAATTTTTTCAAACAACACGATATCAACTTTTATGTGACGCAAAACCCTGATGTTAAAGCTGCAGTCGTTGAACGTTTCAATAGAACATTAAAAACCAGAATGTGGCGCTATTTCACATACTCTAATTCATACAAATACATAGACGTATTACAAAACTTACTGAATTCGTATAACAAACGCTATCATTCAAGCATCAAGATGGCACCCTCCGCTGTAAATAACAGCAATATACTTGAAGTGTGGAACAATCTCTACAGAAATGGGGTGGGACTCATCAGGAAACCTAAATATAAAGTGAACCAACATGTAAGAATTAGTAGAACGAAGGACGCATTCGAGAAAGGATATGAAACTAATTGGAGCGGCGAAGTGTTTATAATTAAAAAAGTGATTCTTAGAAAACCACCTGTGTACGAAATAGCTGATTTAAGCGACGATACGATAGAGGGCGTCTTTTATGAAGAGGAATTACAGCCAGTGACTTTGGATGATAACGCTTTGTTTAAAGTCGAACAAGTGTTAAAAGAAAGAGGACACGGTCAGCGCAAAGAGTACTTTGTAAAGTGGCGAAATTATAACGACAAGTTCAACTCTTGGATTCCTGCAGCTAATCTTCAGCAACTATGAATACAGATGAAGAATTTTATCTAACATTACTTAGCAATAGTTCTATGAGCTATTTTCCAAATAACACCACAGCACAATTCATAACGCAGCTCCCTAAACGAATAAGGTTACCGGGGCAATGGGTTACAGGTATTGCGGAAGTGCAATATCCATGCTCCTTTTTGGCCGTGACAGATACAGAAAATCTAGTCTATTATCGCACAGAAATACCTAAAGTGCAAGCCGGAGAAGAAACGTATACTGAGTTGAAAAAAGTATTGCAAAACGCTAATTCATATTTTAAAAGTGATAGAGAACAAATTTACTATGGTAGCGATGGATGGCACGTAATCTGTATTCAGCCCGGCAATTATGAAAACATTGAACATATTACAGCCGAAATTAACAATCACAGGTTATTAGAAAAGTTGCTGAATTTTCAATATAATAGAGTAACAAAACGTGTGTCTCTTGAAATTAAAACGTCGTCATTGAAAATGCTAGGATTTTCACAACGTCTGGCCTTACAACTTGGTTATAAACCTAATATAAATATAGCTGAAGCACCTGTACCAAGCCACCCCGCAAATATCTGGGTTGGTTTACCATCACAAATGTTTATTTACTGCGATATTGTGGAACCACAGCTTGTAGGAGATGTCTTGGCTCCGCTTCTTCGTATTGTTAACGTGACCTCTGATAATTATAATTACGGTTGCCACAAAGACGCCATATTTTCGCCGACTCATTATATAAATGTCATGAAGAGGGAATTTGAGAATATCGAGATAAATATAAGGACCGAAACGTCGGGTGTGATGCCATTCGAGTTTGGAACGTTGAGTTTAAAACTACACTTTAAGAGGATACAGTAGCTGCTATGGATTGTCCTTATCAACAATACTACACCAATCAGGCAGGTCAAGGCGTTGGAGCTATCTACAGAGGTGCAGCCTACCAGAGAGGTCATGGGATCGGAAGCTTTTTAGGAGGAATATTTCGTAGTATCCTGCCTCTTTTTAAAACGGGTGCTAAAGTTGTTGGAAAGGAAGCTTTAAGGACAGGCGCTAACATTTTAGGAGATGTTAGTGAAAGTCGACCGCTAAAAGAAGCGTTCCATAACCGTGTACAGGAGGCTGGAAAGAATCTCAAACGTAAAGCCGACAGAAAAATAGATACTCTAATGGAAGGATCGGGATATAAAAGGCAACGCACTCTGAATTACAATCAGTCTACAAGAAAAAACGCTAGGAAGAAGCTGAGCAAACCCAACTACACCGATATCTTTACCAGCAAGTAGTTTTCACAATGGCGTTTTTGCATGCGCAGTCTTGTGAGTGTGTTAAATCAGAGTTAGATTTGTTCGCTCTGCCCGCAACTCAAACCAGTATCGAAAATGGACAATGGATTTTTTACAAACCGCTTTCCTCGCTTAATGACGATGCACCGATTGAATTTATTGTGCCTGGAAACGGTAACGATTATATCGATTTAAGTCAGACCATGTTATACATTACTGCTAAAATTGTTAAACAAGATGATACACCATTAACCGACAAAGATGATGTAGGCCCTGTTAATAATTGGATGCACTCTATGTTTAATCAAGTTGAGGTGTATTTGAATCAGAAGCTTGTGAGCCCGCCAAACAATACATACGCATACCGCTCATACATTGAAACTCTGCTGAATTACGGCAATGGTGCTAAATCAACCCATTTAACATGCACACTATGGTACAACGACACAGCCAATAACATGGATGACATCACTACGCATAATGAAGGATTTGTAAAGCGGAAATTTTTTACTGCTGCAAGTAAGCAAGTCGAGATGATGGGACATGTGCATTCCGATTTATTCAATCAAGAAAAATTTCTTATAAACGGAGTTGAAATGAAAGTCAAATTTATCAGATCCCGAGATTCTTTCAATTTAATGGCAGCCGAAGGATCTACATTCAAAGTGAAAATTAGTGATGCCAGCTTACTAGTGAGAAAAATGAAAATAAACCCGTCTATTTTGTTGGCTCACACCAAAGCTTTGGCGACTGCGCCTGCTAAATACCCCATTACAAGATCCGATGTTAAAGTGTTAACTATTCCGGCTGGTGTGCAAAGAAAATCTTTAGATAATATTTTTCTGGGGCAATTACCAAAACGATGCATTGTAGGTTTTGTATCGAATAAAGCATTTAACGGCCATTATGCAGCAAACCCTTTCAATTTTAATAACTACAAAATCAATTATTTCTCCCTATACATCGACGGTCAACAAATTCCTTCAAAACCTCTACAGCCTGATTTCTCTAAGAATGGCATGTACGTTCAAGCATATCACACACTATTTTCCGGTAGCGGTATACATTTCCTCAATGAAGGCAACGCTATAAAACGTGAAGATTACCCTCATGGCTACTGTCTATTTGCTTTTGATTTAACCCCCGATCTGGCTGCAAATGCAACCACACACTGGAACCTTCTTAAAAATGGCGCTCTACGTTTAGAGGCGGGTTTTCAAGACGCGCTAGAAGAAACTATTAATTGTCTAGTTTATGCAGAGTTCGATAACGTCGTAGAAATTGACAAACACAGAAATGTGCTGGTGGATTTTAGTAGTTAAAAACCAACAACAGTTTTTTAAAATTTAGTCATGCTCAAACATTTCGTCAGTATGGACAGTGTCTTCGTAGATCTGCAAGGGTTCCGTGGTGATAAGAAACAGTTTATCCTGAAAGAAGTGGCTGTTATTTCAGCAGATGGCAACCAGTTAGCAATTTTCGTTTTAAAACCCCCTGCAAAATATGACACTCTGCCCTATTTCGTTAAAAAAGGCATAAACTATCTGGAGCATAGACATCACGGTCTAACCTGGGATTCTGGTACTATACATTTTGATGAATTTGAAACAGAGCTAACAAGACTTCTCAAAAAATTTGAAAAAGTGTACGTTAAGGGCCAAGAAAAGAAGGAGGTTCTAAGTTTTCTGAATAAAATCGTCGTAAATTTGGAGGATCTCGAGTGCCCGTCTTTAAAAGTTCTGCGAAAAACTACTGCTGCCGTACGTTGCCTCAATCACAACATCCGTTCGCCTGTATGTGCATTGGAAAACATACTAATTTTATCCGACTGGTGGCGCAATGAATACACTGGAAGTTCAGAAAATATTGCAAACAATCCCGAGTCTGTTGAATGTGAAACGCTATGTTTTTGCTTCTGATCAACTCCCTACAAGAATTGCAAGACCTGTGGCAATCATCGTCAACACAGATCCAGCAAACCGACCTGGACAACATTGGAATGCAGTGTATATAGACCAATATGGATATGGGGAATACTTTGATTCATACGGCCGCCCTCCAAGCGGTTATCATTTAAAATTTTTACAACAAAATTCAATCAGCTGGTCTCATAATCCAAAAATTTTGCAAGATTTTAGCTCTAACGTTTGCGGCATATACTGTTTAATGTATTTATATTTTAAAATGAATGGTGCATCTATGATAAGTTTTGTAAACCTGTTCACTGATAATTTAGTTTCTAATGACACATATGTAAAAGCACTATATATCCAATACTTCACCTTAATAAATTTGTTTAATGTTATTTAGAAAATAAAAACACAAATAGTTTGTAATTAAACATATTTTTATTACACACAAAATATTTAATAAATGTATTTACAATATTCGACTGTTTTATTTACAAAAATTAACAGCCTCTTAAGCCTAGCATGCAAAATAAAACTAACATGCAATTAAAATCTAACATGCAATTAAATCTAACATGCATTTAAAGTTAGCGCAAAATGCAAAATATATAAAAATAGCAGAAAACTAAATTTATAAAACAAAGTTGACACATAATCAGATTGTTGTGAGATAAGTTTTTCAGGTTAAACAATGCGAAAATGCGTTAGAAAAAATACAGTTTTACGAGCTAAACAAATATGGAGTCGCACTTATCTAAGTCGTTTTAGTCACTGCAAATATTTTTAATAAATGTATTTTACAATAGATTTCTTATTTTAACGATGCATCTAAACCTAGCAGGCAGCATACAATTTAAAAATAGCAGAAAACTAAATTTATAAAACAAAGTTAACACATAATCAGATAGTTGTGAGATAAGTTTTTCAGGTTAAACAATATCGAAAATGCGCTAGAAAAATACAGTTTTACGAGCTAATCAAATATGGAGGCGCACTTATCTAAGTCGTTTTAAAACCGTAAGGAACCGTATCAAAGCTATCGGGTAGCCTTCGCCGTTTATTATAGCTGAACTGGTATATTTTGCGCTCGGGCTTTGATAAAACCTCATAATTTGATGTCCGAACTATTTTGCGGTCTGTATTTACATATAAAGGACCATCTATACCGTTATTGCAAATCATTTCTTTCATCGAATCGAAATTTATAATATTTGAATTATTAAAATTTAATGTGATCCCCTTCACCTTGCAAACGGCAATTTCGGTGTTTTTGTCCGTTGAATATACTTTATAACTATAATTTTTTGGACCACCGCTCACAAATTCTGATATATAACTACCCAAACCGTATTCGTCTAATTCGTTTGTCATTTGCCCTAAAAATTCGCCTGTTTCAGGCTGCCATTGACCCTCCCGATGAATATACAAAAGACTATCAGTATCGAAATAAATAGCTCTTTTTCCCAGCTTTTCTAAATAGCTATACAAGTGTAGTCGTGCATGAGCCGTGGTGTATGCAGCAATTACGGGGTTTACAGTTTTTTGAGGTCGTACACTTTCAGCGCGATTGTTCCAGTTTAATATGATGACATCATCATCTACAGGGATCATCGAGTGTACCTCTACGCTCGGGTCAGTAAGTTTTTGAAAGAACTCCTGCGGGTTTGAGATGATCGACGTCTGCATTAAATTTTCCCGCTGCCCGAATTTACCCCAGAAACTGTTTAATTCTAATTTGGCTATATAACGCATCCCAGGATTTTTACATATCTTTAGCGGATCTAACCTGATACCCTCAACAGCAAAATACGCCGCAATATAATTATCTTTCTCGGCGGCTGTAATACAATTAGGAGGCCAGCCTGAACATTCCTGTTTTATTTTAAGAAAATTATTTATATATTCTGTAAAAAGACCACCGGTTTTTGCCAGTGGGTCATACACCTCTACCTCGTACTGCCAAATTTCATAAAACTCTATAATTCTGTAATTTAACGATAGAGCTTTCCGTAATTCGTCTGCAACGTATGTCCCAACGAAACTTCTCTGCTGTTCATTATGATTACATTCACCCTGGTTTAATTCCTCGCCGCAAGTACGGCATAAAATGAACATGAGTTTGTTATGCATTCTATAGGGTAAAACAGGATGATATAAATCGGTTGGGGGTAAAATTAAACATTTAATAAGACCATCTATGCTATATATTGGTAACTGTGAGCAATCGTCATGACCTATATGAATTTTTGAATGGCCAATAGGATATCTACAATATTTATTTACAAACGGATACAAAGAGCAAATATCGATATAATAAATTTTTTCAGTGGGATCTACACATTTATGATGCAATTTTACAGCATTCGTACGACCGCCAAAGAATGCATCACGAGGGTTAAGGGGTTCGTGTTTGAATATATTCAGGTTTTGTATAAAATCTCGGGCTGCATCATTGGATTCTAAGAGTTCCTTAAACTGACATTCCCAAACAAAATCTAAATTATAGCCTAAACCCTTGAGGCGTTTAAGACGAGCCTCTGTATATTCCCGACGTAAAAACATAGCCTCATCTTTATCGTCACAATCGATATCAACTGTCTGTACCGGAAAACATTGTTCGCAGCCATGCCAATAACATCCAAGGAATTCATAAATGGTATTGGTCTGTCTGCAGTACCCATCAACTAAAAGTCCCTCGGGGATTCTAAACTCCCTAGACCTACCACTATGCTGTATTGCCGTGCCTGTAGATTTCTCAATCCAGCAAAGCCATTGAATAGCTATCTTGGATTGTTTGTCGCCTAAACGGTAACCACCGGGGGGTATTAAACCAATAGTTTCATCTTTTAAGAAACGCCGTCTGAATACTAAATTACAAGCACTGGCAATAGTCGTAGCCTCCTGAAAGCAGTCGACACCATTTTCATTTTTAAAAAATCGCCAAAATCTTAGACAGGCTTTCATTAAAATTTTGACATCTGCAATGCAGTAATTAACTAAATCGCGCTGCATATTAAAAGTGCAACCGCTAGCTGTTTGTTCACTATACCAATGAAGGAACACGGCTCGTTCAGTGGGGTTCATGCAGTCGGGAGAGTAAAAATGTGTGGCTGGTAGAGGCCCTTCGTAGTTAGCATTGTCTAATGTATTAAATAGGTAGGGAAAATAACCTTTGCTGTCCGGGAAATCAAATGTTTTTGGCAGTTTCGCCAAAGGCAGGGGTATATAACTTAATGAATCAATGAATCTTATATTATCACAGGTTAATGAAATAATTTTGGTACCCGTCGATATAATTTTGGGGTTCCACCTCTCCCTGTTTTTTAATATTTCTTTTAAAATAAAGCAACCATCATAACCTTTCATATTATGGGCTAGGGCTGTAATTTTGAATTTGTGGGAATACTTTCCTATATATTTTAAAAATGCCTGAACAGGCGAATCATGAAAGATATTCAATCGTGTACCACATTCTCTACAATTGTCATTCATGTCCTCATTGTCCATGCATACAAAACATACATGCATACTCACACACAAATTTGGCTCGTGGATGAATGTACTGGCCGAACCTTGAAGTGATGACTCCTGACGACTCTCAAAGTCATAAAAAATAAATAGAGCTTTTCGATTATCTGATTTAGCCGTGTTCCTACTCATAAAGCATAAATGACGTACAGGTTGCTGTTTTAGGCACACCTTACAAAATTTTTGCCCGCATTTATGCACTGCTTTCTGTGTCACCCAGATAGTGAAAAGGCATGTTTGGCATCTAACTAATTTTTTACATAGACCAGATCTTTTATGACTATCAAAACAGTCTTGTCCCCTGAATTCACGATTACAATTGTTACATGTTATTTTATTAAACATGTATGTGCATGGAGGCGCCACATGGCATGCAGGACATGTGTACAGACAGTTAAGGTGGGACTTTTTTTCATTAAATCTACTTTTACATAACTCACAAAAATAAGCTGTTGTGAAAGCAGACGTCAGACTGGTTATTATGTTGTAATGCCCGTCTTCTAATAATAAATTAAGCGTTTGTCGATCAACGGACCGTGGTCCCTCAAAATAGGTCGTCGAACCCTGCCGCGAGTTATAAACTACTATAGTATAATTAACTAAATAATTTTGAAATTGCTGTATATGATCGTATGAGCCACCGTTCACTAAATTAACCCCGCTTAATCTACATAAATCAGCAGCCCTCTCATGTAAAACATCGAAACCTAATTTCATTCTATCCAGCAGTACATCATTAGATTTAAAAGCGATAGCTAATACGAGAGCAGCAGCCAAACAATTATTATTCCTACTTAATACAACTAGAATACCTTTCTTTCGCTCGCAAAACTCTTCGAAATCAACGCCTGTGAGTCGAATGCGCCCACGACCTACAGGTAAGCGAACTCGATCAATCTGTAGAGTCATTACGTCCTGAGCGAAGAAACTCGCGTTGCTTTGTAGAATTTTCCCCAAGATTGACAAGATGACGGGCGTGCTGACTTGGTCCACCCGCCTAAATGACAAGCCTATCGGTTTCTCGGGAAAATTAGGGTTTTGCAACACCAAACCCACGAGATCGGCTGCATCGGTATCCCTAAGAACGTGGCGGCGTAA
The DNA here is from genome assembly GCA_940337035.1 of Agriotes lineatus. NCBI lineage: Eukaryota > Metazoa > Arthropoda > Insecta > Coleoptera > Elateridae > Agriotes > Agriotes lineatus. The sequence goes on along the minus strand of CALNHX010002366.1, from coordinate 159,933 downwards.
CTCATCGAAAGCATTCTGTAACACAACCGCGAGATATTAGATTTTTAAACAACAATAAAAATGACTAATATTTACCTCCAACCATACCAAAGGGCTATCAGCTTCAGTCACAGGTTTAAAACGGAACGTAACTCGATCGGATGTTGTGTTAAACTTCTTTATGTGTCTGGACGCCACTTCCTTCAGCTCGAAATATTTAAAATCATCCGATACACCAAGACCGCGTTGCAAGGGGACGATATCCTGACCTTTAGACGTAGTTGGTTGAGCCTAGACCATAAAAATAAACGAATTAAAACACAGGGAATAAAAAACAAAGTTTCGCTTTTAAAGATAAATAACGGTGAATGAAAATGCATATGTGAAAAAACAAAGTTTCGCTTTTAAAAATAAATAACGGTGAATGAAAATGCATATGTGAAAAAACAAAGTTTCATTTTGGAAAATAAAATAAGGATGTATATTTTAAAATAAAACACTTACCGTTTTAGAACACCCAGGCATGGTTAAATCAGTGCTCGTGGAACGAGCTATAAGCTGACTCACAGCAGGCCGAGAAATCGTGTTGGAGCTCGTACTCTGTGACGACGTCACTAATTGACCCATTATCTGTGGAGAAATCGTGGTACAACCTTGATGACTAGACTCGGTCGCTGCTAATTGCCCCCTTGTTTGTAGAGAATTAGTGATCTGTAATTATAAAAATTTAAAATATTAGCGGTCAATTTATTGCAGAGCATCAGCGAAAACTTCACAAATTAAAGCGTAATTGCAAAATAAACGCAGTATCAGGTATTAATTAATTGAATGCGGAAACTTACATCACTTCGAGATGGGCCTGAAATTCCAACCGACTGATCCTTGCGTTGAATTGCGGTGTATTCGCTGCTTGAGGCAACACTCGGAGGTGCATATTGTATCTGAAACTATAATTTATTGCAGTAGGCATAACAGCAGATAAATACTCTTTGAAAATAATGCGGGAATGACGTAAATAAGGGGGGTTCATATTAAAATTACTTACTACTGATATTGCAGAAGAAGTCGCTAGGGTTGCACTAGAAGTGGCTTTCGAAGATCTCGGCTTAAGGGTTCTCGTTGCAGAGGGATGTGGTTGGTTCAGAGGCTGTAACAACAAATTTGAAATGAGTGTCTAGTTTCTAAAATACCCTGGGTTGGTTAAATGTACTCATTAAATTTTACTTACGGTTAAATAGCGAATTCTAGCCGCTCTCCGGGCTAAGTTCGAAAATGCACTGGCATACTCGGGTGGAACGATGTCCCCTCGTGCTAGTTTAAAAAGAACAATTTCGTATGCAATTACCACGAACTTTTCATCGGAGAAAATGCCCCTATTAAACCATTCTAAAATGGATCTGGTCGGCAACATAGCAAGACCTGAATTCTCCATCTTGAACGCGAGGGCACAAAAGCACTTTCTAACACAGCGAAAAGGAAGTACGTGTATCACGACAAACTGGCTGAACAAAAAGGGACCTCTACACGAACCGGCTCTGTATATATTATGGTACACGCCGAGGATAGCCGAACGCTATCGAGGGGCTTCAGCGTAGGAATTCGAACATACCCATAATGCATTGCAAAAGAGAAATCTAATCGTGACGTCAGCCCAGGTTTCGTTCGAAATAAACAATCTTGTATAAGCACGTTAAATAAAAGCTGAACCCTTAGGGCAGAATTCACGGGGACAATGCGTTTGTTTTCTCAGAACCGTCCAATTTGCCCAAAAAGCAACTTAGATACGCCGCTATGCTCGTCTGTTTGCATTTATACTGTGATCAACCTGTTTTCTAAAGGCACAATTTACAAAATTCAAACGACTCATGCATAAAGACGCCGCGTAATATTATCGTTTATTTAAATTCTAATATAAAATGCCCCAATTGTAATTACATAAAACAAATTATTGATACATAAACACGCCGATGAGTTAATTAAAAATATTAACACGACTAAACTTAAGCGTAACGGCTCACAAGCACGGAATGTTCTGTTGTAATTGAATGAAAATCGATACAGATATCAACAAATATTTATTTTAAAGGCCTATCGACTGATAACAATACATAATTAAATCAGGCAATATGCCAGAACGAAATTAAACTATGTAAAACATCTATTAAACGGTATTAAATTGGCCTCTCTGAAATTTCTTCGAGGGACGAAATGTAATTGTTCTAGTAAAAGTGAGAATAATTTAAAAAAATATCTATGTTCATAAACAGCGATGTAAATTTGAAATTCATTAGTTAAACAGGGCACCGAAACTGCACGCAAGTGTTGAAGTAGTGACCATGTTTAATTCCTTTAACCTCGATCGCTTCGATAGCCCAGTTGGTTAAGGCTTCGTACTCGTAATGCTGTGATCGCTGGTTCAACTCCAGCCATGGGACATCGCAGGAAGCTTTTTTTAAATTAAAATAAATGTGAGAAAACCAAAATGGACGACACCCGAGAAATTAAATTCAAAACAGGGACTTAGAAAAATCTGAAAAAAATTTAAAATTCAAATATTCGCGCGAAATTAAAATGGCCTCCGTGCATGAGAGAGAAAGTAGCTTCGATGAGGGAGACGGAAGATCTACCAGTTTGAAAATCAAATATTTCCGCGAAAATTCAAAATTAAAAACGACACCTGTGAGAAGTGCGCGCGCAGAAAACAAAGATGGACGACACACCGCGAAGTTTAAATTCAAAAACTGGGACTTAGAAAAATAATCTGAAAAAATTTAAATTTCAAATATTCGCGCCAGAAATCCAAGATGGCCGCCGAAGTCCGACGCGTAATTTAATCGGAAGCTAATGCGTAATTTATTCAGTAGCACATATCAAAATTACATATCAAAATACATATGTGGTTAATTAGGTCAATCCGCGAAAATTAATTAGATCAAGCCGCGAATAAATCCGCGGTTTAATTCGCGGAATTAGAGCACCTGTCAATCATCCGATTAATTTAATCGAGCGTCGATTAATTTAATTGAACAATTAATCCAATTAGTGGTGTCCACTATACTACTCATGTGCACAGTTCTCTTGTCAAAATCGAATGCAAATGCATTATCTAGAGAGTAAATTGTGAACGATTTTCCTCGCCATTGCTTACACGAGCACACATCTCCCAACCATAGTATGAAAGCCGTGGGAAAACGAAGTGCGGATACTAACATCCGCGTGTGAAATTACTTTGCTTCAAGAACGGATATTTCTGCGCATACAGTCTCACTACTATCTCGCAATAGAATTATCGCGTACAAGGGTTCTTGGTAAACGTGTCCTATGTTAAATAACTGAACCCGACTAAAAATCGTTGCCACCAGTTGCAACGAGCAAAGTTGCTGCCGGTTTATTCTGCAACCATCTACTTGCACTACAATCGGCGAGTAACAACGCTACCATTCGGTATGTATGTCGTAGGTATTTTTATGGTTCTGCAGCTCTGCGCACTCGAAATGGCTCCACCTCGTTGAAAATAATCAATACGGTACCTGTCATGTCCTAGCTGTAGGTGAGTGAACACCAAAACAAGGCCACAGAACGTGCTGGTCCGTGATTCGGTGATAAAGCTGTCGCAGTAAAGCTGCAGGATTGAGGCGCAAGGCTTTTCTCCAGTACAATAGTTAGAAATCGGTAGAGCGAAGTGCATTCAGAAATGTAAATTAATCCCAGAATAGCTGAACGGCTCCTTCAAACTGATACTGAATAATTTATCTAGGAGTTCCTCATGAGATGGCATCAGAGCATCCAAACGAAAACATATACACGAGAAGTACAAGGAAAAATTCTTGAAGTATTCCAACACTGTGAAGCGACTATAAAGGCGAACATAGGATAACCTACCAGAGGGTGAAAGGCAGCCTGAGTTGAGTTTATTTATGAAATATTCTTGAATCCGAGCACTGTGAGATAAATTTTAACGAGTGGATCTCCACTCATTAATGCTGCTTGATTAATCGTAAGATATTCGAAGAATGAAAAAGCCACAAAGCGCAACTCCGAAAGCATCGTCACTAAAGCACCAGCCGCAATCACTCATCTGTCCAAAACGTCCTTAAGAAACAGCTATCACCACATAGGTAACCTTTAAGAAAATTCTGAAATTTGTTTAATTTTCAAATATTGAATTTGAAAACCAAGACAGACCAAGGTGCTATACAATCAAACATAGCTCAACGAGAAAGCGTCGACATACGTCTCGTCATCCCGAGTAAATTATATCTGGGCACAAAATTCTTCAACATTTTTATTAATTTTACATTCAGTGCAACTTTTAAATGTAATAATATATAATCACAACCTTTGGGAAGTGTCGTATTTGTAAATTATATTAGCTTATAAACCTTTTACTTTTTTATTTATTTTTAGTACCAACATCCATTCAGCTATAATAGTTTTCTAGTAGACTGGCAATACACTCCTGTGGTGATTAATTACTTTAATTACTCTTACAATGCACTAAGGTAGATTAGGGCTAAAGTCGGTAAAGTTCTGGAGCGATTAAATCGAGTCAATGGTATAATATTTATTCTTAAATCTACGGTACAAAATAAATACCTTTTGTTGTTTAAGTCAAATGTATTTATTTACAATTAGAATAAATAAAAAGTCCTGTTCTATAGCCTGAAGTTGCAAGTTTTGTCAACTCCAAACGCCAACGGAGCTACAGCCCAACGTGCGGCTATTGAGGTTCTTGTAGCAGCCATCCAAAACAAGCGCCGGTCTCACTTCGCATGTAAACATGGCAGGCTGAAATTATTATTGCCACTAGATTTTACCTTACAGTGTTTGAATGTGATAGTTTGAAAGGTGTATTAATCAGGGTGTGAACGTCTTTACACTAGTATAGACTGTGAGACAAGAGTCCTCGTGGTGCAATTTCACGACTCGAGTGAAAAGAGGCTTGGATATCAACGTGATCAACGCCAAGTGCTAGGCACACTGGACGATGGTTCTGGACAGATGACTTTTCTTTTAGCAGGATTACGTAATGTCTCCAGAGCTAAAGGCTTCCTCCGGATGTTGTCAGGTTCTGGGCTCAAGCGTTCGCAACCACCCGGGCATAGTTCTCTTATACTTGCACAAGGTCTCCTTCCACTTCGTTCAGCTACGGGAACTTAAGTAGGGCAAACAGGGAGGATGCACGAACTCACGTGTTGCTAGATTACCTCGTGGGATCAGCGAAATCTTGCGGCTATAGTCCAATATTAGCAACATTAGAAAAAAGAAATTATAAAGTTTTGCCGTTTGGAGGTTATACACACTAATGGAAGAGCTTTCAAAAACAAACGAGTTCCCAACTTCGAAATGGTAGCTTCATCCCCAAAAACCACCCCTAACACGCACTGCGGTGGTTTTTAGCGTTTTTCTCAGAAACCATTGGTCGTACAGAAAATATTATACTTATCAAAAACATTCCCTATCAAATTCTCGATAAAAATGTTTCGCTTACCAATTCCATTTTTTCCAATGAATTTCGAGTAACAAGCGATCAAAGTGGGGGGTTGCTTACAGCGCAGATAGTGACGCGAGTTTTTGGTCACAATACTTCACCCGACCTTACACTTTTTGCATTAACCCTCTTTTCCTACAGGGAAAGGACTTATGACAGAAATTACTTCAACTCTACCATATGTGAAGTCAAAGATTCTCGCATTACCTCCGACCCAGTTAAGTACTATACTGACCGTTTTGACCTACGCAGTAGAGGAAAGCAAAACAAGTGGTCAATCTACTTGCATCATGACCTTTGACTAACCATTGTATATAAAAGCAAAGGACATCATACTACTAAACAACGCTGAACACGGAAAATGTACGAATGTCGTTGTCAGATTGGGATGATTCCATTTGTTAATGTCGTTCTTGGGATCAATCGGATTTATTATGCTGACAATGAACAGAATTATGGTCATATATACGCTTCTGCACCTGTTCCTAATATACTTTCGGGTCATGCATACGCAAGAACGATTCGAGCTCATGGTCTAAATTTTTGAGCTATTTCTATGATAATATTTGATGAAATTGAAATTTCAAAGCAAGACAAAGACTATATCCAAGTTTTTCTCACTGGAATGAAAAAAATACTTTTAACTTCTGACAGCTTAGTAAATGACGAGACTCTTACAAAAATTGGATTCAAGTTTTCAGAAGCAACAAACCCGAAACTGGAAAAACTGAAAAATTACGGTTGCAGTATTTAGAATTAATGACCATTGTAATCCATTTTATTCAAGTGGAATGCAAGGGGATTTGGGAACTTCATTAGCATTGCGTTAGATCAATTTTCTGTATGCAAAGGCATGTCAGCTTCATCTCCAGGAAATGGATTGTCTTAATCAGAATATGAGTAACGAAAAAATATCAACAATTTACACAGCAGGGTTTTTTTACAATTCGTCGTTCAGAAAAACATTGGTCCGGAATTTGGTCGGATATGACTATTGAGCAAACGCTCATTAGATGCATGAAAAGTCTTGGAGGTCTGGCTCGTGGAAGAGGGTTTTTAAAAAAGTGTTCTAAATAAATGGGTGCTCGGAATGCCATCTACTCACCACGTATGCAAAGCTGTGGAAAGTATTGCGGTATCACACCAAGCACCACAGATCAGCATGTAGAAATGAGGGACTCAAGAATACAGACGGACGAACAAGATTGTCGGCTCCGGAAACACTCCCCATTCAGTATTACAAGAATCTTGTTGCGCTATCTACTGGCTTTGTTGCCAAGGAGAAAACCAATTGTTATGAAGTGAAAACGGTTGGAGAGAACATTTTGCATGCCACCGAAGGCAGTGAAATTGGGATACTTAAATTGAAGCGTGCAAACACAGTAACGACTATAGCTTCGTCAGCTGGAAAAATTACAGTTGAAAATGACATTATTCAAGTCGATTCTACCGAACTTTTCCAACGAATAATATGCACTATCTATTCTCCAGCGGATCTGTGCTCTTGTTCTAAGTATAAACGTCTTTCTGTACCTTTGTCTTTATTTGACAACAATGGTATGACAAGAAAAACGCTTATTGCTCAAAATCCATTGGAGAAAAAGGAATTTGAAATAAATACTTTTTGTAGAGAACTTTGTAAGGAACATTTCTGTGGTGAAAAGGCAAAAGGGTATAAGTAAAAAATGATCATTTTACCGGACCATCAAAAAACTATTTTGCTGGAGATTTGAGAACGACATTTAATTCTTTTCGCTGGTAATCAAAAGAATCAAGTCGATTTATTGACTACAGCTTGCTTTTCTATTGATTCGAAAACTATTTCTACTAGAAAATAAATGAATACGGAACTTATACCTTATCGCATTTCCTTTTACTCATTTTATGAAATAGCAAAAGGGTATAAGTTGACATACAGCTTTTTTCAATTTCCCGGAATATGTATTTTCTGATAAATAATTACTATGACAAAACAGCATATGCAGACATAAACTAAAAAAGAATATGTGCTTTCGAGTTCGAATAATGTGAGGTTATCTGTAAACTTACCGGTTAAGTTCTTGTTACAGCACTTCTGCAAGGCTTTGTACGCACGAGAGCGTGTGTCCATTTTGGCACTTATTCGTTAAACTACACTATAATAACTAATAATAATACTGGAAAACTGGACCGCTAAAACACGCTATTGCACCTGCATGGAAATGCACTCGTGGTATAAGTGTACATAAGTTATTTGTTTTCAACAAAAACGGAAAGTTATGAAATGGCAAAAGGGTATAAGTTAACATATGCTGTTCTGGCGTTGTAGATAACTTTACGAAAAGCTTTGAGTCGGGGTATTAGTACACATGTATCTATTTGCCATTGACTAAATTTGTTTTTTATCAATTTTTTGTGAAATTTCAGGGAATAAGTCTACATATCCCATTTAGAAAACTTGCTGTAACAATACGGTTATGGTATGTAGACTTATATCCTATTATATTTAGATGCCCGATATTGGTTTGGACACGGGGCATCAATAAAATCAAAAATGAGATAAGTCGACTTATACCCTTATGCCTTTTTGCCACAGATTTTTAGTAAGTATAAAATTTTCTGTGTGGCCAAGGGTTATTCTTCTTAACATGGAATTTCGGCTTAGACCGCGTAGTAGTTGTATATGAACACCCAGCATTTTCTGGCTTAATGTGCCTTGCACCTTGTGAAGTCGAGCAAAAACCCGCGCGATGGTCATGCTCTTTGGTGGGAGTTGGAACTCTTTTGTTTTTGAAAGCTCTTCCATTGGTGCGTATAACCTCCAAACGGCAAAACTTTATAATTTCTCTTTCCTATTCGACCTTTATAGGTCTAATATAAATGGACTACTACCAGATGGCTCCCCCCTAGTGGGACCCAGATGTCTTCGTGTCGCTACTTGCTGTGACTTGCTGTGTAATTACTACATTTCTAATCCATTTTGCAGACAAGCGAAACGCCACAGACTAGAGCATATTTTCCTGATATGTACATTTATGGGAGTACAATTCATTAATCACGTGACCCTTTTTAAACCAATTGGAAACATAAAAACCCTTGGATACATGTGTACCACAGCGGCGATACAAAACAAAAATTCGTATCACCTTATTGTGGTCTGTTGCTATGCAAACGTGTGGTTAGCAGGTTAGGTTTTGCGTGAGTTTGTGTCAAAACTGACGCAAAACCTAACCTGATAACGTCGAATGTGACATAGACTTACAGTGCCACCAACATAATTCATTGTATTCTCTCACTAAATACAACTCGCGGTATGATTAGTAATCGGTGATATATCTCACTGAAACGGAAGGAGCAAATTCAACGCGTCCTTCGGACTCGTTGAATTCGCACCTCGGTTTCGATTAGAAAATATCACCGATGATAATCATACCACTTGTGGTATTATGGCTGAAAATACAATTCATTAATCACGGGACCCTTTTTAAACCAATTGGAAGCATACAAATCCTTGGATACATGTGTACCACAGCGGTGATACAAAAAAAATTGGTATCGCCTTATTGTGGTCTGTTGCTATACAAAAGTGTGGTTAGCAGGTTAGGTTTTGCGTCAGTTTGTGTCAAAACTGACACGAATTTGACATAGACTTGCAGTGCCGCCAACATAATTTATTGTATTCTCTCACTAAATACAACTCGCGGTATGATTAGTAATCGGTGATATTTCTCATTGAAAACGAAGGAGCAAATTCAACTCGTCCTTCGGACTTCGCACTTCGGTTTCAATTATAAATTATCACCGACGATAATCATACCACTTGTGGTATTATGGCTGAAAATATCCGACCTGTTGTCGGTATAGTCCACTGTATACAATTTAGAGAAATTAATTATTAAGTTCGTAAAATGATGTACTACTGCTAGGCAGTAAATCGGAAAGGGCGTGGAACTGTAAACGCGCGCATCGCAGATTGACTAGTATTTTATTATCGTTCGAAGTTTCTTAACCTGCAAGTAGATCCTGTCTTATACAGCTACGCTAAAGCCACAATATACGAGACATTTAAAAGGTTTTTAACATCCTCTGGTATGCGATTACCACAGATTTTTGTCACCGCGTTTCTTTAAATGAGATTTTGGCAGTGGTCACTGGCCCGTTATTTGAGCCGGGTGGATGCTCTGGGTATTGCGTTCTTCACGTGCAAAGATATTGTAAAGTTACGGAGTATCTTCTTGGCATTTGGAGTTCTCTCGGATATAATAATGAAAAACCAGAATCCAATGTGAACGATTTTGAGGGCTTTGACCTTCGATTTACAGTTGTATCATTGTGGTTCTAACTCTGTCAAATGTGTTCTGTGTACTCATCCTCACCACCGTGGCTGGACAACTCTTGTTTTCTCCTTCACTCTTTTTTTCCCCTCCCCCTATACCACTCGCACTCGCAGCAGCTAATTCTTTTAGGTTAGCCAAGGATTTGGTCTGGGTAAACGTAGACACTTATGTTAAGTCTGGTGTTAGCTAACGCGACGTCAAAGTGAACAAAAACGAATCAAATCTCAAATCTTTATGGTAACTAATACATTAGTAAACAAAATTTGATGCGATTTTGTTCACTTTGACGCGATGTTAGCTAACACCAGACTTAACATTGCTTTCTGCAACCGGCCCTTAGTATCGAGCATCTGACTGCATTAACTGAAGTTATTATGTATCATGTTGGAGTTTTTCATGTCCTAAATATTTACCCTCCGAGCGGCCGAGTATCCAATAGTGACGTAATCCAGCAGCCTTCAGTATTAAATAGTACTATGCCGAGTAATCCATTATTTCATTTATTTAGAATTTCTCCGCATTACCAGGCCTGCTTGAAACCACCAGCATTTTTTGGTAGTGGAGTGCACCACCACACGTTACAAATGTATTTATTGTAGAGGGACTTCTTAGAATTGTCTTTTGGCTTAAACAGAAGGTGGCGCCTAACAATTTGCGCGGATTTATTGTTATGCCGTTGGTGCCGATAGGCATAGGCATACGCAACTGAAACTTGATTGGAGACAGCTAAAACGAAGCAAACGGACAGGACTGTAGACATGTTAAGAGCCAAACTTTGAAATCGATAAAGTACCGATGACATCAGAAGGAATTATAGTATTTCAGACGTGGTGGAATTGGTTAAGGCCATAAACATAACATATAACGACCTTGTGTAGAGAGTAACAGAAGGGTGACTTGCTCGCCTTCGCAAACGATAACGACCATCAGGAAACAAAAGAATCACGACGACCGACCAAGAGATGGAACCTAAGCTGAAAATCGGTGTCGAAAATCGTGAAGAATAAACAAAAGGGTACACATTCTTTTTATATACTGTATATATGCTGCTACATTTCAATATTAATACAAGTTCCTAATTCAGCCTTATTCCATGAAAGTCAACAGTAGTGTAAATATGTAACTCAGAAAAATAACAACTTACAACACCGTTTGCCATGAACTCGAACAGATTTGCTTATAAATACTGAGTTTACTGCAAGACCCACATAATTTTCCTTAAACAAATCTCTCCTGAGAATTAGTAAAGCAAAACTTCAAAAATTCTCAATCGGAGTTGCAAGTCGAGAACTCGGTCAAACTAGAAATTCAAATTCCGAGCAGCGCTTTAATAAATTATAAGAAGCTTCCGGACGAGCTTTCGCCAGCCACAGCATGGTAGAAGGCTCCGCAATCGGCCTCAATCGTTAAACGGCCCCGATGGCAAATAAAATTTGCGTTTATTATCCAAACGGCCGGAATTAATCCATCAACAGATACAAATCTCCCGGCATCGGGGCTGTAGCTTGGAGCCTGACGTGGGTTTAACGACTCGGCCAATGTTGACCAATTTTAATCGGGTAAACGTAAACATGCACGTCTCATGAAATTTCTAAAAGTATGTGCTGGTTTATTAGAAAAATGCAACAACCTTATAATGTTCTGTGAAATATCCAACAGAAAATCCCGACAAGTAATCTATTACATATATTTAACGAGTTCCGATGATTAGCGCGACACTTGACTTTTAAGCTAAAAGCACTTTGGATAACATAAATTATTAACCTTCTCATGAATAACGAAGTCGGCAGCCAGTTTCGATAAGCCATTGCGACACGTTCCGTCACTTTCCTCGTAAGCTATCACATCGGTTTAGGTTTGCATATATGAAGCGTTATATACTCTTACCAGTTCCATTAAAAACGCATTCCTTATTAACTTCAATTCGATACCAACACGATTTTTAAAATCCTACTAGAGTCCGCCGGTATTCGAACCCGGGCCGGCCGCCTGAGAGGCGAGCATTTGCTCGCAGGGTCATCCGCTCACCATGCCCATGATTCTGTATATTTTAATTTATTGGTAGTGAGGTCTTCTTAATTGTAAACTTTTAATCTGATATAAATGTATCTAGTGGAAGTTTTGAGGTTTTATATTAAATTTTATCGTAGTTTCTATTTATCACGTGAAACTTAAATAAATTGAAAGAAGAGCAAAAGCTGTACGATTATCCTCGCAATACTATACACAAGAACACTGAACAGATTCGCCTGGAGGCTGTAGAAATCAGGCGTCCGTTACGTTATTTTGCTGGTTCCATCCCTTATGTTAAGCGCAGAACTGAGACAGCAGTTTCCGCTTTAAGACAACTTAGTCATGCCACTTAACGGGATGATAATTCGTCACTGTGTGAGATGCAGCCTCACATCCCTTAATTATTTATAGGCTTGGACCCACAGCGACGCAGTAAGTGAATCTAACAAGTAAATGCAGACTGGTTTATTACAAAAATAATTGTTCTATATATACAAACAAATTTGCTTAGATCATAGTAATATACAAAGTTCATTTCTAATAACAGGTGCAATGTATTATATTCAGTAGGTTAATTTACTAGTATTGCAAAACAATACTCAGCGGTTTTGCTTCCGTGATATGATATGGACTCCATGAACTCGAGCGTCTTTTATGCTGAGCTGCGATTGTAGGCATTTAAACCTTGTCACGGCCTTGCGTAATTGTGTACGCGAAGCCGTGTAAAAATGCTGAGCGGCGACTGCGAGGTGTTTAAACTTGACTGTGAGTAGGTCGCCGCGCTTGCATAATGCAATATTGCGTTTTTGGTGGCTTTTAACTTTTAGAATGTTTCGTACAATTTAAATGAATAATTATAAATTTATATCTGGTTAATCTGTTAAAGACAAGATTAAACATATTGCCAATTTTAAGCCACAAAAAAGCAAACCGATAAATTATATTGTTTCTTCGAGATTGAGCGTTTTGAGAGGATATTCTTCTGCCTGGGGTTGTGCGGGTGGTGGCTTCCTTCGTGTTATTCGTTGCCGAATGTAGTAGATAGCTCCTAGTAGGGCAGCGGTTCCCAAAAGGCTGCCTGTGACCCCAATAGACAGGTGAGAATGATGTCGGATGGCTTTCCAGGTGAAGTTTTTTATATGCTCCTGGAAATCTAACTGCGATGCTTGTAGGTCTTCGAAGTGGTCTGACTGAGTTAGTACAGGTTCCTCTGCGATTTCTGAAAATGAGTTTGTTGTGATTGGGTTGGTAATATTGATACTGATAGCCTTGGAGTATCCAGCCAGGATCTTGTATTTTCTGTTGTGCCTTGGGGTTAATGTATTCCTCGCAGTTTGGATGATGCAATCCGATGAAATTTGAATGACACCTGTAGTGTTGACGGTGACTTCTTCCCTGTTTCCACTACAAGTGATTGCTATGCGGGTTGGCTTACTGACTACAAATAGCCAGGTGTTTTCCATGTACAATTGTTTCCAAATAATGGACTGGATGCGATGTCTTCGTAGGAGACATTGACTGGTTTCTACTCGGTGATATATATCGTCAATGATGCAGTTTGGGTTGTTTTCAATTCCTTTAACTACCGTTGGACTGCAAACATAGGTAGTGGGAGAAATTTGTAGCTCTTCTCTGAATTCTTCATCTGTTTCGTGGAAGTACATTTGTAGGTTGTAATCCACAGCGAAGATTCCTTTCGGCACATCGATCATCCAGTAGGATCCATTGCTGATTTGGAGAGGAATTGGTGTCACTTTAATTAAGGAGTATTCCGTTTTTTCCACTATGATGAAATACCCTTGGACGTTGATGTAGATGTCGTCATGCCCAATGTCAACCTTTAGAATTGGCGTTGGTAATATCTCCAAATTTGGTGAAAGTTTACTGGTTGCATTAGCGAGGATCTGTTTAATTTGAGCAGGTGTTATTAGCTCGTACAGATTACCTTGCTGGAAGTGAACGTTTAAGATGTGAATATGGTAGTTGCACAGTTCGCTAATTACATTTGTGGCGACTTGGTACACACTGATGATGTGAATATTTAGTCGGTTGGAGTCGGTTGCTTTATACCATTTGTCCATGTTGTTAATGGCCCGGATTCCTTGGTTTAATTTTTCTTGGAAATGTTCCAGCTTCTTGTCGATTCGTTCTTCGGTCTCATTAAACCTGGAAAGTGCTGATAGCAAGAATTTGGATTGTTGACTGTCCATTTTTATTAGTTCCTGTTGATTCTTGTCTAGCCTGTCTATATCTTGATAGACTTCATCGTTGACTCCAAAAATTGATGTTAATACTGTGCCAAGGACTCCTCTTTTTTCTCGTCTTGTTATTATTTCTTCCATACCATCTCTAATCCATTCCATTTGCTTTTTCTGTTCCAGAAGATGATGCACCAGTGTCTTGCATAATGTGTCTTCGGACAGTTCTTTTGCAGAGTCGCAGAGATTGTCGAATTTGTCTACCATGTCTGTGACTGTTTCGAAGTCTTCTTCGATCTTCCCCCTCTCGAACTGGATTTCGATCCGGAATGTTCCTCTCTCAATCTTCCCGTGTCCAATGTGTTCTACATAGTACCTGCTGTCTGGTTTTTGGATATTAAATTCTGCTTTACTTAATGTATTGGTGGTAAGAAGGGTAAAGATGAGTAACAGCAGTTTCCATTTGGACGCGACAGATTTCCTTGGTGCTGGGGATGATCGTGTCTGGATAATGTTAGTTGAAATTTTATCTTCTGCCTCTGGTTCCTGCGATTCCTCGGTAGTTGCTGGTAATGGAATGATGCTGCCTATGGATCGTTTTAGCTGATGTCCTCCTGATTTCTGGAGCGTCACTACTCGTACTGATCCATCGGCTGCTGGATGAGTTGCAGTGACTCTTGCTAAAGGCCACTTACTAGGATTGATACTATCTTCTTTGATTAACACTAAATCTCCAACTTTAGTGTTCTCCAATGGTTTCTTCCATTTGTTTCGTTGCTGTAGTCCATGAAGGTAGTCCGAGCTCCATGATTTCCAAAAATCTTGCTTGATCTTTTGGATTATCCTCCAACGATTCGATAGATTTGAAGATATTGGAGTGTTGATTGGGTCTGGTGGCGATATGATTTCCCTCCCTATTAGGAAATGGCCTGGCGTCAGAGCAGTTGTGTCCTCAATATCGTTGCCTTGTGGACATAGAGGACGTGAGTTTAGGCAGGCCTCAATTTGGCAGAGAAGAGTTGTTAACTCTTCAAAGGTGAGAGTAGCGTGGCCAATAGTTCTCTTCAGATGATGCTTCATTGATTTTACCCCTGCTTCCCATATCCCTCCGAAGTGAGGGGCTATTGGAGGGATGAAGTGCCATTGGGTACCACCGGTTGCTAAGGTTTCTTGGACAACTGGGCCTTCAATTGTTTGGCGGGTTTCCTTGTCCAACACTTTTCTTGCGCCAACGAAGTTTGTTCCGTTGTCGCTGTATAGGTGTGCACAGCGTCCTCTTCGGGCAGTAAACCTCCTGAAGACTGCTAGGAAGCTGTTGGTTGTCATGTCGCTGACGGCCTCTAGGTGGATTGCCTTGGTTGATAGACAGACAAAAACAGCAATGTACCCTTTGTGCGAAGAATGCCCTCTTCCCTTGGATGTTCGGATCTGTATTGGGCCGGCGTAGTCCACTCCGGAATGGAAGAATGGAGGAGTTGAATTCACTCTGGTTGATGGAAGATTTCCCATCAGTTGCTGTGCTGCCTCTGCTTTGTATCGTAGACATCGGAAACACTTCTGGATGCTGGAGCTGACTGCTTTCTTCGCGTTGATGATCCAATATTTTCTTCGGATATATGAGAGAGTGAGTTGGGTGCCACCGTGCAGCGTGCGTAGATGCGCCTCTTGGATTATTAGTTTGGAAATATGACTGGAGTACGGGAGTATGATTGGGTGTTTTTCATTGAAGGACAAGGTGGAATTTTCTAATCTTCCTCCAACACGGATTATTCCATGCTGATCGATGAAGGGATTGAGGTTGGCAAGCTTGTTACTGGAACTCACATATTTGTTCTGCCGGAGTTGAGATCCTGTTGCCCTCAAAATAGGATCACTTCCTTGGATGACCTTAACGAGTAGGAGGATGGTGTCGTCCATTTCCTTCACTGATAGGCATCCTGATTGAGTGGGAAGTCGCTTACACTTGTTGATGAATCTTCGGCAGTGTGACATGACTCGTACCATTCTTGTTAGAGAAGAAAAACGATGAACGACTTCGTTCTCGTCTTGATGAATGGTAGTTTGATGCACAGTGTAACTTCTTGCTTCTTCCTCGGTGGTTGCGGTGTCTGGTTGACACGGCCATGAACTCTTGTTAACTAGCCAGCTCGGTCCGTCCCACCATAGGAGATGATTCTTTAGTTTTTCTGGACTAATGCCTCGGGAGATGACGTCTGCAGGATTCTCTTCGGATTTGACGTGGTTCCAATGTTGAGCCGGAATTTGATTGTTGATTTCGGCTACTCGATTCGCGACGAACGTCTTCCATCGTACCGGGTCTCCTTTTATCCATCCTAATGTAACCATGGAGTCGGTCCATGCGAAGATAGACACCTTAGGAAGGTCTAATGCTGCAATTACCCTTTGAAGTAGATTGGAAAGGAGTACTGCTGCGCAGAGTTCCAGTCTTGGTAATGTCGTCTTGGCTCGGGCTGGTGCCACCTTGGATTTGGCTATTAATAAGGATACCTTGACTTGGCCGGATGATGTGGTGACTCTGGTGTAAATCGCGGCCCCGAAAGCTCTTTCGGAGGCGTCACAGAATCCATGCAGCTCTACTAGAGATTCCCTTTTGATAAACAACCACCTTGGTAAGGTAATTTCTTCCACTGCCTTGAGTTGAGACCTGAGCGTCTCCCATTTGCCTTGGATATTTTCAGACACTGGGTCATCCCATTTGATATTTTCGAGCCATAGTTCTTGGATGAGTAGCTTGGCAGTGATGATGACGGGTGCTAACCATCCCAATGGGTCGAAAATTTTGGCAACTTCGGATAGTATGGTGCGTTTGGTGGATTCCTGTTGCTTAACGTCTACCTTAAAACAGAAAACATCTTCATATGGAGACCAGTGAATGCCCAAGGACTTTTTTACGCCGTCTTCACTTATTTCGAGGTATGTTTGTTCCTTTAACTCTTCTGGGAGTTCTTGAATGATGGCTGACTCATTACTGCACCATTTATGTAGAGTAAAGCCTCCACGCTTTAGTAAGGAAATGAGCTGACCTTGTTGTTGGATCGCTTCTTCCACAGTGTCGGCCCCAGAAAGCACGTCGTCCACGTAGAAATCTTTCTTCACTGCTTCTGAAGCTAATGGAAATGAGACCTTTTCGTCCTCTGCGAGTTGATGCAAGGTTCGAATGGCAAGATAGGGAGCTGATGCGGTTCCATAAGTGACGGTGCACAGCTTATATTCCCTGATTGGCTGTGATTTGTCGAATCTCCATAGGACTCTTTGGTACTCCTGGTCTTGGTTGTTCATTCTGATTTGTCGGTACATGTCTGCAGAAAAAACAATCCTGTGCGTTCTCCATCGAAGTAGAATGTCGACCAGTTCTTGCTGAAGTTTAGGTCCAGCGTACATCATCTCATTTAAGGATTTTCCGTGAGAGGCCTTGCTAGAGGCATCGAAAACGACACGAAGCCTGGTTGATGAACTTGCTTCTCGGATGACGCCATGGTGGGGAATGTAATACTTGCCGTTATTCTCATCTTCCTTTGCCACCTTTTCCATATGTCCTAAATCCAAGTATTCTTGCATGAATTTCTTGTATTGGACTGCTAGATCTTGATCTTGTCCTAATTTCTTCTCCAGATGTATGAATCGTGCCAATGCTGAGGGTTTGGACCTTCCCATGTGTACTGGAGTTTGTTTGAATGGAATCCTTACTACGTATCTTCCATCTACGTCTCGCTGGACTGTGTCTGTGAATTTATTTTCACATACCTGATCATCTGGGGAAAGTTTCCTTTGAGGAGAAGCCTCTTCAATGTTCCAGAATTTCTGCAACTGCTCATCCTCTTCAATTTTGGCAACCATGGTGTTGACCTTAAGGCTGGTGGGAGGTCGTCTTCCCATGGTTCCTGATAAGATCCATCCCAATTCGGTATTCTGTCCTAGGATGCCATCTTTGGATTTCTTGATTCCTTCGAGAATTATTTGGGAATATTCTTCAGCGCCTAGAAGTATATCTATGGGGCCAGGTCGGTTGAAGGTTGGATCGGCGATGAAGACATGTTTCCAGGCATCCATTTTTATGTTCGGAATGGGTGATGAAGGCATGGTTTTTGTAAGTTTGGGAAGTACCAGTAAAGTAACAGGTAAGGAAAATTTACTTGGAAATCTTGGCGTAATCAAACCGGTGATTTTCCATTTTGCGACTTTTGTTTCGCTGTTCCCAATTCCGGAGATTTCTGCTCGAACCTTGGTCCTGGGTAATGCTAATAATTCGGCTGCGGCTTCGGTGATGAAGGAACCTTGAGACCCTGGATCTATTAAGACCCTCAAGAGATGAGTCATCCCGGATGCTGCCTTAACTTGAACCGTTGCTGTGGCCAGTAGCACTTGGCTCTTCTTTGCGCCTAGGTTGGCGGCAATGATTGTGGGTTTTGGCTTCTTCTCTGGAGCGTTGGAGGTCTGCATGGCTGCTGCGTGAGAAAACGTCTTCATCTTCGGAGCAGGTATCGGCTTTGATGGCGGCTGTGCCTTGTGAAGCAGAGTATGGTGTGGAAAGCGGCAGATTTTGCAGTTATAATACGAACGACATTGTATATTAGAATCGTGTCGCAAACATCGAAAGCACAATCGGTAGGTTCTTACCACTTCTTGCTTTTCGTGGGTGGAGAGCCTCTGGAATTGACCACAGTTATCGATGTAATGGTCCCCATTGCACATCTTGCAGTTGAGATATCCGGCAGCGTAATTTTTCTGTGGCTTGTCCTGAGTTGGCTTTCGAGCTCCATCAATGGATTCCAAGGATTGGAACCGCATTTGTAAGAAGGCCATTAGAGTTTGGTGATCCTGAACTTCATTTGGGCACTGAAGCGATTGCTCATATAATTTGTTAGTTTCAGGATCCCATTTTCGAGTAATAACTCGGTTAATCCACGGACCCCAGCTGTCGGTGGAAATGCCCAAATTTTTGATTGCTTCCACACATTCCTTAGTGGAGTCATGCAATCTTTTCAACCCTTGGGCTGATTCCTTGGAGAGGACCGGCTGATCGAAGATGGTGTCTAGCAATTTGGTTAGAATAAGGCGATTATTTTGATACCTTTGTTGCAGCAAATTCCAAGCGGTGTTGTAGTTGGCTTGAGTCACTGCGAGATGCTGGATTAGTCGGCTGGGCTCTCCCTTGACATGCGTTTTTAAATACTGCATTTTGATGACATCATCCATGTTTTGGTTGTCATCTACTAATTTGGTGAATAGGTCCTTAAAAGTGGCCCATTCCTCATAATTTCCCTCGTATATGGGGATTTTAACTTGAGGAAGCGAGATGGCTGATGCTTGCTCGTTCCTTGTTGGTGCTTGTAACAAATTAATTAAATTTCGGTACCTGTCTTTCAACGTAGTAAATTCAGGACTGAAGTGCGTCTGGTTTGAATCCATCTCGTTAGACATGACTTCTTCGTCCATCTCGATCACCCGGTCCCATTCTTCCTTTAATTCCCTCTTTGTGATGGCGGGCCTTCCGAGTGCTTGTTCCAGTTCGGCGTCGTCCAAAGATTGCTTAAAATTCTGCATCCGAATCTGCAGTTTTCGGATACGAACCTTTTGCTCGGGATTTACAACTGTTTCCTCTCGCCTCCTAGTTTCAGAGGGGTCGGGATTTTCAGTTGCCTTTAAACAGCTCTGCAAATAACTTTTTGCTTCGCAGTAGATGGCTTTAATTTGTTCGTAATACCCTGTGGTAAAAGTGGTAAAATAATTATGTGTAGGAATACTTAGCTGCACCATTTTGGCGTGATTTTTGGTCACGGCGTTCCAAGTTTCGTCCAGCGTCTTGTTTCGGCTGGCGATGTAAGCTTCTGTTTTTCGGCTGGCAGGGTCCTTTTTGCTGTTGGAAAATACCTGCGTGATCTTCTGGCCGAGTCCTTCTTGGGCGACAGCTAGCTGATTGAATTCCTCCATATTGTTTGCCATTTTCGGGGAACCGGGTGGGTTGGTAGATGTTGTTTTCTTCTCGGGATGTACCTCTTCTTAGTTGTAGACAGATCCGGCTCGAAGGACCATGAACAGATTCGCCTGGAGGCTGTGGAAATCAGGCGTCCGTTACGTTATTTTGCTGGTTCCATCCCTTATGTTAAGCGCAGAACTGAGACAGCAGTTTCCGCTTTAAGACAGCTTAGTCATGCCACTTAACGGGATGATAATTCGTCACTGTGTGAGATGCAGCCTCACATCCCTTAATTATTTATAGGCTTGGACCCACAGCGACGCAGTAAGTGAATCTAACAAGTAAATGCAGACTGGTTTATTACAAAAATAATTGTTCTATATATACAAACAAATTTGCTTAGATCATAGTAATATACAAAGTTCATTTCTAATAACAGGTGCAATGTATTATATTCAGTAGGTTAATTTACTAGTATTGCAAAACAATACTCAGCGGTTTTGCTTCCGTGATATGATATGGACTCCATGAACTCGAGCGTCTTTTATGCTGAGCTGCGATTGTAGGCATTTAAACCTTGTCACGGCCTTGCGTAATTGTGTACGCGAAGCCGTGTAAAAATGCTGAGCGGCGACTGCGAGGTGTTTAAACTTGACTGTGAGTAGGTCGCCGCGCTTGCATAATGCAATCTTGCGTTTTTGGTGGCTTTTAATTTTTAGAATGTTTCGTAAAATTTAAATGAATAATTATAAATTTATATCTGGTTAATCTGTTAAAGACAAGATTAAACATTGGGGCTTAGCTTGGCGCTTGGCTAGACGCTTGGCTTGGCGCTTTCTTGGCGCGTGGCTTGTCGTTTAACTTGGCGCATTCTTGGAGCGTGGCTTGGCACTTGGTTTGGCGCTTGGCTTGGCGCTTGGCTTGGCGCTTTTGTTGGCGCGTTGCTTGGCGCTTGGCTGAGCGCTTGGCTCGGCATTTGGATTGGCGCTTGGTTTGGCGATCTCCTTGGAGCGTGGCTTGGCGATTAGTTTTGCCCTTGGCTTGGTGTGTGGCTTGGAGCTTTGGTTAGCGCCTATCTTAGCGCTTGAGTTGGCGTTTGGCTTAGCGCCTGGCTTGGCGCTTGCCTTGACGTTTGGCTTGGCGCATGTCTTGGCGCTTGATTTAGCGCTTATCTTGGCGCTTGGTTTGGCGATTGGCTTGGCGCTTGGCTTGGCGCTTGGCTTGGCGCTTGGCTTGGCGCTTGGCTTGGCGCTTGCCCTGGCGCTTGGCTTGGTGATTTCTTTGGCGCTTGGCTTGGCGCTTAGTTTGACGCTTGGTTTGGCGCTTGGTTTGGCGCTTGGTTTGGCGCTTGGCTTGGCGCTTGCCCTGGCGCTTAGTTTGGTGATTTGTTTGGCGCTTGGGTTGGCGCTTGGTTTGGCGCTTGGCTTGGCCTTGGTTTGGCGCTTGACTTGGCGCTTGGTTTGGCGCTTGCCCTGGCGCTTGGCTTGGTAATTTCTTTAACGCTTGGCTTGGCGCTTGGTTTGGCGCTTGAATTGGCGCTTGGTTTGACGCTTGGCTTGGTGATTGGCTTTGCCCTTGGCTAGGCGTGTGGCCTGGTGCTTTGGTTAGCGCCTATCTTGGCGCTTGACTTGGCGCTTGGCTTGGTGCTTGGCTAGGCGCTTGGCTTGGGGCTTGGCTTGGCGCTTGGCTAGGCGCTTGGCTTGGCGCTTGGCTTGGCGCTTGGCTTGCCGCTTGGCTTGGCGCATGGCTTGGTGATTTGTTTGGCGCTTGGGTTGGTTATTGGCTTTACCCTTGGCTAGGCGTGTGGCTTGGTGCTTTGGTTAGCGACTATCTTGGCGCTTGACTTGGCGCTTGGCTTGGTAATTTCTTTAACGCTTGGCTTGGCGCTGGGTTTGGCGCTCGGATTGGCGCTTGGTTTGACGCTTGGCTTGGTTATTGGCTTTGCCCTTGGCTAGGCGTGTGGCTTGGTGCTTTGGTTAGCGACTATCTTGGCGCTTGACTTGGCGCTTGGCTTGGTGCTTGGCTAGGCGCTTGGCTTGGGGATTGGCTTGGCGCTTGGCTAGGCGCATGGCTTGGCGCTTGGCTTGGTGCTTGGCTTGCCGCTTGGCTTGGCGCATGGCTTGGGGCTTGGCTTGGCGCTTGGCTTGGCGCTTGGCTTAACGCTTGGCTTGGCGCTTGGCTTTGTGTTAGGCATGGCGCTTGGCTTGGCGCGTGGCTTGGCGCTTGGTTTGGCGCTTGGCTTGGCGCTTAGTTTGGCGCTTGACCTAGAGCTTAGCTTGGCGCTTGGATTAGCGCCTGGCTTGGCGCTTGCCGTGGCGCTTGGCTTTGCGCATAGTTTAGAGCTTGACTTGGCGCTTTGCTTGGCGCTTGTCTTGGCGAATGGCTTAGCGCTCCCCTTGGCGCGTGGCTTGGCGCTTGGCTGGGCGCTTGCCTTGGCGTGTGGCTTGGCGCTTGGTTTGGCGTGTGGCTTGGTGTTTAGGTTAGCGCCTATTTTGACGCTTGACTTGGCGCTTGGCTTGGTAATTTCTTTAACGCTTGGCTTGGCGCTGGGTTTGGCGCTTGGATTGGCGCTTGGTTTGACGCTTGGCTTGGTTATTGGCTTTGCCCTTGGCTAGGCGTGTGGCTTGCTGCTTTGGTTAGCGACTATCTTGGCGCTTGACTTGGCGCTTGGCTTGGTGCTTGGCTAGGCGCTTGGCTTGGGGATTGGCTTGGCGCTTGGCTAGGCGCATGGCTTGGCGCTTGGCTTGGTGCTTGGCTTGCCGCTTGGCTTGGCGCATGGCTTGGGTCTTGGCTTGGCGCTTGGCTTGGCGCTTGGCTTTGTGTTAGGCATGGCGCTTGGCTTGGCGCGTGGCTTGGCGCTTGGTTTGGCGCTTGGCTTGGCGCTTAGTTTGGCGCTTGACCTAGAGCTTAGCTTGGCGCTTGGATTAGCGCCTGGCTTGGCGCTTGCCGTGGCGCTTGGCTTTGCGCATAGTTTAGAGCTTGACTTGGCGCTTTGCTTGGCGCTTGTCTTGGCGAATGGCTTAGCGCTCCCCTTGGCGCGTGGCTTGGCGCTTGGCTGGGCGCTTGCTTTGGCGTGTGGCTTGGCGCTTGGTTTGGCGTGTGGCTTGGTGTTTAGGTTAGCGCCTATTTTGACGCTTGGCTTGGCGCTTGGATTAGCGCCTGGCTTGGCGCTTGCCTTGGCGCTTGGCTTTGTGGTTAGTTTAGAGCTTGACTTGGCGCTTTGCTTGGCGCTTGGCTGGCCGTTTGGTTTGGCGCTTGGCGATTGGCTTTGCCCTTGGTTTGGCGTGTGGCTTGGAGCTTTGGTTAGCGCCTATCTTGGCGCTTGAGTTGGCGCTTGGCTTAGCGCCTGGCTTGTCGCTTGCCTTGACGTTTGGCTTGGCGCATGTTTTGGCGCTTCATTTGGCGCTTATCTTGGCGCTTGGTTTGGCGTGTGGCTTGGTGCTTGGGTTAGCGCTTGCCCTGGCGCTTGGCTTGGTGATTTCTTTTGCGCTTGGCTTGGTGCTCGATTTGGCGCCTGGCTTGGCGCTTGGTTTGGCGCTTGGCTTGGTGCTCGATTTGGCGCCTGGCTTGGCGCTTGGTTTGGCGCTTGGCTTGGCGCTTGGCTTGGCGCTTGGCTTGGCGCTTGCCCTGGCGCTTGGTTTGGTGATTTTTTTGGCGCTTGGCTTGTTGCTTAGTTTGACGCTTGGTTTGGCGCTTGGCTTGGCGCTTATCTTGGCGCTTGGTTTGGCGTGTGGCTTGGTGCTTGGGTTAGCGCTTGCCCTGGCGCTTGGCTTGGTGATTTCTTTGGAGCTTGGCTTGGCGCTTGGTTTGGCGCTTCGCTTGGCGCTTGGCTTAGCGCTTGCCCTGGCGCTTGGCTTGGTGATTTCTTTTGCGCTTGGCTTGGTGCTCGATTTGGCGCCTGGCTTGGCGCTTGGTTTGGCGCTTGGCTTGGCGCTTGGCTTGGCGCTTGCCCTGGCGCTTGGCTTGGTGATTTTTTTGGCGCTTGGCTTGGTGCTTAGTTTGACGCTTGGTTTGGCGCTTGGCTTGGCGCTTGGCTTGGCGCTTGGCTTTGCGCTTGGCTTGGCGCTTGGTTTGGCGCTTGACTTAGCCCTTGGCTTGGCGCTTGGAATAGTGCTTGCTTTGGCGCTTGGCTTGGCGCTTGACTTGGCGCTTGGTGTGGCGCTTGATTTGGCGTTTGGCTTGGCGCTTGGATTGGCGCTTGGCTTGGCGCTTGGCTTAACGCTTGCCCTGGCGCTTGGTTTGGTGATTTCTTTTGCGCTTGGCTTGGTGCTCGATTTGGCGCCTGGCTTGGCGCTTGGTTTGGCGCTTGGCTTGGCGCTTGGCTTGGCGCTTGGCTTGGCGCTTGCCCTGGCGCTTGGCTTGGTGATTTTTTTGGCGCTTGGCTTGGTGCTTAGTTTGACGCTTGGTTTGGCGCTTGGCTTGGCGCTTGGCTTGGCGCTTGGCTTGGCGCTTGGCTTGGCGCTTGGTTTGGCGCTTGACTTAGCCCTTGGCTTGGCGCTTGGAATAGTGCTTGCTTTGGCGCTTGGCTTGGCGCTTGACTTGGCGCTTGGTGTGGCGCTTGATTTGGCGTTTGGCTTGGCGCTTGGTTTGGCGCTTGGCTTGGCGCTTGGCTTAACGCTTGCCCTGGCGCTTGGCTTGGTGATTTCTTTGGCGCTTGGTTTGGCGCTTGGTTTGGCGCTTCGCTTGGCGCTTGGATTAGCGCTTGGCTTGGCGCTTGGCTTGGCGCTTGGCTTGGCGCTTGGCTTAACGGTTGCCCTGGCGCTTGGCTTGGTGATTTTTTTGGCGCTTGGCTTGGTGCTTAGTTTGACGCTTGGTTTGGCGCTTGGCTTGGCGCTTGGCTTGGCGCTTGGCTTGGCGCTTGGCTTGGCGCTTGGTTTGGCGCTTGACTTAGCCCTTGGCTTGGCGCTTGGAATGGTGCTTGCTTTGGCGCTTGGCTTGGCGCTTGACTTGGCGCTTGGTTTCGCGCTTGATTTGGCGTTTGGCTTGGCGCTTGGTTTGGCGCTTGGCTTGGCGCTTGGCTTGGTGATTTCTTTGGCGCTTGGCTTGGTGCTTGATTTGGCGCTTGGCTTGGCACTTGGTTTGGTGCTTGGCTTGGCGCTTGGCTTGGCGCTTGGTTTGGCGCTTGCCCTGGCGCTTGGCTTGGTGATTTTTTTGGCGCTTGGCGTGGTGCTTAGTTTGACGCTTGGTTTGGCGCTTGGCTTGGCGCTTGGCTTGGCGCTTGGCTTGGCGCTTGCCCTGGCGCTTGGCTTGGTGATTTCTTTGGCGCTTGGCTTGGTGCTCGATTTGGCGCTTGGCTTGGCACTTGGTTTGGTGCTTGGCTTGGCGCTTGGCTTGGCGATTGGTTTGGCGCTCTTTTTGGCGCGTGGCTTGGCGCTTGACTTGGCGCGTGGCTTGGCGCTTGGCTTGGCGCTTTTCTTGGCGCGTGGCTTGTCGCTTGGCTTGGCGCTTTTCTTGGCGCGTGGCTTGGCGTTTGGCTTGGCGCTTAGCTTGGCGCTTTCTTGGCGCGTGTTTTGGCGCTTGGCTTGGCGCTTGGCTGGGCGCTTGGCTTGGCGCTTAGCTTGACGCATGGCTTGGCGCTCTCCTTGGCGTTTTTTTTTTGGCGCGCAGTTTAGCGCTTGGCTTGGCGCTTGACTTAACGCACGGCTTGACGCTCTCATTGGCGCGTAGCTTGGCGCTTGGCTTGGCGCTTGGCTTGGTGATTTCTTTGGCGCTTGGCTTGGTGCTCGATTTGGCGCTTGGCTTGGCGCTTGGTTTGGCGCTTGGCTTGGCGCTTGGCTTGGCGCTTGGCTTGGCGATTGATTTGGCGCTTGGCTTAGTGATTTCTTTGGCGCTTGGATTGGCGCTTGGTTTGGCGCTTGGCTTGGCCTTGGTTTGGCGCTTGGCTTGGCGCTTGGCTTGGCGCTTGCCCTGGCGCTTGGCTTGGTAATTTCTTTAACGCTTGGCTTGGCGCTTTTCTTGGCGAGTGGCTAGTCGCTTGGCTTGGCGCATGGCGTGGCGCTTTTTTTGGCGCGTGGCTTGGCACTTGGCTTGGCGCTTGGCTTGGCGCTGGGCTTGGCGCTTTTCTTGGCGCGTGGCTTGGCGCGTGGTTTGTCGATTGGTTTGGCGCTCTTTTTGGCGCGTGGCTTGGCGCTTGACTTGGCGCGTGGCTTGGCGCTTGGCTTGGCGCTTTTCTTGGCGCGTGGCTTGTCGCTTGGCTTGGCGCTTTTCTTGGCGCGTGGCTTGGCGTTTGGCTTGGCGCTTAGCTTGGCGCTTTCTTGGCGCGTGTTTTGGCGCTTGGCTTGGCGCTTGGCTGGGCGCTTGGCTTGGCGCTTAGCTTGACGCATGGCTTGGCGCTCTCCTTGGCGTTTTTTTTTGGCGCGCAGTTTAGCGCTTGGCTTGGCGCTTGACTTAACGCATGGCTTGACGCTCTCATTAGCGCGTAGCTTGGCGCTTTCCTTGGCGCGTGGCTTGGCGCTTGGCTTGGCGCTTGGCTTGGCGCTTGGCTTGGCGCTTCTCTTGGCGCTTGGCTTGGCGAATGGCTTAGCGCTCCCCTTGGCGCGTGGCTTGGCGCTTGGCTGGGCGCTTGGCTTGGCGTGCGGCTTGGCGCTTGGTTTGGCGTGTGGCTTGGTGCTTAGGTTAGCGATTATTTTGACGCTTGGCTTGGCGCTTGGTTTGGCGCTTGGTTTGGCGCTTGACTTGGCGCTTGGCTTGACGCTTGGCATGGTGCTTGCTTTGGCGCTTGGCTTGGCGCTTGGTTTGGCGTTTGGCTTGGCGCTTGGTTGTTGGCTTGGCTTGGCGCTTGGCTTGGCGCTTGCTTTGGCGCTTGGCTTGGCGCTTGACTTGGCGCTTGGTTTTGCGCTTGATTTGGCGCTTGGCTTGGCGCTTGGCATGGCGCTTGGCTTGGCGCTTTGTTTGGCGCTTGACTCAGCCCTTGGCTTGGCGCTTGGCATGGTGCTTGCTTTGGCGCTTGGCTTGGCGCTTGACCTGGCGCTTGGTTTGGCGCTTGATTTGGCGCTTGGCTTGGCGCTTGGCTTGGCGCTTGGCTAAGCGCTTGCCCTGGCGCTTGGCTTGGTGATTTCTTTGGCGCTTGGCTTGGCGCTTGGTTTGGCGCTTCGCTTGGCGCTTGGCTTGGCGCTTGGCTTAGCGCTTGCCCTGGCGCTTGGCTTGGTGATTTCTTTGGCGCTTGGCTTGGTGCTCGATTTGGCGCTTGGCTTGGCGCTTGGTTTGGCGCTTGGCTTGGCGCTTGGTTTGGCGTTTGGCTTGGCGCTTGCCCTGGCGCTTGGCTTGGTGATTTTTTTGGCGCTTGGCTTGGTGCTTAGTTTGACGCTTGGTTTGGCGCTTTGCTTGGCGCTTGGTTCGGCGCTTGGCTTGGCGCTTGGTTTGGCGCTTGGCTTGGCGCTTGGCTTGGCGCTTGGCTTGGCGCTTGGCTTGGTGATTTCTTTGGCGCTTGGCTTGGTGCTCGATTTGGCGCTTGGCTTGACGCTTGGTTTGGCGCTTGGCTTGGCGCTTGGCTAGGCGCTTGGCTTGGCGCTTGCCCTGGCGCTTGGCTTGGCGCTTGCTTTGGCGCTTGGCTTGGCGCTTGACTTGGCGCTTGGTTTGGCGCTTGATTTGGCGCTTGGCTTGGCTCTTGGTTTGGCGCTTGGCTTGGCGCTTGGTTTGGCGCTTCGCTTGGCGCTTGGCTTAGCGCTTGCCCTGGCGCTTGGCGTGGTGATTTCTTTGGCGCTTGGCTTGGTGCTCGATTTGGTCCTTGGTTTGGAGCTTGGTTTGGCGCTTGGCTTGGCGCTTGGCTTGGCGCTTGCCCTGGCGCTTGGCTTGGTAATTTTTTTGGCGCTTGGCTTGGTGCTTAGTTTGACGCTTGGTTTGGCGCTTGGCTTGGCGCTTGGCTTGGCGCTTGGCTTAGCGCTTGGCTTGGCGCTTGGCATAGCGCTTGGCTTAGCGCTTAGCTTGGCGCTTGCCCTGGCGCTTGGCTTGGTGATTTCTTTGGCGCTTGGTTTGGTGCTCGATTTGGCGCTTGGCTTGGCGCTTGGTTTGGCGCTTGGCCTGGCGCTTGGCTTGGCGCTTGGCTTGGCGCTTGCTTTGGCGCTTGGCTTAGTGATTTCTTTGGCGCTTGGATTGGCGCTTGGTTTGGCGCTTGGCTTGGCCTTGGTTTGGCGCTTGGCTTGGCGCTTGGCTTGGCGCTTGCCCTGGCGCTTGGCTTGGTGATTTTTATAACGCTTTCTTGGCGCTTGGCTTGGCGCTTTTCGTGGCGAGTGTCTAGTCGCTTGTCTTGGCGCATGGCGGTGCGCTTTTTTTGGCGCGTGGCTTGGCGGTTGGCTTGGCGCTTGGCTTGGCGCTAAGCTTGGCGCTTTTCTTGGCGCGTGGCTTGGCGCGTGGTTTGTCGAATGGTTTGGCGCTCTTTTTGGCGAGTGGCTTGGCGCTTGACTTGGCGCGTGGCTTGGCGCTTGGCTTGGCGCTTTTCTTGGCGCGTGGCTTGGCACTTGACTTGGCGCTTGGCTTGGTGCTTGTCTTAGCGCATGGCTTAACGTTCTCCTTGGCCCGTGGCTTGGCGCTTGGCTGGGCGCTTGGCTTGACGCTTGGTTTGGCGCTTGACTTAGCCCTTGGCTTGGCGCTTGGCATGGTGCTTGCTTTGGCGCTTGGCTTGGCGCTTGACTTGGCGCTTGGTTTGACGCTTGATTTGGCGTTTGGCTTGGCGCTTGGTTTGGCGCTTGGCTTGGCGATTGGTTTAGCGCTTGCTCTGGCGCTTGGCTTAGTGATTTCTTTGGCGCTTGGCTTGGCGCTTGGTTTGGCGTTTCGCTTGGCGCTTGGCTTAGCGCTTGCCCTTGCGCTTGTCTTGGTGATTTCTTTGGCGCTTGGCTTGGTGCTCGATTTGGCGCTTGGCTTGGCGCTTGGCTTGGCGCTTGGCTTGGCGCTTGCTTTGGCGCTTGACTTGGTGATTTTTTTGGCGCTTGGCTTGGCGCTTAGTTTGACGCTTGGTTTGGCGCTTGGCTTGGCGTTTGCCCTGGCGCTTTTCTTAGTGATTTCTTTGGCGCTTGGGTTGGCGCTTGGTTTGGCGCTTGGCTTGGCGCTTGGTTTGACGCTTGGCTTGGTGCTTGGCTTGGCGCTTGGCTTGGCGCATGGCTTGGCGCTTCTTTTGGCGCTTGTCTTGGCGAATGGCTTAGCGCTCCCCTTGGCGCGTGGCTTGGCGCTTGGCTGGGCGCTTGGATTGGCGTGTGGCTTGGCGCTTGGTTTGGCGTGTGGCTTGGTGTTTAGGTTAGCGCCTATTTTGACGCTTGGCTTGGCGCTTGGTTTGGCGCTTGGTTTGGCGCTTGACTTGGCGCTTGGCTTGACGCTTGGCATGCTGCTTGCTTTGGCGCTTGGCTTGGCGCGTGCTTTGGCGCTTGGCTTGGCGCTTGGTTTGGCGCTTGACTTGGCGCTTGGCTTGACGCTTGGCATGCTGCTTGCTTTGGCGCTTGGCTTGGCGCTTGGTTTGGCGTGTGGCTTGGTGTTTAGGTTAGCGCCTATTTTGACGCTTGGCTTGGAGCTTGCCCTGGCGCTTGACTTGGCGCTTGGCTTGGCGCTTGGCATGGTGCTTGCTTTGGCGCTTGGCTTGGCGCTTGACTTGGCGCTTGGTTTGGCGCTTGGTTTGGCGCATGGCTTGGCGCTTGATTTGGCGCTTGGCTTGGCGCTTGGTTTGGCGCTTGGCTTGGCGCTTGGCTTAGCGCTTGCCCTGGGGCTTGGCTTGGTAATTTTTTTGGCGCTTGGCTTGGCGCTTGGTTTGGTGCTTCGCTTGTCGCTTGGCTTAGCGCTTGACCTGGCGCTTGGCTTGGTGATTTCTTTGGCGCTTGGCTTGGTGCTCGATTTGGCGCTTGGCTTGGCGCTTTGCTTGGCGCTTGGTTTGGTGCTTCGCTTGTCGCTTGGCTTAGCGCTTGCCCTGGCGCTTGGTTTGGCGCTTGGTTTAGCGCTTGACTTGGCGCTTGGCTTGACGCTTGGCATGCTGCTTGCTTTGGCGCTTGGCTTGGCGCGTGGTTTGGCGTTTGGCTTGGCGCTTGGTTGGGGGCTTGGCTTGGAGCTTGCCCTGGCGCTTGACTTGGCGCTTGGCTTGGCGCTTGGCATGGTGCTTGCTTTGGCGCTTGGCTTGGCGCTTGACTTGGCGCTTGGTTTGGCGCTTGGTTTGGCGCTTGGCTTGGCGCTTGATTTGGCGCTTGGCTTGGCGCTTGGTTTGGCGCTTGGCTTGGCGCTTGGCTTAGCGCTTGCCCTGGGGCTTGGCTTGGTAATTTTTTTGGCGCTTGGCATGGTGCTTGCTTTGGCGCTTGGCTTGGCGCTTGACTTGGCGCTTGGTTTGGCGCTTGGTTTGGCGCTTGGCTTGGCGCTTGGTTTGGTGCTTCGCTTGTCGCTTGGCTTAGCGCTTGACCTGGCGCTTGGCTTGGTGATTTCTTTGGCGCTTGGCTTGGTGCTCAATTTGGCGCTTGGCTTGGCGCTTTGCTTGGCGCTTGGTTTGGTGCTTCGCTTGTCGCTTGGCTTAGCGCTTGCCCTGGCGCTTGGCTTGGTGATTTCTTTGGCGCTTGGCTTGGTGCTCGATTTGGCGCTTGGCTTGGCGCTTGGCTTTGCGCTTGGCGTAGCGCTTGGCGTAGCGCTTGGTTTGGCGCATGGCTTGGCGCTCTCCTTGGCGCTTGGGTGGTCGATTGGCTTGGCGCTTGGCTTATCGCTTGGCTTGACGCTTTTTTTGGAGCGTGGCTTGGCGCGTGGTTTGGCGCTTGGCTTAGCGCTTTTCTTGGCGCGTGGCTTGGCGTTTGGCTTGCTGCTTAGCTCGGGGCTTAGCTTGGCGCTTGGCTAGACGCTTGGCTTGGCGCTTTCTTGGCGCGTGTCTTATCGTTTAACTTGGCGCATTCTTGGAGCGTGGCTTGGCACTTGGTTTGGCGCTTGGCTTGGCGCTTAGCTTGGCGCTTTTGTTGGCGCGTTGCTTGGCGCTTGGCTGAGCGCTTGGCTCGGCATTTGGATTGGCGCTTGGTTTGGCGATCTCCTTGGAGCGTGGCTTGGCGATTAGTTTTGCCCTTGGCTTGGTGTGTGGCTTAGAGCTTTGGTTAGCGCCTATCTTAGCGCTTGAGTTGGCGTTTGGCTTAGCGCCTGGCTTGGCGCTTGCCTTGACGTTTGGCTTGGCGCATGTCTTGGCGCTTGATTTAGCGCTTATCTTGGCGCTTGGTTTGGCGATTGGCTTGGCGCTTGGCTTGGCGCTTGGCTTGGCGCTTGGCTTGGCGCTTGGCTTGGCGCTTGGCTTGGCGCTTGGCTTGGCGCTTGGCTTGGCGCTTGCCCTGGCGCTTGGCTTGGTGATTTCTTTGGCGCTTGGCTTGGCGCTTAGTTTGACGCTTGGTTTGGCGCTTGGTTTGGCGCTTGGTTTGGCGCTTGGCTTGGCGCTTGCCCTGGCGCTTGGCTTGGTGATTTGTTTGGCGCTTGGGTTGGCGCTTGGTTTGGCGCTTGGCTTGGCCTTGGTTTGGCGCTTGACTTGGCGCTTGGTTTGGCGCTTGCCCTGGCGCTTGGCTTGGTAATTTCTTTAACGCTTGGCTTGGCGCTTGGTTTGGCGCTTGAATTGGCGCTTGGTTTGACGCTTGGCTTGGTGATTGGCTTTGCCCTTGGCTAGGCGTGTGGCCTGGTGCTTTGGTTAGCGCCTATCTTGGCGCTTGACTTGGCGCTTGGCTTGGTGCTTGGCTAGGCGCTTGGCTTGGGGCTTGGCTTGGCGCTTGGCTAGGCGCTTGGCTTGGCGCTTGGCTTGGCGCTTGGCTTGCCGCTTGGCTTGGCGCATGGCTTGGTGATTTGTTTGGCGCTTGGGTTGGTTATTGGCTTTGCCCTTGGCTTGGTGTGTGGCTTAGAGCTTTGGTTAGCGCCTATCTTAGCGCTTGAGTTGGCGTTTGGCTTAGCGCCTGGCTTGGCGCTTGCCTTGACGTTTGGCTTGGCGCATGTCTTGGCGCTTGATTTAGCGCTTATCTTGGCGCTTGGTTTGGCGATTGGCTTGGCGCTTGGCTTGGCGCTTGGCTTGGCGCTTGGCTTGGCGCTTGGCTTGGCGCTTGGCTTGGCGCTTGGCTTGGCGCTTGGCTTGGCGCTTGCCCTGGCGCTTGGCTTGGTGATTTCTTTGGCGCTTGGCTTGGCGCTTAGTTTGACGCTTGGTTTGGCGCTTGGTTTGGCGCTTGGTTTGGCGCTTGGCTTGGCGCTTGCCCTGGCGCTTGGCTTGGTGATTTGTTTGGCGCTTGGGTTGGCGCTTGGTTTGGCGCTTGGCTTGGCCTTGGTTTGGCGCTTGACTTGGCGCTTGGTTTGGCGCTTGCCCTGGCGCTTGGCTTGGTAATTTCTTTAACGCTTGGCTTGGCGCTTGGTTTGGCGCTTGAATTGGCGCTTGGTTTGACGCTTGGCTTGGTGATTGGCTTTGCCCTTGGCTAGGCGTGTGGCCTGGTGCTTTGGTTAGCGCCTATCTTGGCGCTTGACTTGGCGCTTGGCTTGGTGCTTGGCTAGGCGCTTGGCTTGGGGCTTGGCTTGGCGCTTGGCTAGGCGCTTGATTTGGCGCTTGGCTTGGCGCTTGGCTTGCCGCTTGGCTTGGCGCATGGCTTGGTGATTTGTTTGGCGCTTGGGTTGGTTATTGGCTTTGCCCTTGGCTAGGCGTGTGGCTTGGTGCTTTGGTTAGCGACTATCTTGGCGCTTGACTTGGCGCTTGGCTTGGTAATTTCTTTAACGCTTGGCTTGGCGCTGGGTTTGGCGCTTGGATTGGCGCTTGGTTTGACGCTTGGCTTGGTTATTGGCTTTGCCCTTGGCTAGGCGTGTGGCTTGGTGCTTTGGTTAGCGACTATCTTGGCGCTTGACTTGGCGCTTGGCTTGGTGCTTGGCTAGGCGCTTGGCTTGGGGATTGGCTTGGCGCTTGGCTAGGCGCATGGCTTGGCGCTTGGCTTGGTGCTTGGCTTGCCGCTTGGCTTGGCGCATGGCTTGGGTCTTGGCTTGGCGCTTGGCTTGGCGCTTGGCTTAACGCTTGGCTTGGCGCTTGGCTTTGTGTTAGGCATGGCGCTTGGCTTGGCGCGTGGCTTGGCGCTTGGTTTGGCGCTTGGCTTGGCGCTTAGTTTGGCGCTTGACCTAGAGCTTAGCTTGGCGCTTGGATTAGCGCCTGGCTTGGCGCTTGCCGTGGCGCTTGGCTTTGCGCATAGTTTAGAGCTTGACTTGGCGCTTTGCTTGGCGCTTGTCTTGGCGAATGGCTTAGCGCTCCCCTTGGCGCGTGGCTTGGCGCTTGGCTGGGCGCTTGCTTTGGCGTGTGGCTTGGTGTTTAGGTTAGCGCCTATTTTGACGCTTGGCTTGGCGCTTGGATTAGCGCCTGGCTTGGCGCTTGCCTTGGCGCTTGGCTTTGTGGTTAGTTTAGAGCTTGACTTGGCGCTTTGCTTGGCGCTTGGCTGGCCGTTTGGTTTGGCTCTTGGCGATTGGCTTTGCCCTTGGTTTGGCGTGTGGCTTGGAGCTTTGGTTAGCGCCTATCTTGGCGCTTGAGTTGGCGCTTGGCTTAGCGCCTGGCTTGTCGCTTGCCTTGACGTTTGGCTTGGCGCATGTTTTGGCGCTTCATTTGGCGCTTATCTTGGCGCTTGGTTTGGCGTGTGGCTTGGTGCTTGGGTTAGCGCCTATCTTGGCGCTTGAGTTGGCGCTTGGCTTAGCGCGTAGCTTGGCGCTTGGGTTGGCGCTTGGCTTGGCGCTTGGCTTGGCGCATGGCTTGGCGCTCTCCTTGACGCGTGGCTTGGCGCTTGGCTGGACGCTTGGCTTAGCGCTTTCTTCGCTCGTGGCTTGTCGCTTGGCTTGGTTCTTGGCTTGGCGCTTGGCTAGACGCTTGGCTTGCCGCTTTCTTGGCGCGTGTCTTGTCGCTTGGCTTGGCGCTTTCTTATCGCGTGGCTTGTCGCTTGGCTTAGTGCTTTTCCTGGCGCGTGACTTGGTGCGTGGCTTGGCGCTTGGCTGGGCGTTTAGCTTGGCGCTTGGCTTGGCGCATGGCTTGGCGCTTACCTTGGCGCGTGGCTTGGCGCCTGGCCGGGCGCTTGGCTTGGCGCTTGGCCTGGCGCGTGGCTTGGCGCTTTTCTTGGAGCGTGGCATGGCGCTTGGCTGGGCGCTTGGCTTGGCGCTTAGCTTGACGCTTGGCTTGGCGCTTTCCTTGGCGTTTTTTTTGGCGCGCAGCTTAGCGCTTGGCTTGGCGCTTGCCTTAACGTATGGCTTGACGCTCTCCTTGGCGCGTGGCTTGGCGCTTGGCTTGGCGCTTGGCTTGGCGCTTGGCTTGGCGCATGGCTTGGCGCTTCTTTTGGCGCTTGGCTTGGCGAATGGCTTAGCGCTCCCCTTGGCGCGTGGCTTGGCGCTTGGCTGGGCGCTTGGTTTAACGTGTGCTTGACGCTTGGTTTGGCGTGTGGCTTGGTGCTTAGGTTAGCGCCTATTTTGACGCTTGGCTTGGCGCTTGGTTTGGCGCTTGGTTTGGCGCTTGACTTGGCGCTTGGCTTGACGCTTGGCATGGTGCTTGCTTTGGTGTTTGGCTTGGCGCGTGGTTTTCCGCTTGACTTGGCGCTTGGCTTGACGCTTGGCATGGTGCTTGCTTTGGTGTTTGGCTTGGCGAGTGGTTTGGCGTTTGGCTTGGCGCTTGGTTGGGGGCTTGGCTTGGCGCTTGCCCTGGCGCTTGACTTGGCGCTTGGCTTGGCGCTTGGCTTGACGCTTGGCATGGTGCTTGCTTTGGTGTTTGGCTTGGCGCGTGGTTTGGCGTTTGGCTTGGCGCTTGGTTGGGCGCTTGGCTTGGAGCGTGGCTTGGCGCTTTTCTTGGAGCGTGGCTTAGCGCGTGGCTTGGCGCTTGGCTGGGCGCTTGGCTTGGCGCTTAGCTTGACGCATGGCTTGGCGTTTTCCTTGGCGTTTTTTTTTTTGGCGCGCAGTTTAGTGCTTGGCTTGGGGCTTGCCTTAACGCATGGCTTGACGCTCTCCTTGGCGAGTAGCTTGGCGCTCTCCTTTACGCGTGGCTTGGCGCTTGGTTTCGCGTTTGGCTTGGCGCTTGGTTGGGGGCTTGGCTTGGCGCTTGGCTTGGCGCTTGCCCTGGCG
Source organism: Agriotes lineatus (assembly GCA_940337035.1). Classification (NCBI taxonomy): domain Eukaryota; kingdom Metazoa; phylum Arthropoda; class Insecta; order Coleoptera; family Elateridae; genus Agriotes; species Agriotes lineatus. Next base: position 124,965 of record CALNHX010002366.1, on the reverse strand, counting down.
CTTGGCTTGGCACTTGGTTTGGCGCTTGACTTAGCCCTTGGCTTGGCGCTTGGCATGGTGCTTGCTTTGGCGCTTGGCTTGGCACTTGACTTGGCGCTTGGTTTGGCGCTTGATTTGGCGCTTGGCCTGGCGCTTGGTTTGGCGCTTGGCTTGGCGCGTGGCTTAGCGCTTGCCCTGGCGCTTGGCTTGGTGATTTCTTTGGAGCTTGGCTTGGCGCTTGGTTTGGCGCTTCGCTTGGCGCTTGGCTTAGCGCTTGCCCTGGCGCTTGGCTTGGTGATTTCTTTTGCGCTTGGCTTGGTGCTCGATTTGGCGCCTGGCTTGGCGCTTGGTTTGGCGCTTGGTTTGGCGCTTGGCTTGGCGCTTGGCTTGGCGCTTGCCCTGGCGCTTGGCTTGGTGATTTTTTTGGCGCTTGGCTTGGTGCTTAGTTTGACGCTTGGTTTGGCGCTTGGCTTGGCGCTTGGCTTGGCGCTTGGCTTGGCGCTTGGTTTGGCGTTTGACTTAGCCCTTGGCTTAGCGCTTGGAATAGTGCTTGCTTTGGCGCTTGGCTTGGCGCTTGACTTGGCGCTTGGTGTGGCGCTTGATTTGGCGTTTGGCTTGGCGCTTGGTTTGGTGCTTGGCTTGGCGCTTGGCTTAACGCTTGCCCTGGCGCTTGGCTTGGTGATTTCTTTGGCGCTTGGTTTGGCGCTTGGTTTGGCGCTTCGCTTGGCGCTTGGATTAGCGCTTGGCTTGGCGCTTGGCTTGGCGCTTGGCTTAACGCTTGCCCTGGCGCTTGGCTTGGTGATTTTTTTGGCGCTTGGCTTGGTGCTTAGTTTGACGCTTGGTTTGGCGCTTGGCTTGGCGCTTGGCTTGGCGCTTGGCTTGGCGCTTGGCTTGGCGCTTGGCTTGGCGCTTGGTTTGGCGCTTGACTTAGCCCTTGGCTTGGCGCTTGGAATAGTGCTTGCTTTGGCGCTTGGCTTGGCGCTTGACTTGGCGCTTGGTTTCGCGCTTGATTTGGCGTTTGGCTTGGCGCTTGGTTTGGCGCTTGGCTTGGCGCTTGGCTTAACGCTTGCCCTGGCGCTTGGCTTGGTGATTTCTTTGGCGCTTGGCTTGGTGCTCGATTTGGCGCTTGGCTTGGCACTTGGTTTGGTGCTTGGCTTGGCGCTTGGCTTGGCGCTTGGTTTGGCGCTTGCCCTGGCGCTTGGCTTGGTGATTTTTTTGGCGCTTGGCGTGGTGCTTAGTTTGATGTTTGGTTTGGCGCTTGGCTTGGCGCTTGGCTTGGCGCTTGGCTTGGCGCTTGCCCTGGCGCTTGGCTTGGTGATTTCTTTGGCGCTTGGCTTGGTGCTCGATTTGGCGCTTGGCTTGGCGCTTGGTTTGGCGCTTGGCTTGGCGCTTGGCTTGGCGCTTGGCTTGGCGATTGATTTGGCGCTTGGCTTAGTGATTTCTTTGGCGCTTGGATTGGCGCTTGGTTTGGCGCTTGGCTTGGCCTTGGTTTGGCGCTTGGCTTGGCGCTTGGCTTGGCGCTTGGCTTGGCGCTTGGCTTGGCGCTTGCCCTGGCGCTTGGCTTGGTAATTTCTTTAACGCTTGGCTTGGCGCTTTTCTTGGCGAGTGGCTAGTCGCTTGGCTTGGCGCATGGCGTGGCGCTTTTTTTGGCGCGTGGCTTGGCGCTTGGCTTGGCGCTTGGCTTGGCGCTGGGCTTGGCGCTTTTCTTGGTACGTGGCTTGGCGCGTAGTTTGTCGATTGGTTTAGCGTTCTTTTTGGCGCGTGGCTTGGCGCTTGACTTGGCGCGTAGCTTGGCGCTTGGCTTGGCGCTTTTCTTGGCGCGTGGCTTGTCGCTTGGCTTGGCGCTTTTCTTGGCGCGTGGCTTGGCGTTTGGCTTGGCGCTTAGCTTGGCGCTTTCTTGGCGCGTGTTTTGGCGCTTGGCTTGGCGCTTGGCTGGGCGCTTGGCTTGGCGCTTAGCTTGACGCATAGCTTGGCGCTCTCCTTGGCGTTTTTTTTTTTCGCGCAGTTTAGCGCTTGGCTTGGCGCTTGACTTAACGCATGGCTTGACGCTCTCATTGGCGCGTAGCTTGGCGCTTTCCTTGGCGCGTGGCTTGGCGCTTGGCTTGGCGCTTGGCTTGGCGCTTGGCTTGGCGCTTGGCTTGGCGCTTGGCTTGGCGCTTCTCTTGGCGCTTGGCTTGGCGAATGGCTTAGCGCTCCCCTTGGCGCGTGGCTTGGCGCTTGGCTGGGCGCTTGGCTTGGCGTGCGGCTTGGCGCTTGGTTTGGCGTGTGGCTTGGTGCTTAGGTTAGCGATTATTTTGACGCTTGGCTTGGCGCTTGGTTTGGCGCTTGGTTTGGCGCTTGACTTGGCGCTTGGCTTGACGCTTGGCATGGTGCTTGCTTTGGCGCTTAGCTTGGCGCTTGGTTTGGCGTTTGGCTTAGCGCTTGGTTGTTGGCTTGGCTTGGCGCTTGGCTTGGCGCTTGCTTAGGTGCTTGGCTTGGCGCTTGACTTGGCGCTTGGTTTTGCGCTTGATTTGGCGCTTGGCTTGGCGCTTGGCTTGGCGCTTGGCTTGGCGCTTGGTTTGGCGCTTGACTCAGCCCTTAGCTTGGCGCTTGGCATGGTGCTTGCTTTGGCGCTTGGCTTGGCGCTTGACCTGGCGCTTGGTTTGGCGCTTGATTTGGCGCTTGGCTTGGCGCTTGGCTTGGCGCTTGGCTTAGCGGTTGCGCTGGTGCTTGGCTTGGTGATTTCTTTGGCGCTTGGCTTGGCGCTTGGTTTGGCGCTTCGCTTGGCGCTTGGCTTGGCGCTTGGCTTAGCGCTTGCCCTGGCGCTTGGCTTGGTGATTTCTTTGGCGCTTGGCTTGGTGCTCGATTTGGCGCTTGGCTTGGCGCTTGGTTTGGCGTTTGGCTTGGCGCTTGGTTTGGCGCTTGGCTTGGCGCTTGCCCTGGCGCTTGGCTTGGTGATTTTTTTGGCGCTTGGCTTGGTGCTTAGTTTGACGCTTGGTTTGGCGCTTGGCTTGGCGCTTGGTTCGGCGCTTGGCTTGGCGCTTGGCTTGGCGCTTGGCTTGGGGCTTGGCTTGGCGCTTGGCTTGGTGATTTCTTTAACGCTTGGCTTGGTGCTTAGTTTGACGCTTGGTTTGGCGCTTGGCTTGGCGCTTGGTTCAGCGCTTGGCTTGGCGCTTGGTTTGCCGCTTGGCTTGGGGCTTGGCTTGGCTATTTTCTTGGCGCTTTTCTTGGCGCGTGGCTTGGCGCTTGGCTTGCCGGTTGGCTTGGCGCTCTCCTTGTCGCGTGGTGTGTTGCTTGGCTTGGCGCATTTCTTGGCGTGTAACTTGGCACTTGCCTTGGCGCTTAACTTGGCGCTTGGCTTGGCGCACGGCTTGGCGCTTGACTTGGCGCTTGGCTGGGGGCTTGGCTTCACGCTTTGCTTGAAGATTGGCTTGGTGCATGGCTTGGCGCTTTCCTTGGCGCGTGGCTTGGCGCTTTTCTTGGCGCGTGGCTTGGCGTTTGGTTTGCTGCTTGGCTTGGCGCTTGGCTTAGCGCTTGGCTTGGCGCTTGGCTTGGCGCTTTTCTTAGCGCTTTTTTTGGCGCGTGGTTTGGCGCTTGGCTTGGCGCGTGGCTTGGTGCTTGACTTGGCGCTTGGCTTGGCGTTTTTCTTAACACTTTTCGTGGCACGTGTTTTGCGCTTGGCTTGGTGCATGGCTTGGCGCTTTCCTTGGCGCGTGGCTTGGCGCTTTTCTTGGCGCGTGGTTTGGCGCGTGGTTTGGCGCTTTGCTGGGCGCTTTTCTTGTCGCGTGGCTTGGCGTTTGGCTTGCTGCTTGGCTTGGCGCTTGGCTTGGCGCTTTTCTTGGAGCTTTTCTTGGCGCGTAGTTCGGCGCTTGGCTTGGCGCCTGGCTTGGTGCTTTGCTTGACGCTTGGCTTGGCTTTTTTCTTGGCGCTTTTCTTGGCGTGTGGCTTGGCGCTTGGCTTGGTGCTTTGCTTGACGCTTGGCTTGGCTTTTTTCTTGGCGCTTTTCTTGGCGTGTGGCTTGGCGTTTGGCTTGCTGCTTGGCTTGGCGCTTGGCTTGGCGCTTTTCTTGGAGCTTTTCTTGGCGCGTAGTTCGGCGCTTGGCTTGGCGCCTGGCTTGGTGCTTTGCTTGACGCTTGGCTTGGCTTTTTTCTTGGCGCTTTTCTTGGCGTGTGGCTTGGCGCTTGGCTTGCCGGTTGGCTTGGCGCTCTCCTTGTCGCGTGGTGTGTTGCTTGGCTTGGCGCATTTCTTGGCGTGTAACTTGGCACTTGCCTTGGCGCTTAACTTGGCGCTTGGCTTGGCGCACGGCTTGGCGCTTGACTTGGCGCTTGGCTGGGGGCTTGGCTTCACGCTTTGCTTGAAGATTGGCTTGGCGCATGGCTTGGCGCTTTCCTTGGCGCGTGGCTTGGCGCTTTTCTTGGCGCGTGGTTTGGCGTTTGGTTTGCTGCTTGGCTTGGCGCTTGGCTTGGCGCTTGGCTTGGCGCTTGGCTTGGCGCTTTTCTTAGCGCTTTTTTTGGCGCGTGGTTTGGCGCTTGGCTTGGCGCGTGGCTTGGTGCTTGACTTGGCGCTTGGCTTGGCGTTTTTCTTAACACTTTTCGTGGCACGTGATTTTGCGCTTGGCTTGGCGCTTGGCTTGACGCTTTTCTTGGCGTGTGGTTTGGGGCGTGGTTTGGCGCTTTGCTGGGCGCTTGGCTTGGCGCTTGGCTTGACGCTTGGCTTGGCGCTTGGCTTGGCGTTTGGCTTGGCGCTTAGCTTGGCGCTTTTCTTGGCGCGTGGCTCGGCGTTTGGCTTGCTGCTTGGCTTGGCGCTTGGCTTGGCGCTTTTCTTGGAGCTTTTCTTGGCGCGTAGTTCGGCGCTTGGCTTGGCGCGTGGCTTGGTGCTTTGCTTGGCGCTTGGCTTGGCGCTTTTCTTGGCGCGTGGCTTGGCGCTTGGCTTGGCGCTTGGCTTGGCGCTTGGCTTGGCGCTGGGCTTGGCGCTTTTCTTGTAGCGTGGTTTGGCGCGTGGTTTGTCGCTTAGCTTGGCGCTCTCCTTGGCGCGTGGCCTAGCGCTTGGATTGGCGCGTGGCTTGGCGTTTGGCTTGGCGTTTTTCTTGGTGCATGGGGTGGCGCTTTACTTATCGCGTGGCTTGGCGCTTGGCTTGGCGCTTAACTTGGCGCTTGTCTTGGCGCGTGGCTTGGCGCGTGATTTGTCGCTTGGTTTGGCGCTTTCCTTGGAGCATAGCTTGGCGCTTGGCTAAGCGCGTGGCTTGGCGCTTGGCTTAGCGCTTATATAGGCGCGTGGCTTGGTGCTTGACTTGGCGCTTGGCTTGGCGCTTTTCTTGGCGCTTTTCTTGGCGCGTGGTTTGTGGCTTAGCTTGGCGCCCTCCTTGGCGCGTGGCTTGGCGCTTGGCTGAGCGGTTGGCTTTGCGCTTGGTTTGACGCTTGGCTTGGCACTTTTTTTTTTTTTTTTTTTTATTTATTTTATATCAGAAACAAATTAAACGTTTATACAAAAGAAAATATAGTACTTCAAAATAAAATAAACAGGAACTACTCACTTAAGTTTATAAAACTTGTACGTGAGTCTAAAATAAATAATTATTGTATAGTCGCCCGAGATGGACAGTATTGTAATCAACATATTTTAACTTAAGACTATGTATTGAAAAAACCCATATAGGTTAACAGTTACTATGTAGCACCAACAACACAGGATTGAGTAAGAGTTAATAAGAGTTAGAATTACGTTAAGAATTAGGTTAAAAAATTTCATGAAAATATTTATTGCTTGTACAGTCCAGCAGCCATTTCTTAATTTTTTGTACATAAATTTTATAAATTGTTTCATGTTTAATTTGAAAGGGAACTGAATTATAAATTTTGATTAACAGATATTTGTAACTTCTTTGACCGTGGGACTTGTTAACAATAGGAAAATTCAAAATTTTGTTTTTGTGACTTCTTGTCCTATAACAGTTTTTATCCTCATAATAATTAGCAACTGATTCATTATAAAAGGCTCGCAATAAAACAGACTTGACAAATAGTGTTTTGACGTCGAGTACTTGGGATAACTTAAAAACTTCATCTGAATGAGTCAACATTGGTTTTTTTAATATTATTTTTAATATAAGTTTTTGAGCAACTTCGAGATTATGCAAATATGTTTTATATGCTCCACCCCAACCTATAATGCCATAGGTGAGATGGGACTCAACCAAGGCTTGATAAATCCTTTTTAAGACTGGGAACGGTAAAAATTCTTTTAAATTTTTAAAAACATAACAAAAACCACGTATTTTTTTTACTAATAGCGATAAGTGGATATCCCATTTAAAACATGAGTCTATTGTTATACCTAGATACTTAACTGTAGTAGTTTTGTTAATGAATGTAGAACAATTACAGTTTTGGCTCACACATCCTTCATCATGAAGGATTATTTGAGAATAATTTGGAAGATTTTTTTTGTATGAAGCAAAAGTTATAAAATTTGTTTTTTTAATGTTCATTGACAATAGATTCAAATCTAACCAAAGTTTTATTTGCGTCAAGTCTTTTTCTACAAGTTCTTTTACTGTTTCCCAATCTTCCGCTTTATATACAACTACAGTATCGTCAGCGTATGCCAAAATTTCACCAGAACGGTTAGCTAAAAGTAGATCGTTAATATATAGAGTAAATAAGATTGGACCGAGGATTGTTCCTTGAGGTACACCAGATTTGATTATCAAACAATCACTTATTATATCTTCAACTTGTACATATTGCTTTCGGTTAGATAAATAACTTTTAAGTAATTTATTTACCTTGCCTCTAATTCCCATATGTTCAAGTTTTTCTAACAATCTTAAGTGGCTGACAGTGTCAAAGGCCTTAGCTAGATCTATAAAAACTGCTACTGTAGGACTACTGTCATCTAAATTATTATATATAATGCTAGTTAATTTTGCTATCGCATCTTGTGTACTTCTTTTTTCACGAAAACCAAACTGATTGTCGGATAAGATTTTATTTTTAGCAATGAAATTATCAAGTCTATGTTTAACCGCTTTTTCAAATATTTTTGCCAAATTTGATATTAATGATATTGGACGATAATTTTCTAGTATTTCTTGGTCACCGTTTTTGTATAGTGGTTTGATAACAGCAGTTTTAAAGTGATTCGGGCATTCTGCTTTTTCGAAAGATAAATTAATTATTCGAACTAACGGATGCACTATTTGATCTGCAATTTCTTTTAATACGTTTGCAGTAATACCATCTAGACCTGGTGATTTATTACCTTTAAGTTGTTGTATATATTTTTTTTATTTCAAAAATATCTACAGGAGAGAAAAAGATAGTATTATTGCACGTCGGCAGGTATTTTGTTTGTGTTTGCGGATTTTTAATTTTACTTGCCATCTTTTCTGCAATATTTATAAAGAAATTGTTAAATTCATTAGCTAGCACTTTTTTGTCAGATACCATATGACCTTTTATTTTTATATTTTTTATGTTATCATTTTTATTAGTCTTACTTAATGAGCTTTTTACAATATTCCAAACGGCTTTGTTGTCTCCCTGAGTTTCAAAAAATCGTTTTTCATAGTAACTAGTTTTAGCCTTTGACACTAGATTATTAAGCCTGTTGCGATAGATTTTATATTGCTGGTGTACCTCAACATCTTGAGTTTTTTTGTATGTTTGGAAAAGATTATCTCGTATTTGTATTGATTTGACCAAACCATTGGTAATCCACGGCTTTCTATGAACCTCTTTCCTATTTTGTCGGTACTCCATTGTGCTGTCTTTTAGGTAACATAAGAATTTTCCAACAAAATTATCTACAATTCTATTCAAATCGTCATGCTCAAACGTCTCACACCAGGTTTCCTTACTCAACATTTGTTTTAATTTTGTCAAATTAACAGTTTTTTTGATTTTGTGTCTAATTACCGAGTTTGGAATTTCTAAAAAATTTAGACAAAGAATTATAGGAAAGTGGTCAGTTATTTTAGATTCTAGTATTATTGAATTAATGTTGTGTAATGGATGTTTGGTTTTGATAAAGATATGGTCAATACATGATTTACAGCCATTTTCATCCCTGGTGTAATCGTTTACACATGACGTAAATCCCTGTTCATACAAAGAATTCAAATAAATATTTGTTTTTAAAGAATCATTTAAAATATTTATATTCATGTCGCCGGCAATTATTTCCTCCCCGTTTATACAGACTTGTTTTAAAAATAAATCAAAGTTATCCAAAAAGCTATCAAGATTCGTGGAAGGCGGTCTGTAGATAATACTTAGAAAAATTTGTCGGTTGTTTATTTTAACGTTGAGTCGTAAACATTTTATTTCGCCTATTTGTATTATAAAGTGCTGAAAATTTAACGTATTCTTTATTAAAACAATAACTCCGTCATTTTGATTGATTTCACCTTGATTGTAAACAACAGCGTAACCCGGAAGTATGAAATTATCACAGTTCTCCACCTTCCACGTTTCCGATAAGGCAATCACGTCGAATTGCATGTCAAATTGAGATAACCATACCTCTAAATTTAGAAAATTTTTAGCGATGCTTCTAATATTCGTATGATATATTTTCAGACCTGGATTAGTTTTTAGTTTAAGATTACATTCTTTAATGTTTGTTATACGGATACTACTTACAGTATGAAATTCATCATTTTCTATTAAATTAGCCATTGCACAATATGGAAGAAATACATTTTTAAGCCGTGTATTTATTATATTTCCTTGATTGATTTAATACGAATCACTGGTCCATTTTCGCTCTTTCTTGCCAGCAACTTTGAGTTTTTAAACCACACAAATTTATATACTTTTTTGTTGTCACTCACTTTTGTCTTTGCCTCGTACATTAAATTTTTAAAATACGGCGTGAGGTGTTCATTTACGTAAATGGGATTAGGACGTAAATCCGGGTATATATTTGTAGTGGTTGGACGCCGGGACTTACATTTTTGTAAAAATTTGTCGCGCACTATTCTATTTGAAAATTGTATAATCACGGGTCCAGCAGTTTCAGTTTTAATTTTAGTATTCATGCGATGGATAGCTTGTATATCACTGATTGCAAGAGGAGCTTCGACACTGTTACCTAATGTTATGGCAAGATCTAACAAATTTTCATTTTTCACATCAGGGATTCCGCTGATAATGAGATTGTGATTTCTATTATATTGCTGATTTTCTTCAAACAGTACTTTAAGGCCATCATTTTCCTTTTCCAGCTGTTTGTATTTATCTTCCAGCGCATTATACTTTTTGGTTAAAATTTTGTTCTCTTCTGTAAAGGTTTTTATTAGCTTTGTGAAATCATCAATTTTACTACTACAAAATTCAACGGATTTTTGGTATTCCTCCATTTTAGATGCAAGTTGACCATTTTCTTCCTGTATTATTTGTCTAATCATATTTCCCAAAGCATTAATAGATACACCTGGTAGATTGGCGTTTAGAATCTTAGAAGACTTTTCGTGCTCATTTTTTTCGGTTACTTTCACTTGATCTGGTTGACTTTTGCATGTAATACATCTCCATGATGCTTTACTTTCAACAGTGTTCGTACGCCACTTAGATTCCCGTACGCCTGCACATAGATAGTGCATTTTTGCCTCACAACCTTGACATACCACAAAATCATTATCTTCTGGCAGAGGTTCATCACATTTAACACAGGTACTCATTTTATTAGCAGTAGCTACACACAAACGTAAACTTTATTTAAGAGCTTGTTAAAGACACGTCCGGCCAACTCAGCGACTCAGCAGTTACTTGGCTCTGCGCTTGGCATGACGTTTGGCTTGGCGCATGCCTTGGCGCTCTCCTTGGCGTGTGGCTTGGCGTTTGGCTGGGCGTTTGGCTTGGTGCTTGTCTCGGCGCTTGGCTTGGCTTTTGGCTGGGCGTTTGGGTTATCGCTGGGCTTAACGCTTGGCTTGGCACTTGGCTTGGCGCTTGGCTTGACGCTTGACTTGAAGCATGCCTTGGCGTTCTCCTTGGCGTGTGGCTTGGCGGTTGGCGTGGCGCTCTATTTGGTTCGTGGCTTAGCGCTTGTCTGGGCGCTTGGCTTGGCGCACGGCTTGGCGCTATCCTTGGGGCTTGGCTTGGAGCTTGGTTTGGCGCTTTTTCTTGGCGCGTGGTTTGGGGCTTGGTTTGGCACTGGGATTGGCGCTTTTCTTGGCGCGTGGCTTAGCGCGTGGCTTGGCGCGTGGTTTGTCGCTTGGCCTAGCGCTCTCCTTTGGGCGTGGCTTGGCGCTTGGCTTGGCGTTTGGCTTGGTGCTTGTCTCGGCGCTTGGCTTGGCGCTTTTATTGGCGAGTGGCTTGGCGCGTAGCTTGGCGCGTGGCTTGGCTTTTGACTGGGCGTTTGGGTTATCGCTGGGCTTAACGCTTGGCTTGGCACTTGGCTTGGCGCTTGGCTTGGCGTTTGGCTGGGCGTTTGGCTTGGTGCTTGTCTCGGCGCTTGGCTTGGCGCTTTTATTGGCGAGTGGCTTGGCGCGTAGCTTGGCGCGTGGCTTGGCTTATGGCTGGGCGTTTGGGTTATCGCTGGGCTTAACGCTTGGCTTGGCACTTGGCTTGGCGCTTGGCTTGACGCTTGACTTGAAGCATGCCTTGGCGTTCTCCTTGGCGTGTGGCTTGGCGCTTGGCTTGGCGGTTGGCGTGGCGCTCTATTTGGTTCGTGGCTTAGCGCTTGTCTGGGCGCTTGGCTTGGCGCACGGCTTGGCGCTATCCTTGGGGCTTGGCTTGGAGCTTGGTGTGGCGCTTTTTCTTGGCGCGTGGTTTGGGGCTTGGTTTGGCGCTGGGATTGGCGCTTTTCTTGGCGCGTGGCTTAGCGCGTGGCTTGGCGCGTGGTTTGTCGCTTGGCCTAGCGCTCTCCTTTGGGCGTGGCTTGGCGCTTGGCTTGGCGCGTGGCTTGGCGCTTGGCTTGGCGTTTTTCTTAACGCGTGGCTTGTCGCTTGGCCTGGCGCTTTTCTTGGCGGGTGGTTTGGCGCTTGGCTTGGCGTTTTTCTTGGCTCGTGGCTTGTTGCTTGGCTTGGCGCTTTGCTGGGCGCTTGGCTTGGCGCTTGGCTTGGCGTTTTTCTTGGCGCGTGGTTTGGCGCGTGGTTTGGCGCTTTGCTGGGCGCTTGGCTTGGCGCTTGGCTTGGCGCTTGGCTTGGCGCTTGGCTTGGCGCTTGGCTTGGCGTTTGTCTTGGCGCTTAGTTTGGCGCTTTTCTTGGCGCGTGGCTTGGCGTTTGGCTTGGCGCTTTTCTTGGAGCTTTTCTTGGCGCGTAGTTCGGCGCTTGGCTTGGCGCGTGGCTTGGTGCTTCGCTTGGCGTTTGGTTTGTCGCTTAGCTTGGCGCTCTCCTTGGCGCGTGGCCTAGCGCTTGGCTTGGCGCGTGGCTTGGCGCTTGGCTTGGCGTTTTTTATGGCGCGTGGTTTGTCGCTTGGCTTAGCGCTCTTCTTGGTGCATGGGGTGGCGCTTACTTATCGCGTGGCTTGGCGCTTGGCTTGGCGCTTAACTTGTCGCTTGTCTTGGCGCGTGGCTTGGCGCGTGATTTGTCGCTTGGTTTGGCGCTTTCCTTGGAGCATAGCTTGGCGCTTGGCTAAGCGCGTGGCTTGGCGCTTGGCTTAGCGCTTATCTAGGCGCGTGGCTTGGTGCGTGGCTTGTCGCTTGGCTTGGCGCACTCCTTGGTGCATGGGGTGGCACTTTTCTTGGCGCGTGGCGTGGCGCTCGGCTTGGCGCTTTTCTTGGCCCGTGGTTTGGCGTTTGGCTTGCTGCTTGGCTTAGCGCTTGGCTTGGCGCTTTTCTTGGAGTTTTTCTTGGCGCGTGGTTTGGCGCTTGGCTTGGCGCGTGCCTTGGTGCTTGACTTGGCGCTTGGCTTGGCGCTTTTCTTGGCGCTTTTCTTGGCGCGTGGTTTGTCGCTTAGCTTGGCGCCCTCCTTGGCGCGTAACTTGGCGCTTGGCTGAGCGGTTGGCTTGGTGCTTGGTTTGACGCTTGGCTTGGCACTTGGCTCTGCGCTTGGCATGACGTTTGGCTTGGCGCATGCCTTGGCGCTCTCCTTGGCGCGTGGCTTGGCGTTTGGCTGGGCGTTTGGCTTGGTGCTTGTCTCGGCGCTTGGCTTGGCGCTTTTATTGGCGCGTGGCTTGGCGCGTAACTTGGCGCGTGGCTTGGATTTTGGCTGGGCGTTTGGGTTATCGCTGGGCTTAACGCTTGGCTTGGCACTTGGCTTGGCGCTTGGCTTGACGCTTGACTTGAAGCATGCCTTGGCGTTCTCCTTGGCGTGTGGCTTGGCGCTTGGCTTGGCGGTTGGCTTGGCGCTCTTCTTGGTTCGTGGCTTAGCGCTTGTCTGGGCGCTTGGCTTGGCGTTTGGCTTGGTGCTTTTCTTGGCGCGTGGTTTGTCGCTTAGCTCGGCGCTTATCTTGGCGTGTGACTTGGCACTTGGCTTGGCGCTTAACTTGGCTGTTGGCTTGGCGCACGGATTGGCGCTATCCTTGGGGCTTGGCTTGGAGCTTGGTGTGGCGCTTTTTCTTGGCGCGTGGTTTGGGGCTTGGTTTGGCGCTGGGATTGGCGCTTTTCTTGGCGCGTGGCTTAGCGCGTGGCTTGGCGTTTTTCTTGGCTCGTGGCTTGTTGCTTGGCTTGGCGCTTTTCTTGGCGCGTGGGTTGGCACTTAGCTTGGCCTATGGCTTGGCGCTTGGTTTGGCGCGTTTTTTAGCGCGTGGCTGGGCGCTTGGCTTGGCGCTTGGCTTGGCGCTTGGCTTGGCGCTTGGCTTGGCGCTTTTGTTCGCGCGTTGCTTGGCGCTTGGCTTGGCGTTTTTCTTGGCTCGTGGCTTGTTGCTTGGCTTGGCGCTTTTCTTGGCGGGTGGCTTGACGCTTGGCTTGGCGTTTTTCTTGGCTCGTGGCTTGTTGCTTGGCTTGGCGCTTTTCTTGGCGCGTGGGTTGGCACTTAGCTTGGCGCGTGGCTTGGCGCTTGGCTGGGCATTTGGCTTGGCGTTTGTCTCGGCGCTTGGCTTGGCGCTTTTCTTGGCGCGTGGCTTGGCGCGTAACTGGGGCGCTTGGCTAAGCGCTTAGCTTGGCGCTTGGCTTGGCGCTTGGTTTGGCGCGTGGCTTGGCGTTTGGCTTAGCGTTTTTCTTGACGCGTGGCTTGTCGCTTGGCCTGGCGCTATTCTTGGCGGGTGGCTTGACGCTTGGCTTGGCGTTTTTCTTGGCTCGTGGCTTGTTGCTTGGCTTGGCGCTTTTCTTGGCGCGTGGGTTGGCACTTAGCTTGGCGCGTGGCTTGGCGCTTGGTTTGGCGCGTTTCTTAGCGCGTGGCTGGGCGCTTGGCTTGGCGCTTGGCTTGGCGCTTGGCTTGGCGCTTTTGTTCGCGCGTTGCTTGGCGCTTGGCTTGGCGTTTTTCTTGGCTCGTGGCTTGTTGCTTGGCTTGGCGCTTTTCTTGGCGCGTGGGTTGGCACTTAGCTTGGCGCGTGGCTTGGCGCTTGGCTGGGCATTTGGCTTGGCGTTTGTCTCGGCGCTTGGCTTGGCGCTTTTCTTGGCGCGTGGCTTGGCGCGTAACTGGGGCGCTTGGCTAAGCGCTTAGCTTGGCGCTTGGCTTGGCGCTTGGTTTGGCGCGTTTCTTAGCGCGTGGCTGGGCGCTTGGCTTGGCGCTTGGCTTGGCGCTTGGCTTGGCGCTTGGCTTGGCGCTTTTGTTCGCGCGTTGCTTGGCGCTTGGTTTGCCGCTTGGCTTGGGGCTTGGCTTGGCTATTTTCTTAGCGCTTTTCTTGGCGCGCGGCTTGGCGCTTGGCTTGCCGGTTGGCTTGGCGCTCTCCTTGTCGCGTGGTGTGTTGCTTGGCTCGGCGCATTTCTTGGCGTGTGACTTGGCACTTGCCTTGGCGCTTAACTTGGCGCTTGGCTTGGCGCACGGCTTGGCGCTTGACTTGGCGCTTGGCTGGGGGCCTGGCTTCACGCTTTGCTTGAAGATTGGCTTGGCGCATGGCTTGGCGCTTTCCCTGGCGCGTGGCTTGGCGCTTTTCTTGGCGCGTGGCTTGGCGTTTGGCTTGCTGCTTGGCTTGGCGCTTGGCTTGGCGCTTGTCTTGGCGCTTGGCTTGGCGCTTGGCTTGGCGCTTTTCTTAGCGCTTTTTTTGGCTCGTGGTTTGGAGCTTGGCTTTTCGCGTGGCTTGGTGCTTGACTTGGCGCTTGGCTTGGCGTTTTTCTTAACACTTTTCGTGGCACGTGATTTTGCGCTTGGCTTGGCGCTTGGCTTGACGCTTTTCTTGGCGCGTGGTTTGGCGCGTGGTTTGGCGCTTTGCTGGGCGCTTGGCTTGGCGCTTGGCTTGGCGCTTGGCTTGGCGCTTGGCTTGGCGTTTGGCTTGGCGCTTAGCTTGGCGCTTTTCTTGGCGCGTGGCTTGGCGTTTGGCTTGCTGCTTGGCTTGGCGCTTGGCTTGGCGCTTTTCTTGGCACTTTTCTTAGCGCTTGGTTTGGCGCTTGGCTTGGCGCTTGGCTTAGCGCCTGGCTTGGCGCTTGGGTTTGCGCTTGGTTTGGCGCTTAGTTTAACGCTTAGGTTTGCGTTTGGCTTGGCGCCTAGCCTGTGGCTTGGCTTTGCGCTTGGCTAGGCGTTTGACTTGGCGCTTATTTTGGCGCTTGACTTGGCGCTTGGTTTGACGATTGGCTGGGCGCTTGGTTTGGCGCTTGGCTTGGCACGTGGTTTGGCGCTTGACTTGGCGCTTGGGTTGGCGCTTGGCTTGGAGCTTGGTTTGGCATTTGACCTAGCGCTTAGTTTGGCGCTTAGCCGGGCGCTTGGCTTGGCGCTTGGTTTGGCGCTTGGCTTGGCGCTTGGCATTTCGCTTGGCTTGGCGCGTGGATAAGCGCTTGGCTTGGCCCTTGCCTTGGCGCTTAACCTTGCGCTTGGTTTGGCGCTTGACCTAGAGCTCGGCTTCTCGCCTAGCTTGGCGCCTGGCTTAGCGCTTGGTTTGACGCTTGGCTTGGCGCTTGGCTTGGCGCACGGTTTGCAGCTTTGCTTGGCGCTTGGCTTGGCGCTTGACTTGTCGCTTGACTTGGTGCTTGGTTTGGCGCTTGGCGCTTGTTTTGGCGTTTGGCTTAGCGCTTGGCTTGGCGCTTGGATTAGCAGGTGGTTTGCGCTTGGCTTGGCGTTTGGCTTGGCGCTTGGCTCGGCGCTTGGCTTGGCGCTTGGCTTGGTGCTTGGTTTGGCGCTTGCCTTGGCGCTTAAATTCGCGCTTGGCTTGGCGCTTGCCTTGGCGCTTGGCTTGGCGCTCGGCTTTGCGTTTGGTGTAGCGCTTGGCTTGGCGCTTGGCTTGGCGCTTGGTTTGGCGCTTGGCTTAGCGCTTGCCTTGGCGCTTATCATTACGCTCGGTGTACAGCTTGGCTTGGCGCTTGGCATTGCGCTTGGCTTGGCGCGTGGCTAAGCGCTTGGCTTGGCGCTTGCCTTGGCGCTTAACCTTGCACTTGGTTTGGCGCTTGACCTAGAGCTCGGCTTGGGGCCTAGCTTGGCGGCTGGTTAAGCGCTTGGCTTGGCGCTTGGTTTGGCGCTTGGCTTAGCGCTTGGCTTGGCGCTTAGCTTAACGCTTGGCTTGACGCATGGCTTGGCGCTTGTCTTGCCGCTTAACTTTGCGCTTGGTTTGGCACTTGGCTTGGCGCTTGGTTTGGCGCTTGGCTTGGCGCTTGGCTTGGCCCTTGGTTTAAAGCTTGGCTTTGCGCTTGGCTTGGCGCTTGGCTTGTCGCATGGCTTGGCACTTAGCTTGGCGCATGTCTTGCCGCTTGACTTTGCGGTTGGTTTGGCACTTGGCTTGGCGCTTGGTTTAACGCTTGGCTTGGCGCTTGGATTGGCGGTTGGTTTGTCGCATGGCTTGGCACTTAGCTTGGCACTTGGTTTGGCGTTTGGCTTAGCGCTTGGCTTGGGGCTTGGCTTAACGCTTGGCTTGACGCATGGCTTGGCGCTTGTCTTGCCGCTTAACTTTGCGCTTGGTTTGGCACTTGGTTTGGCATTTGGGCTAGCGCTTGGCTTAACGCTTGGCTTGGTGCTTGGTTTGGCGCTTAGCATGGCGTTAGGCTAAGCGTACGGCCTGGCGCTTGGCTTGGCGCTTGGCTTGGCGCTTGGCTTGGCGCTTGGCTTGGCGCTTGGCTTAGCGCTTGGCTTGTCGCATGGCTTGGCACTTAGCTTGGCGCATGTCTTGCCGCTTGACTTTGCGGTTGGTTTGGCACTTGGCTTGGCGCTTGGTTTAACGCTTGGCTTGGCGCTTGGCTTGGCGGTTGGTTTGTCGCATGGCTTGGCACTTAGCTTGGCACTTGGTTTGGCGTTTGGCTTAGCGCTTGGCTTGGGGCTTGGCTTAACGCTTGGCTTGACGCATGGCTTGGCGCTTGTCTTGCCGCTTAACTTTGCGCTTGGTTTGGCACTTGGTTTGGCATTTGGGCTAGCGCTTGGCTTAACGCTTGGCTTGGTGCTTGGTTTGGCGCTTAGCATGGCGTTAGGCTAAGCGTACGGCCTGGCGCTTGGCTTGGCGCTTGGCTTGGCGCTTGGCTTGGCGCTTGGCTTAGCGCTTGCCTTGGCGCTTATCTTTGCGCTCGGTTTACAGCTTGGCTTGGCGCTTGGCTTGGCCCTTGGTTTAAAGCTTGGCTTTGCGCTTGGCTTGGCGCTTGGCTTGTCGCATGGCTTGGCACTTAGCTTGGCGCATGCCTTGCCGCTTGACTTTGCGGTTGGTTTGGCACTTGGCTTGGCGCTTGGTTTGGGGCTTGGCTTGGCGCTTGGTTTAAAGCTTGGCTTGGCGCTTGGTTTGGCGCTTGGTTTGGCGCTTGGCTTAGCGCTTGGCTTGGCGCTTGGCTTAACGCTTGGCTTGGCGCATGGCTTGGCGTTTGTCTTGCCGCTTGACTTTGCGCTTGGTTTGGCACTTGGCTTGGCGTTTGGCCTGGCGCTTGGCTTGGCGCTTGGCTTGGTGCTTGGTTTGGCGCTTAGCATGGCGTTAGGCTAGGCGTTTGCCCTGGCGCTTGGCTTGGCACTTAGCTTGGCGCTTGGTTTGGCGCTTGGCGTAGCGCTTGGCTTGGCGCTTGGCTTTACGCTTGGCTTAACGCTTGGCTTGGCGCTTGGCTTTGCGCTTGGTTTGGCGCTTGTCTTGGCGCTTGGCTTAGCGCCTGGCTTGGCGCTTGGCTTTGCGCTTGGTTTGGCGCTTGGCTTGGCGCTTGGCTTTGCGCTTTGTTTGGCGCTTGGCTTGGCGCTTGGCTTTACGCTTGGCTTAACGCTTGGCTTGGCGCTTGGCTTTGCGCTTGGTTTGGCGCTTGGCTTGGCGCTTGGCTTAGCGCCTGGCTTGGCGCTTTTGTTTGCGCTTGGTTTGGCGCTTAGTTTAACGCCTGGGTTTGCGCTTGACTTGGCGCCTAGCTTGGGGCTTGGCTTTGCGCTTGGTTTGGCGCTTAGTTTAACGCCTGGGTTTGCGCTTGGCTTGGCGAATAGCTTGGGGCTTGGCTTTGCGCTTGGCTAGGCGCTTGATTTGGCCCTTATTTTGGCGCTTAGTAGATAACCAAAACCGGTTCGGCCTCAGGAAGTGACGTCATTTTGGCGGGAAATTCAAATTCGCGCAGTCTGTCAGACTGCAAAGTGGCACTTCCGGTGAACTGATTTCAGTCTGTCAGACTGCAAAGTACACTTCCGGTGATAGCACGTGAGGCCGAGAATCGGCATGTCGGTACGGGGCCATATGCGACGCAGGCGGGAGTGTGTTCGGGGGTAGTAGCCGGGGGGCGGAGCCCTGGTATCTGCACCGGGGGTCGGAAGCCGGGAACTGTGACCTGAAGCCGGGGGCCGGAAGCAGGGTGGCTCAAATATTTGTATAGGGGTTGCTTCTCGTAAACGGGTGGAAAAAACGGAAAACGGGTAAAAAAATGGCACCCCCTATAACGTCATAGCCAGCAAATAAAACCATCTATAACATAGTAGAAATTTGAAGTGCCTTTGTGGCAATTTCGATATTGTAAGCCAGAAATGAGCACATAGCGATAAGCTGATAAGAAACCGCAAGAGTTGATAAGGACTTAGCGAGCGCGAGTAACCACAGATAAGCGACAGGCGGTACAGGATATGCCATCTATCGGTTAAAATGTTTATAGTAATCTGTAGGGGGGCGACATCTACTAACAACCACAAAATAATTTAAACAAAAAACGATTGCATGTATGTGAGATACGGGGACGCCAGATAACCTCAACGGATGTGTTAAATGATAAACCAAGCACGCTATCGACTGCAACAACAAATTTGTACCTCGATTTATGATACAATGTGATTTCAACTACTAAAAATGATCAATCATTCATATTTATTTAACACTAGAGCAAATCAATGCACAGCGAAATCCTAGCGACCACGACAACAAAAGATAAATAATGTTTCAACATAGTAGTAGCTACATATTAGGGCGGATGAACTGTATTGATATTTAAATAAATAAATAAAAAGAATTTGAGCTATGAAAGTAATCTGATAGCTGTATTCACATAGTTTGAGTAGTTTAGTAGATGGGCAGTGCCGGTTCTGGCTCACTTTAAGCATAGGGAAACTCAAAACATAACCTCACTTCTGAACTGGATGGCATGTCCATCCAAAGCATGACGTAATCACCCCTTAGAGAGCAAGTTAAGGTGACTGAAGAGTTTCTTGTAGGAAAAGAAGTATTTTTTATGTCAACAATAACCAGAAGGTCGTTGTAGGGTAGGTATTGCATCATTGCCCAGAAGGTATAACCGGAAGTGGAGTCTGCACCGGGAGCCGGAGACTGAGGGCTGAGGCCAGGGGCTGAAGCCGAGAACAGGAAGCAGGAGGCTGGGGGCTGAGGCCGGGGGCTGAGGGCTGGGGGCCGCTGAGGGTTCAAATAGACGATTAAATATTAAAAAAAGAAAAAAGGGGCTGTATCTCGTAAACGGGTGGGAAAAACGAAAAACGGGTGGGAAAAACGAAAAACGGGTGAAAAAATCACACCCCCTAAAACCGTCACCTGCAAATGAAGCCATCTATAACATACTAAAAATTGGAAGCGTCCTTATGACATTTTTGAAAATTATATTTTGGATCCGCAAAAACCGATAAGCCTCCAAACAGTACATGATGCGTCATCTAGCGATAATACATCGGAATTAATTAATGTTGAAACCAATGAATTGTTTTCTCGTAATTATGCAGTACTCTCCGCTTGATTGGCAGGCAACCTTTGTTGTTCGAACAATACAGATTGCTACTTGAATTGAAACATTTCTAGTGGAAACACAGGTTTCTAATTCCTATTTCGAATAGTTGTATTCGAAATACAGGTTTCTATATTATCGGCACCAACTTCCGCCGCTGTCGTGAGATGGCGTTAGGGAAGCGTCCTCTTTCGTGAAAATTTTCTTGCTAAGATGTCCGCCCGCTAAATTGGTTTTTTGGGCAATCTTCGAGGTGCATCGTCTCCCATGTAGGAAACTGAACTGAAAGAAGGGTTCGTAAAGGACGCCCAAAGAACGTAGTGGTTGTGGCAGCCGTTATTTTAACATCCTTTCCGTCGATGGGCCAGGAAAATTACCAAGACCTTTGATAGTGTAAAAGCACATTTTTCTGTTGGGCGTTTATCAGGCTTTCCTGGGTAAGCACGCTTCTCTCTTCTTATTCGACCACTAATTTTGGTTGTGTGTTTGTTCAGCTTCTTGCTTCGGGCTGAGATCATCCCAAAGTCGATGGCTGTGGTTCTTCGCACACCCCTCGGAGAGATTTGAGGCAGAGTCCCCAGTTCTCGGTGGCTCACAGCTTCCCTCAGGAGCAGCCCCCTGGTGTTTGGAGTGACGTCGTGAAGCCGAGTCTGGTTTGAAACCTACCTCGATTATTTTGCATTTTGTTATACGAACTCTCAAACGATTTCGTTGTGCGGCATAGTATTATGTTCGTTAACTGCTAGGATGCACTGGAATTTTCAATTGCCTGCGTTATCTTGTTTAGCAATTCATATAGGGTCCTGTTATTAGCGGCTTCACCGCAAGTAATTGTTGTAATCAAGGGTCACACGAAGTGCGAGCTTTCGCTGTGCTTATTTTAAAGTAAATTCGCCGAAGCTCATTTTGGATTGACATTTCGCTGAGCGAGTGGCAAACCTAGTTGCGATAGTTCCATGCTCCTTCGGATTAATTAAAATAGCTGGAACAGTATTCAGCAGTGCTTATTTCCATAGGGCAGACAGATCTGATTGCTTACGTGGGTATCCGTAAATTATTAACTTGATACATACTAAAAAGTGGAACGCAGTACAATGGTGACATTCTCTTAGCCTTCGGTTTGCTATTAATCAATGTGTTTTGGCCAAATTTAGTGCTGAAAGTAAGTCCATTTAGAAATTAGTTACGAGGCCGTCAGCCTAGCTGCGATTTCGGATGCACCCGATTGAATCTGTGAAATAAGTAATAATGTGATATATATTTGCCTACTGTGATACATATTTATTTTGTACTAGTCTTGTCTGTGTACTTTATGCCAGTAATTACAAAACAATTTTATGCCTCCCTGTTATCCGATCCATTATCTATTGGAAATATTATACGATTTATTACTCTGTGGGTTTTGTTTTATTGTGTACGTTGCATTGCTATCTTGAGCGAACTTAGTGGTTTGTCGCTTAAATGAACGAGTGGAACATAGGCTGCAAACCCCTTGGCGCCCTTATCCGTTCGATCTTTAGTTTTTTTGGAAGGTAAGTTGCCCACGACCCTTTTCCTGAGTTAGTGCGAGCATGTTCCGATTTACCATCGGCAATTGTTGATGTAACAAAATGGCGCCCGCTGTGAAGGCAATTTTTTGAGAAACTTTTCTAGTTAGGGATCCCGTAATTACTGGCAAATATTTAGTTAGGATTGTTTGATGTTATTTATTGAGTATATTACTAGTTATTGTTTATACTTTAGCCCTTGTTACTCCTTGCATCCTGTTCGTCTTGGCGAATTTGTTTATTTCAGGATATGTTTATAGGAGTCTTGTGCGAATTTGGGAATTTGGTTTGGAATATTTTTTTGAGCTACGAAGCACCGATTGTTGAATATTTGTACGGCTGGAATTGTTGTGTCGTTGTTGCGAGATTTGTTAGAACATTCTCCATCCGTGCATAGGATTTTAGAGTTTGGCGTTTAAGCCATTATTTGAGGTTTAGGGATTCGTATGGTAGGACTTTCTCCAACCTTACGAACGTTTGGATTTTTGCTTGGTAGCATATTTGGCATTCGAGCCATATTTTTTTTGGTACATTAGGTGCATGATAGATTTTGGATTTTGGCATTTAGGTATATTTAGGTATATTGAGGTACATTTAGGTGTAATTGGGGATTTTGGTGAACCTTTGTTGGTGCATGCTATTGTTAGGGTATAAATATTTAATCGATTAGTTGAAGTTACTGTATTAAGTAGTCGTTTGTATTTATTGATTGTGATCATGGATCCTCATCGTCTAGCTCGCGACGAACTTATTTATGAATTATCGGTTAGGGGTTGTACCAGCTTGAAGGGAGAGACTGTTGCTACTATGAGGAAGAAATTAAAGGAATTTTTAGGGAAAGAACAGTTTGGGGAACTTCCACTAGCACCGAGTTTTGTGGCCGATGTGGCGAAGGAGATTGAGGTCTGCGATAAGAAGACCACTGAGTTGACAGACTTTGTTAGCGCAATTAGGTCTCCTGAACAAAACGAGTTTAGGGTTGTCTCATCCAAACTTCGACATTTATATGGACGTTTGAGTAGGTTGGTCATTTCAGATAAGGAGGTCGGCCTTGAGAAGTCGATCAACAAGGTAGTAGATCAACTGAATTGCATTGAGGACAATTTAGACAAATTAGGTCAACCTGCGGGAGATCCTTTGGTTCCAGCAGGAGTGAGGAGTTCTGCCGCTGCTGTTAATGTTACTCAGCCGCCTTCAAGCAATTCTAATGCTAGCTGTAAGGTTGTACCAGTCCACAAGTGGGGTATTTCTTTCAGTGGGGATAATACTGGACTTAGCGTAAACGCTTTCATTGAAAGAGTGGAAGAGTTACGGGTCGCCCGAGGAGTCGCTCCAGCAGACTTGAAGAATGCCATCATCGACTTGCTGTGTGGTAGCGCATTGATCTGGTATCGTTCTGTTAGGGGTCAGATCAACTCGTGGGACGACTTTATTCGTTGTTTGAGGGAGGAATACTTGCCGTTCGACTATGAAGTCGAACTGTGGAATGAAATTACGGCGCGGGTCCAGGGTCCTCAAGAAAATGTTGGAAATTATTTCGCTTGTATGGTGAACTTGTTTTCTAGGCTATCTCACCCACCATCAGAGCGGGAGAAATTAACGGTGATTCGACGTAACATCGATCCATTTTTCATTAGGGGGGTTGCTTTACAGGATTATCATAGCGTTTCGGAATTATTGCAGTTGTGCAAGAAGTTGGAGGCTACTAAAGATCTGGCAACTAGTTATCGAACCCCTACGGTCAATAAGGTTGATTTTTTGGAACCCGACTTAGCTTGTCCATCTAATGGTAAAACTCCCAAGGCTCGTGTTGAATCTATTGATACTGTGGTCCCAGCGAGGAAATGTTGGAATTGTCTGGAGACTGGTCACAATTTTACTAGGTGTTCTAAACCTCAAACGAGACGTTTTTGTTTTTCATGTGGCGCTACAGGTGTAGTGAAGAGTACTTGTCCGAAGTGTTCGGGAAACGAGGTACAAGGTCGTCGGGTAGCCGGACGTCGATCTTAAGAGGGCAGTCGGCCAATTCATCGTGGAGTTCGAGTTCTGTTAATTTTCAGGGCCGGAGGGCCAAAGTTTTTAGTGCTTTCTCTAATCGAAAAAGGGATCCTCGTCCTTACTTACAGGTGGAGGTTTATGGAATATTATTCGTGTGTCTGTTGGATTCCGGGGCTAGTCGAACTGTGATTGGAGGAGCCGGTTGGAAGAAATTACAGGACATCGGACTTACATTAGAGAGCAGTTACTCTTCGGTTACGGTAGCTGACGGTCGATCTTGCACAGCGTTGGGTGAAATTTATGTACCCTTTAGGTTGAAGGATAAAGTCAAAGTTATTAAGGCCGTGGTAATTCAGGATATCGCCGAGGACATCATCTTAGGCATTGATTTTTGGAAGGGAATGGATCTGGTTTCGCACTTTAGGAAGAATACTTGGGATTTTGGTAATAAGGCGGTCGTCAACGCCATCCGCATAAAAGAGGAGCTAACCAGTGGAGAGGCTCAAGCCTTAGATGACTTGGTGGCACATTTTTTCCAGCAGATGAAGCCAGGCTTAGGTTGTGCCAAAGGAATCAAGCATGTTATCGACACGGGAGATGCCCTTCCTATTAAACAGCGTTACTATCCGGTGTCGCCCTATATTCAGGAAAAGATTGACCAAGAAATTGACACCATGTTAGAGTTGGGAGTCATTGAACCTTCTTCTTCGCCATGGAGTTCACCAGTGGTGATGGTCAAGAAGTCCAGCGGGGAATATCGGTTTTGCGTAGATTTCAGGAAGGTGAATAGTGTGACCAAGCGGGATGCGTACCCATTGCCGTATATGTCCGTCATTCTTGATAGGCTTTCTAACGCCCAATACTTATCGTCCATTGATTTAAAGTCCGTTTACTGGCAGGTGGAGTTGGAGGAGAGCAGCAAGGAGAAGACAGCGTTTGTCGTTCCTGGTAAGGGGCTCTACCAGTTCCGTAGATTACCGTTCGGTTTGCATAATGCGTCCGGGACTTTTCAGCGTTTGGTAGACCAGCTGTTGGGTTCTGACTTAACACCTTACGTGTCAGTTTATTTGGATGATATCATTGTGGCCACCCCTACCTTCACGATGCATTTAGAGATTTTGCAAAAGGTCTTCACCAGATTGTTACAGGCTGGACTCACGGTAAATCCCGAGAAGTGTGAGTTTGTGAAATCGCAACTGAAATATTTAGGTTATGTCATCGATAGGCAAGGCTTGCGAGTAGATCCGTCTAAGGTTGAGTGTATGGTGAATTATCCTACTCCGAAGTCTAGTAAGGATGTCCGGCGTTTTGTAGGGCTCATCTCGTGGTATAGGAGGTTTGTTAGAGATTTTGCTTCTCGTGTGGCACCACTTCATCGATTGACTCGGAAGTCGGCGACTTTTAGCTGGAATCCTGAGGCCGAGGCAGCATTTCAAGACATAAAACAGTGTCTAGTTTCGGCCCCTATCTTGACTTGTCCGGATTTCAAGGAATTTTTCACCTTGCAGACTGATGCCTCACAAGTTGGTTTAGGTTGCGTACTCACCCAGAAGATCGGAGGGGAAGAGCGTGTTATCGCCTATGCTAGCAGGAGTTTGACTCACCAGAAGAAAAAGTTTTCAGCAACCGAGCTCGAGTGTCTCGCTGTGGTATGGGCTATCGAGAAGTTCCGCCCGTATGTGGAAGGAGTCCAATTCCATGTTGTCACCGATCACCATTCTCTATTGTGGTTATGGAAGCTACAGAATCCATCAGGTCGTTTAGCTCGTTGGGCGTTAAGGTTACAGGGTTACGATTTCACGATTAGTTACCGTAAGGGATCTGAGAATGTAGTACCGGATGCGTTGTCTAGGGCTATAGCAGCAATTGAGATTCAAGAAGCCGACCAGGACCAGTGGTATACGAAGCTTAGGGCAAGAATTGTTGAAACCCCTCACAATTTTCCCCAGTGGCGTGTGGAGGGCAATAACATCTTTAAGTTAACGCATGCAGGGTCTCCTAACTTGAATAGGGATTGTGATTGGAAGCTGGTGGTTCCAAAATCTGTACGTGCCAAAGTTTTAGTGGAGAATCATGATGAGCCGACGGCTGGACACTTTGGTTATTTCAAAACTCTTAGGCGTGTTTCAGCTCGTTATTACTGGCCAAAGATGAACGTCGATGTGGCCCGTTACGTTCGTAGATGCCCAGTGTGTACTTCCCAGAAACCCGACCAGAGGAAACCTTATGGTGAAATGCACAAGCGTATTCTTTCTCTTCCTTGGAGGTTATCTGTACTGATTTGGTAGGTCCGCTTCCGGTGTCAGCTAAGCGTAATCGGTTTATTTTGGTTGTTGTCGATTGTTTCACGAAGTATGCAATGATGTTCCCTCTGAAGACAGCTACGAGTGCGGCGGTGGTTAAACATCTTGAGAATGAGGTTATGTTGGTCTTCGGTGCTCCCGAGAGGATAATTTCTGATAATGGGAAGCAGTACGTCAGTAAGGCATTTCGGGATTTAGCCAAGCGCTATGACAGCAAGATTGTGTATAATGCCAATTACCATCCACAGGCAAACCCATGTGAACGGGTGAATCGAGTCATCAAGACCATGATACGGTCCTATGTTAACAACGACCACCGAACATGGGATGAGAAGTTACCACAGTTGGGTTATGCGTTACGTACAGCGGTACATGAAGTTACAGGTTATTCCCCAGCCTATTTGAATTTTGGTAGAGAACCGTGTCTGTCGGGGAAGATGCATCGACTTCGGGACCAGGGCAACCAACCTCTTGATTTCCACGATCGGACCGATCTTAACGAACATCTTAAGGGTTTGAGGAGCATTTATGCTACTGTTAAGGCGCGTCTCGATAAGGCTTTCCATGCCAGCACTCAGCGTTATAATTTGAGGCGTCGACCAGTTAGTTTAGAGTTAGGTCAGACTGTGTGGAAGAGGAATTATACCCTCTCGAATAAGGCCGATTACGTGGCTGCCAAGCTGACTCCCAAGTTTATCAAATGCCGTGTTAGACAAAAGGTATCGCCGAATGTGTATGAGCTGGAGGATTTTGAGACTCGTCGGAGTTTAGGTTCGTGGCATGTACAGGATTTAAAGGTTCATGAAGATAAGGATTTAGAGTGAGCGTGTTATAGGGTGGTTGGTTGGGCACGCAGGGAAGGTCACTATAGGGATCATTATCATCTTGTTTTCCCCATTTTAGAGTATAGGGTGGTTGGTTGGGCACGCAGGTAAGGTCACTATAGGGATCATTATCATCTTGTTTTCCCCATTTTAGAGTATAGGGTGGTTGGTTGGGCACGCAGGGAAGGTCACTATAGGGATCATAATCATCTTGTTTTCCCCATTTTAGGGTATAGGGAGCTATTTCATCTTGTTCTCCCCGTCTTTTTAGCATTAGGGTAGCTAAATGCTTGCGAATGTGAGTTTTGTAGGTGTCGTTTGGTTAGCACCTTGTGTCTTGCAATATTTATTTAGGTTATGTACCGTTTACGTCATTTGAGGGATTTTGGATTGCTTGACACTAGTCCTTGTTGGGTTTAGGTTAACATTCGTGAGTAGTTAGTTGTTCAGTGTTAGGTTTGTTTTCCGTTAAAACGGAGTTGTTGTTCACAGATTCTTCTGGTGAACCTTTTTTTCTGCTGTACGATTAAGTTTCCGATAGTGAGGGATCATTGTTCACAGATTTTACTGGTGAACGCCTTTTGGTTCGTACGAGCGAGTTTCCGATAGTTCGGGATTATTGTTCACAGATTTTTCTGGTGAATGATTTAGTTTGTGTCGAGACGATCAGTCCTTCATTCTTCGCCTTCTTTCCTTCCGACATTTACCTATCCCTTTCCCTTTTCGTTCAGAGTATATGGTCTTCGGTATGAATGTGGGGATCCCATGAGTTGCTTTCCTATTTTTCTGACTTTCTCTTTGATCTGGTATGTTTGTGACTTGAGCGTGAATGGAGTCTTCGGAATGCATGAGGTAAAGGTTGTAGGGACCTTTGTCCCCTCCGTACGCGGTGTGGGAGGGACCCTCAACCAGTATGATTGGTGAGGAGCATAAATGTGGCTCTGCCTGTCGCTTCACTGATCTCCTTCAGATCCTCTTTTCCCGGGGTTACCTTCTCCTCACGATCGTCAAAAGAAGAACCCTGATCGTTCTCTTAGTTTGTTTTGTAGTCCTATTTCGGTCTAGCAGTACCATAACTGCCGGGGTATCTTCCACCTCGGGGTTTTTTTTGTTTTGGAAGTATTCAAGGGGGCGGGTACTTGGTGTGGTCTTGGGATGATGTTTGGGGGGTCTCGGGTCTGGGACCGCTCCGCGATGGGTCGTCACGGGTCTGCTCACCGGCGCAGCACTTTCCACCTCGCAGCGACGAGTAGACTCGATCCCTGTCGTGTGGGTCGTTCTGGCTTCGAGGTCCTCTGGGTGTCACCTCTGTCCACACCAGTAGTTGTTGTTCTGAGGTGCGGGTTTTCGTGGTTTTTATGGTTGTAGTTTGGATGTTTGAGGGTCAAACCTCTTTAAGAAAGGGGGGAGTTGAAACCAATGAATTGTTTTCTCGTAATTATGCAGTACTCTCCGCCTGATTGGCAGACAACCTTCGTTGTTTCTCGAACAATACAATCGCAATTGAAACAGTTCTAGTGGAAATACAGGTTTCTATTTTCGCTTTGGAAAGTTCGTGTTTAAAAGACCGGTTCAGGGCTCTGTATTATCGGCACCAACAACTTCCGCCGTTGTCGTGAGATGGCGTTAGGGAAGCGTCCTTTTGGTGAAAAGTTGCTTGCTAAGATGTCCACCCGCTAAATTGGTCGTTTTTGGACAATCTTCGAGGTGCATCGTCTCCCATGTAGGAAGCTGAACTGAAAGAAGGGTTCGTAAAGGACGCCCAAAGAACCTAGTTGTTGTGGCAGCCGCTATTTTAACATCCTTTCCGTCGATGGGCCAGAAAAGTTACCAAGTCCTCTGATTGTGTAAAAGCACATTTTTCTGTTAAGCGAATTCAGGCTTTTCTGGGTAAGCACGCTTCTCTCTTCTTATTCGACCACTAATTTTGGTTGTGTGTTTGCTCAGCTCCTTGCTTCGAGCTGAGATCCTCCTTGCTTCGGGCTGAGATCCTCCTTGCTTCGGGCTGAGATCATCCCAAAGCCGATTGCTGTGGATCCTCGCACACCGCTCGGAGAGATTTGAGGCAGAGTCCTGGTTGTGGTGGCTCACAGCTTCCCTGAGGAGCAGCCACCTGGTGTTTGGAGTGACCTCGTGATGCCGAGTCTGGTTTGAAACCTACCTCGATTATTTTGCATTTTGTTATACGAACTCTCAAACGATTTCGTTGTGCGGCATAGTATTATGTTCGTTAACTGCTAGGATGCACTGGAATTTTTAATTGCCTGCGTTATCTTGTTTAGCAATTCATATAGTGTTATTTTATTAGCGGCTTCACCGCAAGTAATTGTTATAATCAGGTGTCACACGAAGTGCGAGCTTACGCTGTGCTTATTTTAAAGTAATCTTGCCGAAGCTCATTTTGGACTGAAATTTCGCTGAGCGAGTGGCAAACCTAGTTGCGATAGTTCCATGCTCCTTTGGATTAATTAAAATAGCTGGAACAGTATTCAGCCAGCAGTGCTTATTTCCATAGGGCAGACAGATCTGATTGCTTACGTAGGTATTCGTAAATTATTAACTTGATACATATTAAAAAGTGGAACGCAGTACAACGGTAACATTCTCTTAGCCTTCGGTTTGCTATTAATTAATGTGTTTTGGCCAAATTTAGTGCTGAAAGTAAGTCCATTTAGAAATTAGTTACGAGGCCGTCAGCCTAGCTGCGATTTCGGATGCACCCGATTGAATTTGTGAAATAAGTAACAATGTGATATATATTTGCATACTGTGATACATATTTATTTTGTGCTAGTCTTGTCTGTGTACTTTATGCCAGTAATTACAAAACAATTTCATGCCTCCCTGTTATCCGATTCATCATCTAATAGAAATATTATACGATTTATTACTCTGTGGGTTTTGTTTTATTGTTTACGTTGCATTGCTATCTTGAGCGAATTTTAGTAGGTTTGTTGCTTAAACGAACAAGTGGAACATAGGCTGTAGAAACCTCTTGGCGCCCTTATCCGTTCGATCTTTAGTTTTTTTGGAAGGTAAGTTGCCCACGACCCTACTCCTGAGTTAGTGCGAGCATGTTCCGATTTACCATCGGCAATTGTTGATGTAACATTGGTACCGCACGATCTCGAAATTCCGCAGCAAATGCAGCAAATACTTGCCTTAAACTAGATCCGCTACGGTAGGTGTCATAAAGCAGAACTTTTTCTTGCGTCGAATACATTTTTTATTAATAGATATGTAATTACAATTTTCTACCTTTAAGCGAATGCCAGTTTTTAATGACAACCCATTTAAATAATCTCATTTTCGGGGCAACCATACACATCTCCATAGCAGCAACCCTGCATGTACGTTCATGTGTTCCATTTTAAAAAACTCATTTTTAATCCATTGAGATGCACAATTTTACGTTCCGCTTTAAAGATTCTTACGGTAGAGCAAACGCGGCAACAGCATTTCATTGGTTTGGATCCCTTTGGATCCCAATAGAATTTATAAATTTAGTTGGCACATGTGCTTTTGATTTTTTAAACTAGTAACATTGAAAGTGTCAAGATTTATTGCACTTTTGAAGTTACATATTTCATTGTGATGACCGGTTGTTGCGTGCCTGGGTGTAATAACTGTTCAGAAAATGGTGTACATTTTTTTAGCACACCCAAAGATCCAGAAATAAAACAAATTTGGTTAAACATCGACAGAAAAAATTATAATTCCAAACGACCAAGAACATGCGAAAATTATTTTGAAAAAAATCAGTGGGAATTTGAAGGAGTGCCGCTCTTTTAGTTTACCCCCCACATACAACTGGTTTACGATTTTTGTATTTCGCTTAAATGTGGGGGTGTAAACTAAAATAATGTTTACGGGTACCTTATTTAGTTTACACCCCACTTTTTTCCATTGTTTTGTATTGAAGCATTATGATATTAATTGCGAGGTTAGGTTAGGTGAGTTTAGGTTAGGATATGATAGGATAGGTTAGGATAGGTTAGGTTAGGTAAGGTACGTTGGCGTGTTGTGCCTGGTGTGCGCTCACGGCGGTAGGTGGCACTGGTGGTGGATTGGCTTGTTACATTCTCTTTGCAAATAGCAGAAGTTTCTTCTTCTTCATTAGCCTTTCATCGTCCATCCTTGGACATAGGCCTCTTCCAATTCATGCCAATGTTTTCGGTTCTGAGCTGTTCTCATCCATACAAAGCCAGCTACCCTTTTCAGGTCATCGGCCCATCTCATTTGAGGTCTTCCTCTGTTTCTTTTACCCATGTATGGTCTCCATCTTTGTATCACAGCATTCCATCTTTCATCATTCTGCCTTGCATTGTGGCCTGCAAAGCTCCACTTCAGTTTTGCTACATGTTCAGCTACATCTTTTACTTTTGTTTTTTGTCGGATCCAGATGTTAGTTTTCCTGTCTTTCAAACTGATATGCAACATGCTATGTAGCAGAAGTTTATAAACGTGAATAATTTGTTTTACTTAATTTTCAATAAAAAGTTTGGGGTGTAAACTAATTTAGTTTAACATAGACTATAATTTAGTTTACACCCCTACATACAACTGATTTCTGATTTTTCTATTTACCTTAAGTGTGGGGGGTGTAAACTAAAAAAGTACCCATAGACTATAATTTAGTTTGCACCCCCTAAATGTGGGGGTGTAAACTAAAAAAGTAACTTTGGAGTAAATGGATATAAAAAGTTAAAGACGACTGTTATCCCGAAAACACTTCCTTCTTCGTCTTCTGAAATAGTTGCTGTTTCAACTTCGAAGTCTGAGCCTAACTACAAAAATAAATACGAAAATTTACTGATCCAACATAATAAACTATGAAAAAGTAATAGAAAATTAAGTGATCTTTGTAAAGCAAGAAAGAAAATTAGATTATTAATAAGAAACACAGAGAAATCCCTAAATTCTGACCAAATTCAAGCTTTAACCACTAAAAAGAGAAAGTTCGTCAAATGCTCTAACAAAACTTTGAAAAAATCATTAAGACTGAGATTTTCATGTGGTATAACCGGATACAATGATATAAGAAAGATGGGCCTTCCTTTCCCTTCCGTTCGTACATTAAATTTTTACCTTCTAAATTTTAGTTTTCAGTCAGGGATTTTAAGAGACGTTTTTAAATTATTACAAATTAAACTTTCCGATTCTGTCACAAAATTTTAAAAAGACTGTGTGCTTGCCTTAGATGTAATGGAATTTAAAAAAGTGTGGATTTTTGCGTAGCTACAAATTCTTTTATAGGACGCACAACACTGCCAAACCATGAAAACGCTTTAGCTTCGAAAGCTTTAGTTTTCATGTTAGGTAGGAAACACTAGTGTGATATTAATTTTCAGTAATTTCATTAATCCTTACTTTTAGGAGGTATTACAAGTAGACGGAAGCAAACCGTTGCATATTATTTTACATCAGATAGCACAAATGGTTCAGTGTTAGCTGATATCGTACGTAAAATTGTGGAACATGCTTCTGAAATAGGACTGAATATTGTATCGGTTACTTCAGATATGGGCGCATGTAATCAAGCAATGTGGAGATCTCTAGGAATTGTTGTAGGAAATCATTCGAAAATAGTTAATTTCATAAAAAATCCCTTCAAAGCAGAAGAAAACGTATATTTTATAGCTGATGTTCCTCATCTATTTAAAAATATGAAGTCTTGCCTAATTAATAATGAAAAAATTGAGATTCCATTAGATTTACAACAAAAGTATAATTTGCCAAATAGAATTGTAGATGTTAAATATATAAAATCATTTTGCAAAGAACAAAAAGATTTGGAATTAAAATTTCCTCCTAAATTATGCGATCACCAGTTAGACAATAATCACTTTAACAAAATGAAGGTTTCTACCAGTTATAACGTTTTAAACCACAATGTTAGTTGTGGCATGAAATATATCGCCTCGGAAACTCAAGATACATCCACATTAACTACTGCTTGGTTTATCGATCATATATATAAATGGTTCAAACTGTTGACGTCTCGCACTAGTACTTTAGCCATAAGCAAATTTAATTTGCAGAAATACTATGAATCAATAACCTTTCTTCGAGAAATTGTTTATCTTTCTAAAAACTTCAGAGGTATGTCTAAAAATGGTGAAAAATCAATTTGGAAGCCAACACAAACTGGTGTTATTTTGACAACCACCTCTTTGTTAGATTTGCAGAATATATTCTTGAACGACAAAAAATACAAATTTCTTCTAATGTCCCGATTTTCACAGGATTTCTTAGAAAATGTATTCAGTCTAATAAGAGCAAGACAGCCTGTTCCAACGGCGTTTCAGTTTCGGCAGCTTATAAAATTGTTTTCGGTTTCACATTTTTTAAATACCGAAAGAATGGGTAGTTATGAAGCGGATGGCCGCAAGAACTTACCTGAATTTTTAAGTGTTCTAAAAATTAAAGAAAATTTTATACAAAATGATGAAGAGCTAGAGAACAACGACTTACCAGAAGGTTGGAATATTGATAAAAGAGACCTTAGTTTGCGCCAACAGAATATTCTCTACAACGTAGCTGGATACATTTTTAGGAGTGTTAGAAAAACAGTAAAATGCAATAAATGTTGTTCGACAGTTGGCAGCAAGAAAATCATCAAAGAACCATACACTAAATTTATATCCCTAAAGTAGTTTAAACCTTCAGCTTTGCACTACATCAACAAAAATCTGTTTCCTATTTTTATAATCATCGAACAAACTTTTTTGAATTTGAGCAAAGTTCTGAATATTCTTAAATGTCACACCACCAACGTTTATGAAGTTATGAAGAATGCAGTTATTAACGATCCAGTTATAGCTAACATCAATCTTCCCAATTGCCATAAGATTAAAGCAAAATTAGGCGATTGATTTATTAGGTACCGACTCGAAATCCATACTGCAGCAGCTCTAAAACGTAAAATAAACACAATGAAAAGAAATTGCAGTTCAAGTAAAAGTTTAGCAATAAGACAATTTTCTGAACAATATAGAACTGTGCGAAATATTAACATGAAAGAGATAAAAACATATTGATATTAACTGTTAAAATTTAGTGAAGTAGGTATTTTTTTTCGCATTTTATATGGTAATAATAGTAGATTATCCAATGAGGGAGAGAAATGCGAAGCCCGAGAGGCAGAAATTGCACTGAAGCAAAATAGCATTCTCTCCGAGTTGCATACACCTACTATTTTTTTCACATTGCAGGAAGATTTAAAACGAAAAACCCGTTTTTTTAATAGTAATTTATTATACAAGACGATAAAGTTAAATTTTATCCACGAGTGAATCGTTTAACGTCGAGACGAAGTCGAGACGTTAATGATTCAAGAGGGGATAGATATAACTTTATCGTCGTGTATAATACAATATTTTTTTCTATAGCAAGAACTTTAACAATTTCAAAAGAAAATAATGACAGTCAATCACATTTCAAAATGTCAGTAGCTAGATTGGGTTGCTACGATAATACGAAGCTGTCATATTTAATTTAAACAAAAGTCAGAAAATTAAATTACTTTATCTATCCTTGATGTTAAAGTGCTACTTTATCTACCCTTGCTGTTAAAAGTAAAACTTGACCTTTTGTTTTGAGTTGATAAAAGCACACTTTAACATGTGCCATAGAAAAAACGTCATTTATTGACACTTTAGTTACAATTATTTTAAAATTAGTAGCTTATGGTAAATTTTAAATTTGGTGGCACTGTAAGTCATTATGACAAGAGCTCACAATTATGTCAAATTCGAGGTTAGCAGGTTAGGTTTTGCGTCAGTTTGTGTCAAAACTGACGCAAAACCTAACCTGCTAACCTCGAATTTGACATAATTGTTGTGTCAGTCATAATGAAAACTCCCTAGGGAAATTTTTGTCTTATTTCGTTTCTAGGAAGTACATGTTTTACTTCTGTCACAATTTTGATGCTATAGAAACCGACTTCTACTCCCGGTCGTGGAAAAACCTACTTCTACTCTCGGTGTGAAAAAATAGTATACAGAACGCGTTAGAAAAACGGTTTTACTGAACTCGTATGGCTGTTTAAGTACTTGCTAACGGTCGTACTCAAACCAGCTATACTCGTTCAGTTTTCTAAACTAGTTTTGTAATATACTATAATTGTTATCATTTTAATTCTTGATCAAATATCTCACGCCTAGAATAGAAAAATATTACTTTTGCTACCTTATTGTACAATATTTTAATGGCATGCATAAATAGTTTTGAATTCATACATTAGGTTTTAGAATTATTGCAAAAATTAAATTCTGTCAAATTTCGTTTTACTATTATACCTACTATAACTTTTAGAAAATAAATTTGTGAAGCTCACAACAGTGGTATTCATTTCTTTTGATAATATTTCCTAACCCGCATTTCAGGTATTTTAAAGAAAGTGTTCAATAATCCGCCCTCTGCATAAGCTGAAGCGAGCCACTCACATCCCCCAGTAAATTGTAGTAAAATTTTAATAAATATTTATCCTTTCTTACTTCTTGTGCTAAATTTGTACCTTTTAAAATTTTGTAAAAAGAACTTAGATAAACGTGTATAAAATGTTAAGATTGAAGCACTATTTGGAGGCCTACATTTAAATATGATTCAATCTATGTTCCTCAGGTGTAGATGTGAACAGCAAATTAATATACAGTTCGCTTGAGACCACTGTATTTACTAGTTAATAAATAAAAGTGTATTATACGGCATAAAGCACATTTAGTTTAAACTTCTTACCACGACTAAATACTAAATAATTTAGTCAACTATAACCTATGACAGTTGTAACTAACTTCACAGGATGAATCCCTTCATTATAAAGGGTTTTTCAATAGCAACGATCGAACTTTAACGGTTGATAGTAACAATGTTTGACAAGCGACAGTTGTCAAATTTTACGACTAAACGAACCAAGTGTCATCATTTAACTATGGAAAGATACACACTTGAACAACGCTTGCAAATTATTCAATTTTATCATCAAAATAATTGTTCCGTTCGTGCAACTTTTCGTTAATAATAATCGTCCTATAGAATGCACAATTCGACGCTTAGTTTCAAAATTTGAAACGATAGGCTCCATTACTCATCGAATAACACCTTTGCGTGAACGAAATGCTAGATCAGTAGGAAATATTGCTGCTGTGCGAGCCAGTGTTCAAGAAAATACAAAACAATTAATTAATCGTCGTGCTCAAGAACTTGGACTTTCTTCAACTTCAACGTGGCGTATTTTGCGTGGAGACTTAAAGCTTCATCCCTACAAACTTCAGTTAACTCAAGAACTGAAGCCCAACGATCATAGGTAACGCCGTATATTCGCCAATTGGGCTCTGGAACAATTAGAGCAAGATCCTGCTTTTGGACGAAACATTATTTTTAGCGATGATGCGCATTTTTGCTTGAATGGCTTTGTCAACAAGCATAATTGCCGAATTTGGGGAGATCATAATCCAAGGAAGATACACGAGCGTCCAATGCACCCCGAAAGAGTGACTGTTTGGTGTGCATTTTGGTCTGGCGGCGTCATCGGCCCTTATTTTTTGCGAAAATGAAGAAGGAGCTGCAGTTACTGTTAACGGTGAGAGATATAGGGAGATGGTTACCAATTTTTTTTTGGCCTAGATTAGATGCTATGGATCTAGAGAAAAAGTGGTTTCAACAAGACGGGGCTACATGCCACACAGCAAGAAACACAATGAATTTATTGCCTGAAAAGTTCGATGGTTTTCTTATTTCGCGAGGCGGTGATGTGAACTGGCCACCAAAGTCATGTGATCTTACCCCCTTGGATTACTTTTTATGGGGATATGTGAAATCCCAAGTCTATGCCAACCAACCCAGAACAGTCCAAGCCCTAAAAGAAAATATCACTCGGGTTATTAGGGATATTGAACCCGAAGTATGTGAGCGCGTCATCTCCCAGTGGAGGTCCAGAAAGCGCGCCACACAAAGAAGTGGCGGCGGCCATTTGGCCGATATTATCTTTCATACATAATGGTATTAAATGTACTTTCGTAATAAAAAAAGTTTTTCACGTTATCACATACACAACTTGTTTTATTTTAATTTAAAAATCGATCGCTCTTATTGCAAAACCCTTATTAGTAATGTAGTTGACTGTGAAATTGTGACTAACTTCGCTTCATGGATCCCTAAATGTCATCGTTTGCCCCACGCTTACTATATACAGGTATAAAAAATACTCTACTTGCAACTATAGCCCCTCTATTTACAAATAGTAGCAACAACCTTTGATGCTGCCGCTGGAGCAAAATCACGTTGGTATCCTTTAAGTCCCTAGCATATTTAAAAATTGCCAAGGAAGTTGCATAATTAATTAAAATGTGACATTGACATTTGTCGTGTTTTTATTAATTTTTCTCTTCGGGGGCTAATTCGAAGTCGAGGACGTGGGAAATGCCAGGATGTTGTGTCGACAAGTGTAAAAATAGTGACAGAAAAGGATTTTAGCTATTCAGATCTGTTATTTTTTTACTGTTTACACTGACATTTTAAATAGCAGTTGCTCGTACCGTTTAGTAACTTTTTGTTTTTTCATGTTTGCATCAGGTTGGCTCCACGATGTCGCTACTATTTGTAAATAGAGGGCTATACTTGAAACTAGAGATCTTGTATATAGTTTACTAAGAATTGGGCAAACAGCCTGATTCGACATAAATTTTTGATGAAAATTAAACGTTTGACATATGTAGTACAAAGAAGTTATGAAAACCAATTTAGCAATCTTGCTTTTGATGGGCGTGTTTGCAGAGCATTGACCATTCTTAGGTTCTCTAGAATCGACTATTAGGAATATACATTAACCTAATTTAGAAGTTAGATTTGCATGTGTGGAACTATCGGTCGCAACGTGTTACAAAATATGTAAAAGAAGCATTTATATCATATATGCCTTGTAAAAAGTGATCCAAACCAATCAAAATGTATCCCGCTGTTTGCCCAACTCTTAGTAAACTATATACAGGGACACTACTTGAAACTACAGTAACTATATCGTCGTTGGTTCTGCAATATCTCCTATGTGCAGTTTTTATGATATTGGGATTTTGGTATCATCGGAACCAGCTTTTCGAACTGCGTCGATCGCCAATAGCTCATATCTGTAAAAATTTACTAACCTTATTAATATACCATATTTTAAACCTCCTATGTGAAACGCACATTTTGGGAAGGCTATAATATCACCTATGTGTAGAAACACACATAGGTGCTATTTCACGACGTATTATTTTGGTGTCCTATGTGAGACAAGTTGTAACTTGTATCACATAAGAGATATTGCAGTGGTGTTTGCAATGTCAACAAAGTGCACGAGGTGTTGTTTATTTCGGTTTTAATTAGTAATAATTAGTTTCAAATGAGAGTAGGGGTTTAAGGTAAGTGTTTTCTGTTAATCCTAAGCGTAATTGTTTTTCAGTTAGTGTAGTTTATATTGAACAACAGCGTTTAACTAAAATAAATAACACATAACCTCTGTGTTTTGTAATGGGCACATGCTTCTGTTATAACATTTTAATTAGAATGCTAAGAATAATTATTAAAATTATCTTTCTTTAGATCAAACGTGCTGATGGAGAACAATCCTCTCTTGTATTGAAATATTCTTAAAACATATAATATACAGGGTTGGTGAAAATAAAAGTTGATAAATTTAAGTATCAAGTTGGGTTTTTAAAACAA
Organism: Agriotes lineatus; assembly: GCA_940337035.1. Taxonomy (NCBI): domain Eukaryota; kingdom Metazoa; phylum Arthropoda; class Insecta; order Coleoptera; family Elateridae; genus Agriotes; species Agriotes lineatus. The sequence continues at coordinate 87,501 of CALNHX010002366.1, read as the reverse complement.
CACATAGCGGGTCAAGAAAAGTGTACAAAATAAATTTGAACCTAACCGATATAATATCTAGAAAAGATCTAAGTTTTTGACTTGAATTTTTTTTAGACGCCAACAGGAGGGTAGTGTTTGACAATTTTTTTTTCAGATGAGTAGTCGTGGCAAAAAAATATTGGAGTTATGCTTACAGCTAACAAAAGGTAGTAAAATTGATGCTGACCCTCAAAATGAAGACGGTACTACAGCAACTGGATCGAGTGTGACAGCGTGCGAAAAAGATTCTTAGTTGATGGAAATTACAGATAACGAGTTATTGCAACTTGTAGAATCAGACTTTAGCACCAGAACTGAAAACGTCGTGTCGCAACTTCATACAATCGAAAGTAATGTAGAATTTTTATCGCAAGTGGAACTGTTGGAACCTACAAAATATATTGGAATAGAAGAGATTGACAATGCTGAAATATTTGAAGAACTCAATTTAACTAATCTGGAGTCAACTTGTCCCAGCAGTGATTTAGGGTTGCCAAGTATTCACGTTAACGTTGAAGACCAAGAATTTGACAAATTACTGTCTATAAAAGAAACGGAAATAAATATCAGAAAATATAGAAACACATAAATTACAAGATAAGTATCAAGATACCGACAATAACAATTTAATGGGAAAAAGTGGTCATTTACAAACCAAAGGAAATGACTTACGTATTTTAGAAAAGGAATCTGAAGATGAAAATCATGTTACTAATAGAATAAAAACTACTATTTCTAAATCTAGAAAAGCGGCAAGTTCGTGAAGAGCTGTTGGTGACGAGTATTTGGGTTATAAGAGGTCAGAAGGTAAAATAACTTATAATATAAAAGGAAATACAAGGAAAATTGGAGATCGTTGTAGCCACACGACACAGATTGCTGGAAAGTGTGGGAGTACATTTCTGTGTGCTTCTATTTCGGATCGCAAAAGAGAAGAAATCTTGACCCACTTCTGGAAGAATTTGTCATCTTGGCCAGAGAAAAAAGTGTTCATCAATGGTTTAGTAAGTTCAAGAGGTATAAAGCGCAGAAGAAAAGAAACCACCCTAAAGAACATAAGAAAACTTCATGGATTCGATATACAGTTACCAAAGGAAAATGGAGAAAAGGTAAAGGTGTGTCGTAGATTCTTATTGAGCACTTTGAACTTAGGCGAAGACACGTTTAAAAGATGGGTTCGCAAGAATAGAGAGAATTAGTCTAACAATTTCAGCAGTGAAGAATCGGATAATAAGTCTGAAAAAGAAGTCCAAGGGAAGAATAGAAGATTAGCCAATAGAGCAAAGTTAAATGGTCGTAGTAAACGAAATACTTGAAGTAAGACAAAACTTGTAAGCTACAAAGGTAATCAATATTAAGAAATGGTTAGACGAAATCCCAAAGGTACCGAGCCATTATTGTCGATCTACTTCACAAACGATTTACGTAGAATCGACCTTTAGATCATCCTTACACATGTATAACGTATTTTCAGAATGGGCCAAATCAAAGAACCTTCCACCTATTGGAAAAACGCTTTTTGACAAGGTACTCAAAGAAGAAAAGTTAGCAATCCACAAGCCTCGTAAAGACCAGTGCGATATTTGTTCATCATGGAAAATAGGTAATGTTGAAGAGACATCCTACAAATTGCACATTGAAAAAAAGGGCAGGTGCCGAGAGGCTAAAAGAGCTGCCAAAGAGAATGCTACCCGAAATAGCCTTGTAGTTACCATGGACTGGCAAAGTGTACTTCTTTGCCCAAAACCTCTTGCATCTGCCTTGTATTATAAACAAAATTTGTATGAATTAAACTCCGCAAATGTACACTTGTATGTGTGGAATGAAGTTGAAGGTGGTGTATCAGCTAATGAATTTACATCATGTCTTATTCACTATCTGAAAAATATCAGTTCTGAGTTCAAAGAAGTCATATTAATCTCATATGGTTGCAACTACCAAAATAGAAACAAAGTGCTATCAAGCGCGTTAAGCGATATAGCTAAAGAAAGGTCCATCAAAAGAGATCAATTTTATTTGGAAAAGGGCCACACGATGATGGAGGCAGACAATGTTCACTCTGTTCTTGAACAGTACTTTAAACCATCTATTAATTCGCCATCGAACTTACCTTCCATACGCCCAGGAAAAAAGGTAGGAGACCCTACAGTGACAGATATACGACAACTTTGATACCTTCCTAATGGAACTATTAGCTATTGTTTGGATTACAACAAACAATGGAAGCCCTTGCCTCAAAGACGACCAGTTGTAGCTCATATTGTTTCACCAGATCCGCTATACCTTCAACGCATCCCTATTACTGAAACAAAGTATAACCATTTGCAGGATCTGAAACCGTCCATCGAGAAAGATCATCCATTTTACGATAATCTGCCATTTTTACCACATAAAAAATTACCTGTTGGGAAGAAAAGTAAAACAGCTGATAAGAAAAACTAAATAAAATCAAAAAATACTTTATATTAAGGTTATAACTACTCAGTTTGTAAACCAATAAAGTAAGTTTGTATACTAAAAGCAGTTTAGTAATATTATTTCACTATTTGTAACAGTTACCGTCAACTGGGGTTTTATGGGACAGCGGGGGTAATATGGGACGCACGCTCATTTTTTGAAATTAGCGCCGTAGCTGAGCAGCAGGTGAGCCAACTGTATAAAAACAATTCTTAAATGCTTAGTAATACCGCCACTCATTGTTTTCATTCACTTTTGTTCTGGTAAAGTAAGTAGAAATTCTTTAAAAAAATAGTAAACTTGCATATAATTTTATGTAAAAAAATTACATCAAATTGTCTCAGATGCACAGCTTTCGTTAAATCATCTGTAGTTTTGTTATTGTTGAAATTAAGTAGTACATAACCTCAACTAACAACTTCACTCACAAAATTTAAAAAAATAATAGCGCAAAAATTTTATTTTGGTAAAACATAAAAAATGTTGATGTTCTAGATTATTTGGCTTAATTTGGGACAGCATGCCCAGAAGATTTAAAAGAAAATTAGGAGCCCCTTTAAGGCAAGACTATCAGCCGCAGTTCCTGGAAAATGCCCTTGAAGCTGTAGTTGATGGGGGGATGTCTTTCAGACAAGCCGCAGAACGATTTAATGTACCAAAAAGTACGATACATCGCAAGTATCACGGAAGGAATGGGTTCAACCTCGGCCGTCCTCCAGTATTCAACCCACAGGATGAACAACGCATTGTAAATGCAATTACAATAGCTGCGAACGCTGGATTCCCTTTCACACCGTTACAGCTGCGACGTTTCGTACAAGATTTTTTAAATAGAAAAGGCATTGTAGTGCAATGTTTTAATAATAATGAACCAGGAGCCGATTGGTTAAGGCATTTTTTAAAACGAAACAATAATTTGTCCGTACGTTTAGCCGAAAACAGAAAAAGATGTCGAGCGGCATTGTGTGAAGAATCAATAAATTCCTACTTTAATGAATTTTCTGTAACTGCAGAATCTGTTCCTCCAGCAAATATTGTTAACTATGATGAGACGAACCTGGTGGATGATCCCGGTAGAGCTCCAGTATTAGTTCCAAAGAAGTCAAAACATGCTAATAGGACTATGGACTCATCAAAACAATCAGTTTCGGTTATGTTCGCTGTTGCTGCAGATGGCACTTTACTCCCACCTTACGTTGTCTACAGGGCTACCAATTTATACCCAGAGTGGATAGAAAATGGTCCTCCAGGATGCCGGTATAATAGGTCGAAAAGCGGATGGTTCGATAAAGACATTTTTGAAGACTGGTTTACTGGGATAGCACTGCCTTATTTTCGTAATAAAAATGGGCCAAAAATTTTAGTAGGTGATAACCTAGGCAGTCATCTTTCAGAATCGGTCATAAAGAGATGCGAGGATAATAACATTAGATTTACATGTTTATTGCCAAATAGTACCCACATTTGCCAGCCTCTGGACATTTCATTTTTTGGCCCATTTAAGAAAGTGTGGAGAAGTATCGTCACAGAATATAAAACAAAACACCGAGGATGTATTCCAAAAACGATATTTCCAACTTTATTAAAAAACACCATAAACCGATTTACTACTGCAAAGGAAAATATTGTGGCTGGTTTTCGGGAAAGTGGAATCTGTCCAATTAATAGAAATGAGGTTCTAAAACATTTTAATCAAAATCGTTTTATTGAAGATAACGATAATGCTCTTGTAGCCAGCTTTAATGCTGTTGTTGAAAATTTAAAAACCACTGATGAACCCAAACTAAAAAGAAAAAAAAGAATCAATGTTCCTGCAGGAAAATCCATTACAACACTTAGCTTTGCTACGAATGAAACACTTCAAGTGGAAACTGTACGTGAAACCCAGAATGCAGCAGATGGTTATGACAGTTACGACGAAGAAAATGATGTAATGGAAAGAAACTCTCAAGAACACAACGATATACAAGAACATTTGGAGGAGTCGGAAGATGATGGGGAAATTGCTAACGAAGAGGACAACATCTGCGTGGCAAAAAATCCAGTCCCAGCTGTAGAACATATTGAAGTAGGAACCTTTTTGGAAGTAGAATTTGTATATGATGCTGGAAGAAAAAAAGAAAAGTTAAAAAGATTTGTAGCTGAAGTTGTAAAATGTCGTGAAGAGAATAAACTTGAAATTAAATGTATGCGACCATACAGAGAAACTTCTGATACATTCATATTCCCTGATATAGACGATATTTGTACTATAAATAAACAAAACATTAAAAAGATCCTTAACAAACCAAATGTATTTAGAGGACGTTTTACATTTGTTCTTTAAAACTACTCGCCAGGTGTTGAAATACCAAATTTTTATGTTTAATTATTACCTACAAATGGTTTTTTATATGCCTATTTAAGTTTTTAATATTTTTGAAGTGTTACAAATGTTTTTCAATGTATAATAAACGTTTTGTTATGATGTAGGTTAGAATTTTGCAAATTTATAATAAAGTTTATATCAAAATATGCTCTGCATTTCTTTTACTGTCTCCCACTCAAAATGAGCATTCTAAAAAATTCAAAAAAATTATATATTAATTTTAGATGTCCCATAAAGGACATACAGTGGCCATATATGAGATAGGATCACTAATTCAATGGGAATTTAAGTTAAAATTTTAATGTCCCATATTGCACCACATTAAGTATTTTTTGGGACAGTTCGTTTTTTTTTAAAAAAGGGGGCAAATCTTTGAAATATGCCAAAAAGAACTTTGGAAAAACATTTTCTTGATAAACAGGATCTCTAATCCATTTTCACCTTTGAAATAAATCATCAGTGAACAAAATGATGAAAGAATGAAAAAAAAAATGTCCCATAAAACCCCAGTTGACGGTACTCTTTCTTTTTTTTTAATAATGTTTTCTGTCAATGTAAGTGTTACCACAAACTGTTACCTAATACATAATTCAGAAATATTACATGAGTATTATTAATTACACAATTTCTCCTAAGTGGAACATCTTGTCCCTCAAAACATCTCCTATGTGAAATAAAATAGTAAAAGTCGGCTTTTAAAGATGATATCATTTAATATATTAACTAATTTACTATTTAAATTCAGTAATAATACTTTTAAATAATTGTTCATCTTAGTCACATCAGGAACTATTTTGTATTCGTTTATTATTTAGTTTTTTGTGTTTCCTGAAAAGTTTTGTTTTTTCACATAGGAGATATTGAAGAACCAACGACGATATACAAGATAGTGTGGCCATACGTTTGTTGGCCGCCATTTTCAGGCAAATTTGAGCGTAGAGATATACAGTGCCTTTAGAAATAATCGAATATTTGAATGGTCATTATTTTGGCGCTAGTTATTTTAACGATTTGATGTTTGCTACTCGTGCAGTGTTATGTTTTGACGTTGACATTTGTCATTGGCGTTCGTTCATTGTGCTTTAAGGTGTTGCACGAAGTTTACAGCCGGTTTCAATTATGGTTCTGTGACATAGCATCCCACCTCCCTCAGAATAGGATTGGAATATGGCAAACCAGGTCGTACGGGGAAAAGCGTACCATTAGGCAAAATGGCCACCGTCTTCCAAGCGGAGGTAATTGGAATAATGCATGGTGCAAAAGAAATTCTTGAAAGGAAAATCGAGAATCAATGTATTGATATCTTCAGTGACAGTAGAGCCGCTTTACTAGCCCCGGGCAGTTGTAAAATTACCTCAGGTGTGGTACTACAGCACCATGAAGCTCTCGAGGATATCTCAAAAAATAATGTCGTTTCCTTTGTATGGGTGAAAGGACATAACGGCAACTATGGCAATGAGGGTGCCGATGAGACTGCGAGACTGGCTTCCGAACAACTTCTCTGGAGGCCAGAACGCGTAATCCCTATATCCCTGACAACATTAAACTCTATGCTATATCAAAAAACCATAAACAGCTTCACACGAATATGGGTTAACATGCAAAGCTGTTGTCAAGCAAGGGCTGCTATTACAGCACCCTCACCAAAAATGGCCCAATATTGCTTGCAACTGTCTCGAAGGAACCTTCGACTAATCGTGGGTATCCTATCTGGACACTGCACTCTAAAGCAACAAAATGCACACGATGGGACTCGTGGACAGCCCAAACTGTCGCGGATGCAACGAGGATGACGAGACAGCAGAACACGTTCTGTGCCACTGTCAAGCTCTCGCAAGAGTCAGAGGATCCATGGGACTTCTGGCCCGATATGGTCAGAATCAGCAACATTCCAGTTGCGGTCGTACATTCAAAGGATTGGATCGCTTGAATGATAAAATTTCACCCGCTTGCGACGCTAATGAATTATTTGACACTGACAATTTAAAATTGTCAGATTTGAAAGGTTTTGTTTTTTTCTATGACCAAATGAACAGGCTTTACCAACCTCTTTGGGAACTACCTGGAAATAACTAAATATTCTGCCTGTTAATGGCGGATATTCGCGTCGACCAATAGCGGCGAAGACATCCCAATGGTCACACTGTCTTGTATATAGTCACTGTACTTGAAACTTGTTTGAGACGCCCTTCATTGGCCGGTTTAAGTGATTTTGAATCGCACCAAAATCATATGAACACAAAAATCACTTAGCAGTTGCGTTCCATTCGCCTTTCGTAATAGCTATTTAACTCTTTATTGGTTTCTGCAACCATATGGCTACACTGATGTTAAATGCCTTGATTTCGCTTCTCGTATGAGTTAGACGGTATTGTGCAATGTTACCGTATGCTTACAGTCTAGTTTGAGAGGGGACAACAGCTGGAATATTAAAATTCACCTCACAAATTTTTTTTCGTGCTTGTTTAGCAGTGTACGTTGATGTGGTAAATGGAGCGTTACGTAGTACAATAAAAGTGCCGTTTGGTAAGTAAAACATTGATATTGCATTTGTACGATTTATTGCGGTTAGCTTAGATAGTAAAGGGCTTATTTTACGTCTTGTGTAAGGTACAACCGTTGTACATTTTGGGTAATTTTCATTGCACAGTCAATGTATCCATTTGGTCACATTGTCTGATAAGGGGTACAATGATTTTTAATTTAGGAATAGTAAAATGGATGCAAATTTTGAAAAAATTTCTGCTGGGTGCTTTTACGAGAATTCCGAATAAGCTAGATGTTGCTGATCAAATATTGTATAAGAAAAGTTGTGTATCTTCAACGTCGTCAACTTCTCAAATTGAAGCCGACCCTGTGCCTTTAACTACAGTGGAAATGTCTACTTCACTTCAAACAGGATTTGCTCAAAGGCCTTCAGAAACAATAGAAACCATCACAGCCCAATTTGAGAAGAAATCAAAAGAATTATTAGAACATGAAGGTGTTATGAAAAATTCATCTTTTTCAAATTGTTCACTGACTTACATGATCAGCAGCAGGAAAAATGATTTTCAACTGAGAAGTTTACCTCTCCCTGCACACTTATAGCACCACTCGTTTTGTTTGATCAGTTGCTTATTCTGATGTGATATCGTCGGCTTAACATGCAAATGTCGTAAGTCCACTTTTGGGTAAAAATTAGTTACTAGTGCCACCTGGTGTAGAATTTGAATACCCATCGATTCAAGCATATGTAATAAGTCCAAAAAAATTCTGTTATTTTAAAATCGCCAAAACGATAATGTATTAACTCCACCTCAGTTCAAAAGCAATGTGCAATGTTGCAAGTCCGTCTGTGGCCATGTTGTGACTATACGGTAAGGTTCATTGTGCATTGTCTGTTATAAAAAGCTAGTGGTTTTATCATAAAGGATAGTGATAAGATTATGTAAGTGTTACTAATTAATTTGTTATATATTTCATAAGATTTTCAGCCAGGCAAATTATAGTTGTAACTTAACTTCAATACTTAGAACACAGTTTAAATTTTCGTTGGAGTTACAACATTTTCTTTTTGCTTATGAATGTTTTCATTCTTATAACTATGGAGTTAATTCATTTTCTTCAACAAATTAATTTTATTATAATAATTTGTCAAAACCGTTTCTTACACTTTAAATGCTAAATGTCTCGGATAACAAATAATTAGTAAAACTAACAGCTGTTATATTCATTCAATTTCAGTGTAATGGCCCAGTACAGTTCTAGAACGGCAAAACTCTTGCGCATGGCAACTGAAGTAGAACTTAATCAAAAGCATCATGATTTACCAAGCAATGATGTGATTCATGAAGCTGTTGGTAGTAATACTACTGAAAATATATTTACAAATAATAACTGCTGTAGTATTAACAATGACGGTTTAGAAACTAGAAATTTATTACTCTTATTAGACATTCCTGACAGACAGTTTATTATTCAATGAAACTATTTTATCTAATACTATTGACGTTGATAGTCAAAATAACATTTTTCAATGCAGAAGCAATAATAATTATTTAGTAATAACTGAGAATAATACACAACATTTGGAAAATCTTGTTAAAAACTTGAATAAAGACTCTAATTTAGAACCAAACGTTCCTACAATTAATGTGGCTGCTGGAAATAATACGAGCAGCATTTTTACATCTAATACCACCGATATAGGATCAGAAGTTCTACAAATTGAAACTATGTTAGAAATGAATTATTATTCAGATCATCTTTACAACCCTGAGGAAAACATCTCTCCGGTAAACGTAGAAAATACACTGCCAAACATTTATGAAGAAAACATGTACAATCTTCCCACAATATGAAGCAAAAGAAATGGAAGTTGCAAATGATTCCGAATGTAGTCCTAATCTAAATGATAATCAACATAGTGAATCAGAAAATGAATCAGAAGAAGTGGAAGATGCAAATGATTCCGAATATAGTCCTGATCTAAATGATAAAGAAAAAAGTGAATCAGAAAATGACACAGAAGAAATGGAAGATACAAATAATCCCGAACGTAATCCCGATCCAAATTATTATAAAGATAGTGAAACAGAAACTGCTACACGAAAACGACGAAACCGACATTTTGTGAATCCGGATACTTGGAAACAAAATTTAAATAAATTACGGAGGGAAAACGGTAAAGAATATTTTGGGAAAAAGAAAGTAGGTAATAAATGGGAGTACGGTATTAAACGAGAAACAAAAAAATTTAAGGGACGTTTTAACTGTATATTATCCTCCTTAGTGCAAATGGAAACAAATTACAGTGCTCTAAATTCACATAAGAAGACAGAGAAAAAATATTCAAAAAATATTGGAATGAACTGAATTGGACGCAAAGAAAAACCTTTATTAACTTATCAATTGAGAATAAGGTAAGAAAGAGACATAGAAATCGGACTAGTGACACGGAATCAAAAAGAAGCTTCTCTTCAACGTATGTTTTTAAATACGATAGACATGGGCGAGAGAATGGTCAACATTTGGAAATATTCGGACTGCAACAAGAAACATGAAAAGGGAATACAGAACATAGAAACTTCAGAAGGGCAGAGCGGCGTAGGAATTTATAAAGAAATGAAAATAAAGTTGAGGGAATTTTTTGAAACAATTCCTAAGGTCGAATCGCACTACTGCAGATCCAGTTCAATTAAATTATATCTAGAACCCCTTTGGACTTCAAAATCAGAAGTTTATAAATACTACAAAAATACATGGTGTGAGGACCACAACATTCGCCCTTTGTCAATAGCTACGTTTAATCATACATTTTACGAAATGAATTTAAGTTTATTTAGACCAAAAAAGGACGAGTGCGACACCTGCGTTTCCCATTGAACTGGAAATCTTTCAGATGAGCTATATGCCTTACACCAACAAAAAAACACGTAAGCTAGACAGGAAAAGAAAAAAGATAAAACATCAAATAAAAAAATATTTTGTATGGATCTTGAGGCAGTACTTCTATCTCCGAAGCAAACGTGACATCATTATATTTTAAAACAAAACTAATGGTACAAAATTTCACAATTTATGACATGCAAACCAAAGACTGTTTTATATGGAACGAATCAGCGGGAGGAGTATCAGCTAATGGCTTTACAATATAATATAACAATTGAACATAAATATCTAGAAAAAGGACACACGCAGATGGAGGCAGATTCTGTGCACTCAAATATTGAACGACAATATCGCAATGTAAATATAAATGTTCCTGCCGATTATGTGGGATTATGTCTTCGTGCTCGAGAAAAACCACGCCCATATTACATAAAATATTTAGATTACAAATTTCTCAAAGATTTTAGCGACTTGCATTATTTAACGTCTATAAGGCCGTGGCGAAGAGCTGGGGACCCCGTTGTAACTGATATAAGGGCAATAAAATACTTGCCAGATGGTTCCATTTTTTACAAATTAAGGCATTCTGAAACTTATAAATTATTGGACTACAGACGTAATAATATCAGTAAAACTATTCAACGCCCATTAGAAGAACTTCCACAGCTATACAAAACACAATACCAATTAAAAAACCAAAATATGATCATCTTCAAATTCTAAAAAATAGCTTGGCGATTGACTACCATAGCTTTTACAATGAATTGCCGTTTAAGAATTAAAGTTTAGAATAACATTATGGATTCTTATATTATATTGTCATTATCATTATAGAATGTTCGTTTTTTTAAGTTCAGCAACTAAGCATGTTTAACCATTCATATAGTTTTTATTTACAAATCATACTATAATAGCATTAAAAACTAAAATTACCTATAATAATTATGTTACCTTTTTCTTGTATTTCATTTAATAAAGCGTTTAAAAAAATCTTTTTCCACTTAGTATATTACTAAAGAAATTGTCGTAAATCCCATTCCTTTCACAAATAAGAAATAATATGTCGTAAGTCCTTTAAAGTTCTTAAAAATAAGTAATTAACCCAAATGTTTGTTTTGTATTATAACTGTGATAATATTAACTGCATATATCAGTTTTCAGCAATTACAGGCTCAAAATATACAACTTATGAAGTTTTTTGTGTCTCCTGTAAAGTTACCATTTTAGGACGATATATAAATAATATAACCTCAAAATTGAGTAAAATTCGTAGAAATGTATGCATGTAAGCATGAAAAAATATTTACATTTTTAATTGAGGTAAGACTATTAGATGTTAAACAAAAATATTCAAGTTACCATTATAAACGTAAGATAGGATACTATCCCATCTTCTTCCAGCTCCTCTTCAGAAGCTGGGACATATAGATGAAACACTTTAGGATGAGACGGTCCACATTACATTTTATTTTTGCTAAGTAACTGCAACGCGGGCCTGAACAAATTTTATGTGAAATGTAATTTTTACTAATACTGTGGTATTTATCGAACAAAGAAAGTTGTCGATAAATTGCAGATCATTTTTATATAACTGTAAGTTCAGTACTTCGCATATTAACTAGAGTAACAGACTTTTTAATAGAAAATGCTCCAGAATTTATTATGTGGTCAACAAAAGAGGAAGCAGCATATAATAGCCAAATGTTTTTCAAGAAAATAGGTTTTCTTGACTTTTTGGATGCTGTACATGGTACCCATATTAGGATTGGAAGGCCCGAAGAAAATAAAGACTCCTATGTTTATTTAAAGCGAATACAGAAAATGTTCCAAACATTCTGAGCTCTTTAAAAGTAATGCAGAATATGAAATTAAATATGTTTCATAATGGCAAAAAATGTGAAAGGATTACTTGACAAGGACAAGACATTGTTAAAATGGAGTCAATTATCGCAATTAATAATTTTCTTGAATTCGTCTGACTTGCCCGCTCAAAACGATTTAGAAATTGCAACCTGTCTACGTGGAGAATATAATTATAAATAATATTATCGATATTGAAAGTAACAATGAAGATAATGATATAATTTCAAAAATTCAGTTTTATCATGAACAATGTTTAATATTTTTATTTTAATATAAGTTACTGACGGACAGTAACTACCTAAATTTGCTTAATCCTAAGTATTTAAACATTTTCTCTGCTAGCATTAATTTATGTGAAAGGACTCCCATTTACACTATCTGAAGAAAAAATCTAAAATGATTGTAGAAAAGGAAAGAATTGTACATATTATATTTGATGAAATATATACTTTTGATCGGAAATTCAGTATAAGGATCGGAAATTGGTGGGATTTACAGCAAATAACTATACTGCAAAAACAATGCAGGTAGGTATTTATGTTAGATCAATTTTTTTTTTCAAAAAATAAAGACGTAGCAATGTTTCCTGTAAAATATATGACCAGTGATGAACTCAAAAATATGACTTTACATTTGATTCAAGTGTTAATTGCGTGTGGTTACATGATTTTGTCACTATGTTGCGATAACAACCGTGTTAACTGGAAAATGTATCAAGAACTTTCAGGAGGTGCACTTGAATAATCATCATAAATCCATACAATTGGCACAAATTATTTCGTTTGTTTGACACAGTACATATTTTAAAATCAATTAGAAACAACTGATTAAATAAAAAAAAGACCAATAAAACTTTTTTATTTCAAACAATGTCAACAGCAACAGCTCTAAAAAATGGTTAATATCGAGCGTACAGCATTTAAAACGTTTATATCAAATGGAAACATTTTCTATAATAAAAACAGCACCGGCCTTAAATAGATAAAGGTTTTATTCCCCACCAACTTAGGCAAAATGTATCGTATCGAAGTTAAACGTAGCGAAAACAATTATGGAGATAGGGACGTCAACGGAACAATACATTTCTTGAAAAATGCATCAACGTGGTGGACAATCGTTAATGTAAAGTCCATAGGAAAAGGTGTAGCATTAAGAGATCAGTACTGTGATGTTATTTGCAGTACCTCTAGCATGCAAATAACTTTTTAAAGAATTTGTTAGTTAGTTAGAGGCATGGCAAAAATTAGAAGTAGAACTATCTCAACCAGTTAAAAAAAATAAATTGGAAAGCTGGCGCCTGAAACATTTTCGACGCTAAAGCATACTACACAGGTTTTAATAGAAATATGTCAGCAGAAACATTGAAATCTTAACTGTTCATATGTGTTTGCTGTAAATTGCTCCAAAACCAATATTAATCAAAGCATGAACGAATTTGTAGGAATACTGCAACAACATGTAAATTCTGCTAAAACAACCCACTTCAGAGAACAAAACAACAAACGAAAACCATGGATAACGAACGGACTTATAGAATCAATAAACACACGGGACACACTATACAATGAAACAATAAAAAATCCAAACAATATAGAATTACTTACCAGATTTCGAATCTACAGGAACTACCTAAACAAATTAATAACTAAAAACAAAAACCGCTACTACAGTAAGCTAATAAATGAGGAATGCAACTCAAAAAAATTATGGGAGACCGTGACTTCAATTATCAATAAAACGGACAAACCTAGAGAAACAAAAATTGAAAATATACAGGAAGATAACACCTTTCTAAGCAGCCCACAAGGGATCGCCAACAAATTTAATAAATTCTTTGCAAATGTCGGTAAACAATTAGCTACAAAGATTATCAAAAATAAGGAATAAAGTCCGAAAAAAAGAGAAATTCAGCAATCAATGTACCTAATAGAAGCTGAAGAAAATGAAGTCAAAAACAACATAATGTCACTGAACATAAACAACTCTGCAGGACCTGATAATCTCCCGCCAAAAGTATTAAAGGAACTGGTGGAGTACATATCTAAGCCCCTCACGCACGTAATTTACAAAAGTTTTAATAGTGGTGTCTGTCCAAATCACTTTAAAAAATCTGTAATTGTTCCAATTTTCAAGCCTGGAGATGAAACTATAGTAGGTAACTACAGACACTTATTTCCAACCTAGCAAAAATATTTGAAAAGTGCTTGAAAACTAGGATGATCAACTTTATAAACAAGAATAGAATACTAGCCAACTTTCAATACGGTTTTAGGGAAGGCAAATCTACAGAAGACGCAATTTGAAGACTAACAAAAGACATCTACAATTCTCTCGATAAAGTAATCTGTAGCTGTCTTCATTGATTTGGCAAAGGCGTTTGACAGGCTGAGTCATGACTTATTAATGCAGAAATTTTACAGCATGGGCTTTAGAGGTCCAATATACAATTTAATACATAGTTATTTAATTTCAAGAACACAGCAGGTCAAAATCGAAAAAACCCTAAGCCAGCCAGAAACAGCTGAATTCGGAGTTCCGCAAGGAACAATACTTGGGCCAATTCTATTCATATTGTACCTAAATGACATCAGCGCAGTGCAATGTCGTGGCAACATCGTGTCCTACGCAGATGACAGAGCAATCTTCTTTGAGAGTAATACTTGGGAAAATCTAAAAATTTTGGTGTGCGAAGATATGTTAAATGTGTTTGACTGGTTCAGGGCAAATATGCTCACCGTGAATGTTGCAAAGACAAAATATGTAGCATTTGGATGTTACAAAAACAGCTTACCGTCCTATAATGCAATAAAAATACACGAAAAGAACTGTCCAAATAAAAAATCATGTAAGTGTAGTGAAATTAATTCAACAAACTGCCATAAATATCTAGGCCTCTATTTTGATAACCATCTAAGATGGGATTTGCATGTATTAAACACTGTGAAAAAAATAAGATTTATGACTTTCATCTTTAAAAAAGACGACATAGAGATAGAATACACAAACATTATAAAATCTATAAAACAAGCAGCAAAAGAGGCACTAGGAGAGAAAAACAACCAACGACGAAATCAAGAATGGTGGACAAGCACGGTAGAAGAAGCAATCAAAATAAAAAAACAAGCATATAACAACTGGCTAAGTCAAAGAACGCAAGAACGATGGGATGAATATAAAACACTAAATAGACAGACTAAGCGATTAATAACAAAAGCAAAGAATAGGACATGGGAAAGAAAATGCCAAGAAATAGATGCATATCTGGGAGGATCTCAATCTACAGAAGTGTGGAGATGCTTAAAAACGATGAAGACAAACTATAAAGGAACTACTAATAATAATATCGAATTAGATTTATTAGCAACCCACTATAAATCCCTACTAACTGAACATCGTATCGAAGTTGACCAAATAGAAAATCCACCTACAACAACAAATAACATGATCACAATTACTGTAGGAGAAACAAAGGAAGCACTAAAGACCATGAAAAATAGAAGATCTTCAGGCCCGAATGGAGTACCACCCGAGCTGGTAAAATATGGCGGCGATGCATTAATTGACCGCATAACATACGTTATGAATAGATGTATCGAATGCTATAAACTGCCTAACGAGTGGAAAACATCGTATATAGTACCTGTGTATAAAAAAGGCAGCAAAAAAGATCCAAACAATTATAGAGGATTAAGTGTCAATAGTACAGTATGTCGACTTTTCTCAAAAATAATCAATAATAAACTTAAAATGGCAGCACTCCCCAAAATAAGTGAAGACCAGAGCGGTTTCGTACCAGGACGATCTTGCGTAGATAATTTATTCATTCTACAGCAAGTGATGGAAAAAAGAACAGCACAGGGTGAAGAAACTCACTTAGCATTCATTGACTTACAGAAAGCTTACGATTCCATACCACGATGTAAGTTATGGCAAGCTTTAGAGGACATGGAGATTGAACCACAACTGGTAAATATAATTAAACTGATGTATATGGATAATAAAGCATATGTCAAAAATGGCGGAAAATTATCCAAAGCGATACAACCTTCCAAAGGACTCAGACAAGGCTGCAGTTTGTCCCCCCTTCTATTCAACATTTACCTAGAAAAATCTTTAAAGGATTGGAGAAGGAGTGTTCGTAGAATGGGTATCCCTATTGGTGAAAAATACCTTTTCAGTCTTAACTTCGCAGATGACCAAGTCGTACTAGCGCAAGACTCATATGACTTAGAATTTATGCTTCGCAAACTGCATCAAACATATGAAAAATGGAATTTAAACATCAATTTTGTTAAAACTGAATACTTAGTCATAAATTCGGAAGCCAGATTTCTAGTACTCTTGGATAATGACGTAACGATAAAACAGGTAGACCAATTTAAATACTTAGGAGCGAATATTACAAAAGAAGGATTAGGCACAATAGAAATAAAAAACAGAATAGAACAAAGTAAGAAAGTTGTTGGCTGCTTAAACTCAATCTGGTGGGACAAACATATATCTCAAAACGTGAAAAAGCATATTGGTAAAAGTCTTGTTGAATCAGTGTTATGTTATGGATGCGAAGTATGGACGATTAATGCTGCAAATAGAAGAAAAATTAATACCGTCGAAATGGACTACCTACGACGCAGCTCCAGACTGTCGAAGTTAGACAGAATTACAAATGAAGAAATTAGGAGGAGAATGAAGGCACAGGATACTGTTATGGACAGAATAGAAAGAAGAGGCTTAAAATGGTTCGGACACCTGATCCGAATGGAGGAGGATAGATGGCCTAGTAGAGTATTTAGATGGATGCCTCCGGGAAGGAGAAAAAGAGGGCGACCCAGAAGATCATGGCATGAAGGGATAAGAAAATCTATGGAAACTCGGGGTCTAGAAGAGGATGATGCCCATGACAGAATGCGATGGCGTTTGAATACAGGAAGGCAGCTTGCAGCTGTATAAACCTGATTTATATATATATATCTTTAAAAAATTACATCAAGTGTTAAATATTAAACAATTGCTCGTAGTATACCACTCATTATTTTTATCTATTCTGAGATATGGAATCATTGGATAGGGTGGAGCTTGTAAATCTATAATCAAAACGATGGAAATAATACACAAAAGCGGGCTAAAATTTATTTTTAATAAAAACATTCTTTTTTCTTCTAACCGTCTCTACACAGAAACTGGCATGCTTGATTTGAGGCAAATATTTTGCAAAACAGCTGAAGAAAGTTGCATACGCCCAGAACACCAGAGCTAGGAGCAACCAGAATGTTTCCATTCCAAGACAGAACAAAAGTATAGGTCAAAGATAGTATATATACATTGGAACCAAATGCTACAATCTTTTACCAAAGAAGATAAGAACGACAACATACCTGAAGCATGTAAAAAAGGAGGTTAATGGTTCAAAAAACCTTCCAGAAGGGAAATACACAGCCTCACAGCTTGATTATGTATTTAATCTCAAGTAATTATTTTTTTAAATATTTATTCAACTGTTAATTTCTAAGTATATACCTACATATTATTTTTACCACATATATTGCAATGACTTATGTGATATATTATTTTATATTGTAATGAATTAGCTTTAATTATAAATCACCACACAATACTTTTTATTTGACTTTAAACGGACATTGAATTTTTGGTGGAAAACAACTCCGGGTTCTTTATTTACTGGCAATGTCATTAAAAATGGTGTTTTGCCCCTATCTGAATTACTTATCTGAATTAATAAGTTGGCTAGCTCATAGAATCACAGCATGAAACTTAAAAATCTCAAACGGGCGTTGGGTTCCTTAGTTAAAATTAGTGCGGGACACCGCTGTATTATCGTGAAAATTACTTTACAGAGCGCATGCGCTCACAACGTCAAATGGTGACACACTAAGAATTGTAAACATACAGAAGTCGTGCGTTTTTGTGAAATTAAATCAACTAAAATGAGCAGATTTTATCGGTAAGTCAATTTTAATTTACCGCCATCAAACGGCGTCTAAACCACTTTTGTTTTCTAGTGACACTAAGCCTTGGTTGTTTTAAACGGCGTGGGTCTGCGTTCAATTGTTTATGGGGCCCACTTGCCAATTTTAACTAATTCTCCTGGGCTTATTATTATATTTGGGCACACAAGTCCTCCAGAAACCGGCTCTCCAAGACTGCCTTCAGGTTTGGCCAAAATTTCAGCCAGATCGAGCGTATATAAAAATTTTTCACTAACCTAACCTCTCTTGCAGGCGAAGTCACGGCCAGGTCCCCTCTGGTAATTTACCGCTTCCTGCAGCTCCCCGGCGATGATCTGAAGGTTGCTGGCTGCTCGAACTGCCCACTGGTAATCCCTGCTTGCTTCTCAAGACCTCGTACGGTGCTCGTTGTGGTGTCCGGAAGGTCCCCGATGCCAACGCCGAAGAGCAGCCGAAAGAAATTTATTTTTATGACGTGGAAACTGTTGCCTTTATTGGTGTCGATGCTCTGCAGCCTTGTGAACACGATGGTGTACTTTATTTTTACCTGAATTTATGTTCAACACCCAAAAAGATTAATTAAAACTCGAGCAATTTTCAACGTGTCAGCATCATTTTATTGTTAAAAACAAGCGAGAGTCTGGTTGCTATGCAACTACCATCAAACATTGATTTTAATAGGAAGTAAGTAACTGAATTACATTAATTTAAAATTCTAAAACTAACAAATGTGATAATTATGTACAATAACCTTAGCCTAAAATAATTGTCCATCTAGGAATGCGCCACAATGTTTATTTAAAAAGCACTTTTAAGTTTAACTTGGTCACTGCACATATTATTTATGTGTTCACTAAAATTTTATCACTGGCCTGCTTGGATCTTAATTTCTGTACTTTTGCCTGCTATCCTTCAAATTCCTCGGTTTTCCTTCTGTATGTAAATTTGGCTGGCTTTGTGCTCTTTTGCACGTTACAATCGTTAATCCTCCTCTTACCACTTATTATTTTAAACTGCTCATTATAAGACCTTTTGTAATTTACTTTAGATTGCTACGCACCTTTGTGACTTTGCATACTTAAATTTTACTGTGCCAGCTCTATTAAATTGGCTTTTGCTGGTATAATACTTCAACCTTTTTATATTTTACAAATTTACATTGCTACCTACAACCTATAAAATTTGAGTTTAATTCCGTTCAAGCCGATTCAAGTAAATTCGAATGTTACTGGCTACATTTTACAGTCCAACTTTCAATTGACAAATTATGTGATTTTATTCAGATATGCAAATCATTTCAACTCTGTGTTTTTTATGACTTTAATATTTGTTTGGCATGACTACCAGAGCTGATTTAAGGATCAAATACCATTTCAATATATATATATACATTTGTATTTAACCACAGCCCACGCACAAACACCTGTGAGTGTTTATGTAGGCCTAAATTCCTGGTTTGTTTAACAGATATTTGTATTTTATTTTCTAAAAATGTACTTATTCTTAAAAATAAGGAAATAAATTCTATTCTAATTGCTCAAAATCAATTACTCGAAAAATAGGTCCTCGAAACAATACAATATGTTACTTAAAGAAAATGCATTAAAATTAAATAAATACAAAATAATTAAATGTACTTGAAAACTTAAGATTACAATTAAATATCTATTATCTTCAAATTATGAGTCTTTAGAATATAGTATAGAAATGCAGAAGATCAACCACCCTTCACAAGTACAATGAAATATATATCATCTTCAAGAAGTCTTCTCATTACCTTTCTTGCTAATGGTGTTCTATGATAAGAAGTCCTTATAAATAACAAGTTTATTTCCAAAATTATTAGTTGAACACAGGCATCTGTACCGTAACGATAACAATATGGAATTTATTAAAAGCGAAAATAGAAAAACCAAATTATTAATCGAAGGCTATTTGTTTATTAAAGACAAAGTTGTTGATAATACAGTTTATTGGAAATGTGAACATTTTAAAAATTAAAGTGCTTCGCTCGTGTGATAACAATCGACGACAATGCAACAAAAATAATGTGCACAATCACATAGCTGTCGCTACAGGTGTAGGCCGCTACTAGAGTATACACTACCATCAAAGAAAATGCAAAATCTACTAAAGGCACGCCACAGTTTCTCATATCTACTGCATCAGAAAATCTTGGTCAGGCAGCAGCGGCAAGATTGCACAAACCATAATTATTTTGAGAACACGTGAATCGGTCGCCCAAATTGAAGACGTCGTCGTCCACCTCGTTTTCCTTTATGTGGAATTGCTACGAAGGTACTCTTCAAGGTGAACCAAAAAGTAACAACAGCGTCGAAGGTTGGCATAGAGGTTTCCAGGAGTTAATTTCGGCGAATTACCCTAGCAATTGGAAATTTATAGATGCTATCAAACGACAACAAAACCTAAATGAGTTGAAAACAGAACAATTTTTGTCTGGTGTTGAACCTCCAATGGTTAATCGTAAATATCGCGATTGTGCGGAAAGAATAGTACGCATAGTGCAACATTTTGAGTACAACGTAGATATTGAAAGATATGTTGGCAGTTTTGCTCACAAAATTGGTTATGAAGTGTACATGTATTTGTAAATAAAGTTAAATACGTCTTTTCTAGGCATAAACAAATTTAAAGAAATTTTAAAGTACATTTAATAATTTTATACTTATGTAATTTTTATCAATTTTACCAATTTTAAAATTATGCTTCTTAATTTGTGGTCGTGTGGCCTATACTCAAAAATTAGCTTAACCTAAGTAAAAAAATGTGTTCTTTCAAATTCTGTAATAAAAAGAAGGTCGTCATTAAAAAACAGCAATGACGTCATACTTCCTAGTCGGGCACCCTGTACCTATGTATAGATTTTACTTAAAAAATGCGCAAATAAGAATAAAAATCAACGGGTACCAGCGCTTTTTCAAAATCATTCCTTGAATTTTTAACGAATTTGTCCACTACTTTACGAAGGCACCGATATATTTATAAAACAGTATATAAAACAAATTTGTTTTATTTTTCTTCATAATGTATTACAGCCGTTAATAACTAACAAATATATGCTAAAATTAGATGTATTTGGCCACAGGTTGTTCTTTCGTATATTTGCATTATTCATTTCGCGCAGGGAGATCAACTGCCGGCAACATAATTAATGAAGTTTGAGGGACAATGTGGACTTGCGTGGCATCTATTGTAATACCAGATATTCCTACAGAGAAATGGATAGCAATATTCCCAAGAATTCGAAGATGTTACAAATTTTCCTCATTGCATAGGTGCGATAGATGGCAAACACATAAGACTCATCCAACATTCGAACAGTACGTTGATGTTTTATAATTATAAAAATTATTTTTTAATGGTACTATTTGCGATGTGTGATAGTAACTATGTATTTACAGTTATTGACGTTGATCCATTTGGAAAATCTAGTGATTTCGGAATTTTCAAAAATTCTAAATTGTATAAAAAAATTATGAATAAGTCACTGAAAATTCCTTCACCGTCATCAATCCGAGATAACATAACGACAAAATACCCATACGTTATAGTGGGATATGAGGCTTTTCCCTTATCTAAAAGCGTGCTAAGGCCGGTGGAAAAAACTTACCTATATTTAATTGCCGATTAACACAAGCTCGAACGTATATCGAGTGTAGTTTCGGTATTTTAGCTAATAAGTGGAGAATTTTTCATAGACCCCTTAATGTTGATATTGACTTAACAGAGAAAACAATCAAAGCTACTTGTGTACTTCGTAATTTTGTGCGACAGAGAGATAGGAATCGCAGTGATGACTGCCCATCAATAAGTATAAATAAAGTTTTAAGTGATGCAACAAGTAGAGGCAACCTGAGAGCTCTTTATGTGAGAGATAAATTTGCCACTTACTTTGTTAATGTTGCTCCTTGGGATTGGCAGGACAAATTCATTTAAATAAATACATTACTATAAGATAGACTCTATTCACTATACTCCATTCACTATAGTCCCGGATTGTCAAAAATTACGTTTTATGGTAGCACTGTTGAATTTCTATTGGTATTTTTGTTACTATTAGGTTGGACAACCCAAAAGCGTAATTTTTAAAACTTGCGTCTTTGTTACCTGGCAACTTTTATTTATTTTTGCTGAAGTCATAACCTATAATTTATAGTTTTGACATTAGTAACTTAATTAATTGTTTCTAGTTACCCATATCTTGACTTAAAAGTATTAACCATGATATAAAGGATTGTTTTTAATTGAATTTTGACATTGACAATCCGGGACTATAGTGAATAGAGTTTATAGTCCCGGATCGTCAATGTCCAAACCAATTAAAAACAATCCTTTATATCATGGTTAATATTTTTAAGTCAAGCTATAGGTAACTAAAAACCATTAATAAAGCTGCTAATGTCAAAACTATAAATTATAGGTTATATTTCGAACTGACTTAAGCAAAAATAAATAAAAGTTGCCAGGTAACAAATACCCAAATTTTCAATATTACGCTTTTGTGTTGTCCAACCTAGTAGTAACAAAAAAACCAATAGAAATTCAACAGTGCTACCATAAAACGTCATTTTTGACAATCCGGGAATATGCATCATTTTAGGTAAAAACTTATCCACGTCTTTTTTCTCTGATGTAGCATCTTCAGTTGTTAATAAATTAACAATCTCCTTCCAACTGCGTTTTATTTTTATTTTATCTGCGTAATCCTTACGTTGCATATCCCATATGGTTGGTCTTGCTTGGATTTCCAATATTGAATTTTCTAGTTCGATAATGGTTCCTATATTTACAACTAAAATTAAATTAGTACCGGGTGGCCAATTAAGAAGGGCACTCGGTCCTATCTTGAAAAGTAATAGTCATAAAGATTTGGGGTAAAAAAATTATGAATAAAGCAGCCAAGAGAAAATGCTGGAAATTATTTTTAAGTTTCTAGAATGGCCGCCAGGGAGCGTAATCGCATTCTTGAATTTTGAATACCGTTTTTTGAGAAATATTCTTATATTACAGATAGCTAAAATGGACATCGTTTTAGAGCTGAGATAAATTCGATTCTATTTCGTTAAATACTTTTTGCTCTATCTCTTAAGGGAAAGTGGTGGGGGGTGTCCGAACATTTTCGGAAATAAATTTTAATAACTTCAAAATGGCTGGACGGATTTTGTCAAACTTGGAGTCGTTGAAAAGGGATTTTCGTAGGCTATCGACGCTGCCTTGAGCGGATTGATTTAGATTGATTGTCTCGCCGGTAGAGGACGTTTTGCGATAACACTACAAATGAAATGGATTTCACCTACTACTCATCTAAGTAAAACATTTTCATATAACAAAGATATTTGACAATCGCGCATGATACTCACCGCCGTAAAACAGCTTGTCGTGTGTACAGTTCCATAAGACACCATAGACTGAGGGTACTCTCAAAGCAGTAAAAACGCATTCGGCACATGGTCTGGACGAGAGTATGCTCGGCTTACACGCGGCGTACGCGCTGCATGACGCATCGTGTGTTTTGTCGGCTTTAAATACATAGAATCAAAGGCCGAGTCGGCTGCTGACTGGGACTCCGACTCGGTGTCAACCGCTCGTGTGACTTTACTCTTTTAGAGTGAAGACACACGCTTCCCACACTAAGCTTCTTGGGGAGGTTTCAAGTCCCCGAAACTTGTTATGAGGGAATCTTAGTCCCACGCCATTCTTCGGCGGAATTTTACGTTACCGAGTGTTTCCAACATGGCTGGAATTTTTCCAGAGTAAGTAGAAAGTTCGCTTCGAAATGCATTTTATTTCATTGTATGCTATCGTGCACCTTTTCCTACCTTATAACAGAGTGCCGGAGGGGGCGATTTGGGATTAGTTGCAGTAGTGGTAATTTTTTCTACGTGCGGATGCTTCAGGAGATATCGGGCTGTATTTGGATCGTCGTGGCCGCTTAACCCCTGCTGCGTGCGCTTTGAGAGCACAGGAAGGACCCGACACGGAGGCCTGCCTCCAGGTTTAAGTGTTCCCCGCCGTCGTGTTGCAAATCCCTCTGTCAACGAGTTTTCTGCCGCACGATATTATACCCAACTTTCTTGGAAGCCGTGGGTGACGCTGACCTTGGGTCCACATCTGGAACGCGTATCGCGTTTCCTCCAAAACCAAGCAACACCAAGGATTAACCATTGCTCTAGTGTTTGCCTGTCCGTTGATTTATTTTAATGTATGCAATAACACTACTGCAAAATTTATGAAACTGTAAGTAGTAGTTGTAATCTTTTGTTTGAGGTACCTCATATTCATATTTATGAATTATTAATCACAGCTAATAATTTGTGACAACCTACGATTCTGATTTTGATAAATATTGTGATTTTTTATTGTGACTATTCTGAAATTATACTGTGATTATGCCAGCTACGAGGGTTTGATTTAGTTATGGCTACCTACCTTATTTGAAGCTCTTCTTTCAGGAACTGTATTTGTGTATTAGCTATTAGAGTTTACGAATTCTCGTTTCAATACCTGGGTACACTTGCTGTTATTTGACAAAAAATAGTTGGCGCGTTGAGCATTTATCTCTGTTCTGTTCTACCGATTAATATTTCAAAGACCTGTAACGCCTTCTTCCACTGAGCTGGCAGCCGGAAATTGTACCCGAGTGTAATTTAGTACATTTTCTGGAAGATTTGACTAACGAATTAAATTTAGCTAACAGGGTATTCCCACATACGCCGATTCTTTTCCTCAATCGGCAATAAATTAAACTATTAACGTTATAAGTTTCTCGTCCGAGTCCATTGTCTCCAAGAAGAATACTGGCAACATGTCATCGTTATGTTTAGCGCGGCGACTTTTTAGCCAACTCGTGTGTTTTATCGCAGTCGGCTGTCGACTCGGCGTGAACCGCTTCGTGTGTCTTTACTCTTAAGGTTCATGTAACGTGTGGAAAAAATTATACCCGTGAAGAGTATGTAAAAAACTGCACAAAAACCTGCAATAAAATCCCGAACGAACAAACATTGATCGTCAAACTATTTTGATTTTAAAAATAACTGTTTAGTCTGTTGAGAAACTACGTATTTGCATCGAAAAAGAAAAAAGAAACCAAAGCAATACAGACAAGGCATGCGAAATGTTACGGAACTCCGCATGAAGGAAACATTTGTGGAGATTTGTAAAAACAGATGTAACGACTTAGGAAGGCAAATATTAATTCGTGTAAGTAACATTATAGATTCAGTAGCTGCAGAAGCTAAACGCAATTTAAGTTGTTACAAAATAAAAATAAAACTGAAACCATATCTTTAGAAGATATTGTAGAAATGAACATTCTGGATAATTTACTGTTGAATTTTAATGTCAAAGACGTTTTAAAAATAAAACATAATACTGCAAAATTGTGGATACAGTACTACGAAATGATGACCATAATGAAACTTTTTAGAAGCTGAACGCTACGGAGATTGGAACATGCGTCTCACAGCTGTGAAGATGATGTTGCCTTATTTACATGCAGCAGGTCATCTACATTACGCAAAGTCTGCTCACTTATATGTGCAGAATATGACCAAATTAGAAGAAACAATGTCCCCGAGTAATTACGAAAATTTTTGTAACCTTGACTATTTTGCAATACGTCGCACTACTAAGATATGGTGTGATACGTTGGCTGACATGTGTATTGAACAGTACCTTATGGGTATCCATAGGAGAGGCGCGAGTTCTATAACTAAATAGATCATTACAATGCCATATACCACAGAAGCATGTGATGCTATAGGTATTTTGTGTTCAGTCTTGTCAATCCGACCAACATATCGAATAACGGGACTCGCGAATTAGCCGAGAACAAAGATTTAACCACCATTTTACAATGTTTAGAAGATCACAATCATTTCAGTGACCATTTCCAGCTTGCTTGCATAACAAGTAGGGTTGCAGCCGCTGAAAATGTAAATTGCCACATGATCAAAGAGTTGGGATTATGTCAGTCAAATCTATACGTAGTAAGAAATTTTCAGAAATACACTTTAAAACCAAAAATAAAGTTCACCATCAGTGGTTTAATAGAATAATTTGTTTGAAAAAACTGACCAGGATCTTAAAAACTAGTTTCTTTACGAACTAGCATCTTCATCGCCGTCCTTATTTTATAACAATTTAATGAGAAAAGGGAATAAAGCTAGTTTAGTGAAACTATTGAAGCCCGAAAGTTGTGACAATCCAAGCAACATTATATGTCATTGATGAGGGATGGTTGCTAGATCGTGTGATGTGCACCAAGTTATCTACATTAATGAAGAGCGTTTTTCCAAAACCGCCTAAGTCCACAAAAGTGAAAATTGACGTTTGCTTGCTATTTTATAGTAAGAAACTATACCAAGCCCCTGGTACATTAATATTTTGCAAAAGTCGCTGAAGTCCCATTCGAATTATATACATTTGCTTAGGATTTATTCCAAAACTGTTTTAAGTCCACACACATTAATATTCCAAAACTAACCAAGTCCCTGCTCATGCGCTTACGCATCATTATTATTGCCAGCTGATCGACAACCTACAAGCGTGACTAATATTTACTCACTTCGTGTGATCTGTATGGTCTCGTGTTTGTTACGCTAATTGTGAATTGTATTAGTACAATAAAAATAGTAAATAGTTAAGTATGTTAGATGATTATAATGTAGAAGTGACCCCTTCTGTAAGAGGTAGGCGAAAAAGGGAGAATAAAAGTGGCTGGAAAAAGAAAATAAGTTCCGTTAAATGTAATAGTGCAGCTGGTAAACAACCCACAATTTCATGCGTCCATCAGAGTTCCAAGTTATGTCAAGCAAATGAACTGAGTCGGGAAGATATACAAGGTTAGTTTCTGCGTGTTATTTAATTTACTTGTGCTTACGCATGATTTATTTCAGAGTTTTTCAACAAGCTGTACTTACATGAATCGGCTGCAGATCAAAACAATTTTGTTATAAAATTTATAATGCCTCAACATCCAAAACGTCACCGCCCACGATCTGATAATCCTATTAAACGACAACGCAATGATTATTTTATTCGTAAAATCGATGGTTCCTCCGTACGAGTATGTGCAAGTTCGTTTCAATCAGTTACTCAACTTTCTCAATTCAGGATAAAAGCTATTGCTGCTTATTTTTTGAAGGAAGGTACGTCTAGACCTGAACGAAGAGGTGGTTCTAGAGCAACCGTTGCCGATAATGAAATAATGAATTCCATAATTGACCATATTAAAAGTCTAAAATGTAGAAGTAGTCATTATGGAAGAAATAAAAGCATACGTGGTTACTTACCCCCTGAACTGTCGGTGAAAAAACTTTATAAAATGTGGTGTAATATCAGGCACGCCATGAATGCACGAATCTCATCATTCAGTAAGTATTATAAAATATTTACTAGAAAATTTAACCTTGGATTTGGGAATCCGCGGACTGACGTTTGTTCCTTTTGTGAATATAAAAAAACGGAGCTCGCCAAAACGACAGATGCGGCGGTTGTAAGCACTGTTTCAACGGAACTTAAACTACATAATTTACGTGCAAAAAAGTTCTATCAACTCCTTAAGGAGACAGAATCGAATGATGTAGTAAAGGTCTGTTTTGATATGCAACAAAACCAACCATTACCAAAGTTAAGCATTTCAGACGTTTACTATCTACGCCAAATATGGCTCTACAACCTTACCTTTGTAATTCTTGAGGCTAATCAAAATAAACAAAATACCTTTGCATATACCTGGACTGAAAATGAGAGCGGCAAGGGATCGAATGAAGTATGTTCAGCATTAAAGCATTTTCTTGATGCATTAGAATCAAGGTACGTCGGCGTTGATGCTTCCGAGAGACCACGAACGTTAAAGCTGTTTTCTGACTCTTGTCCGGGTCAGAATAAGAACACCGCGATGATATTTATGTTGCTATGTTATGTACAGAGTAGCATCTTTGAAGAAATACAACACATATTTCCCATAAGGGGACATAGCTTTATGCCTCCAGATCGGGTCTTTGGTCGCTCTGAAAAGATAATTCGAAAGCGAGAGAAAATTCTCAGTCCACAAGGGTATTATGATATCTTTTCCCAAAATTCTACGGTTTTACAGAATGGCAAGGAATGGAATGTAAAAGATTTCAAAACGTTATCGAAAACGATGGTAAGAAGTAAATTACCTTTTAAAATAACGGAGCAACGAGTCTTTGTTTATCGCAAAGGTACAAAGCTAGTATCTGTGAAAACCACATACACAGGAAATTCTTGTACACATAGTATTTTGAAATGCAATAATACTGATATCTCTAATGCATTAATCAAAGCAAAACCATCACCAGGCATCAATAAAATCAGTGTTTTAAAAAAAGCTAACGTTACGCACCTATTGAAGCATCTCGAGTTAACAGAGGAGGAGACAGAATTTTACAAAAAAGCGCTAAGTTTTGCTGCAGAAAACATTTCGGATGGCGCTTTTCTTAGCGCGTGGTTTGGTGCTTGGCTTGCCGCTTGGCTTGGCGCTTGGCTTGGCGCTTTTCTTGGCGCTTTTCTTGGCGCGTAACTTGGCGCTTGGCTTGGCGTTTGGCTTGGCGCTTGCCTTTGCGCATGGCTTGGAGCTCTCCTTGGCGCTTGGCTTGTCGCTTGGCTTCGCGCTTTTCTTGGCGCGTGGCTAGGCACTTGGCTTGGCGCTTGGCATGGCGCATAACTTGACGTTCTCCTTGGCGCGTGGCTTGGCGCTTGGCTGGACGCTTGGCTTGGCGCTTGGCTTGGCGCTTGGCTTGGCGCTTGGCTTGGCGCTTGGCTTGGCGCTTGGCTTGGCGCTTTTCTTGGCGCGTGGCTTAGCGCGTGGCTTGGCGCTTGGAGCTTGGCTTTGCGCTTTCCTTAGCACGTAATTTGGCGCGTGGCTTGGCGTTTGGCTTAATGCTTTTCTTGGCGCTTTTCTTGGCGCGTAACTTGGCGCTTGGCTTCGCGCTTTTCTTGGCGCGCGGCTTGGCACTTGGCTTGGCGCTTGGCTTGGCGCTTGGCATGGTGCATAGCTTGACGTTATCTTTGGGGCGTGGCTTGGCGTTTGGCTAAAAGCTTGGCTTGGCGCTTGGCTGGACGCTTGCCTTGGCGCTTGGCTTGGCGCTTGGCTTGGCGCTTGGCTTGGCGTGTTTCTTGGCGCGTCGCTTGGCGCTTTGCTGGGCACTTGGCTTGGCGCTTGGCTTGGCGCTTGGCTTGGCGCATGGCTTGGCGCTTTTCTTGGCGCGTGGCTTGTTGCTTGATTTCGCGCTTTTCTTGGCGCGTGGCTTGGCACTTGGTTTGGCACTTGGCTTAGCGCCTGTCCTAAAGCATAGCTTGACGCTCTCCTTGGCGCGTGGATTGGCGCTTGGTTGGACGCGTGGTTTGGCGCTTGGCTTGGCGAATGGCTTGGCGCTTGTCTTGGCGTATGTTTTTTCGCTCTCCTTAGCGTTTGGCTTGGCGCTTTTCCTGGCGCGTGGCTTAGCGCGTGGCTTGGCGCTTGGCTTTGCGCTTTTCTTATTCCGTAATTTAACGCGTGGCTTGGCGCTTGGCTTAATGCTTTTCTTGGCGCGTAACTTGGCGCTTGGCTTCGCGCTTTTTTTGGCGCGCGGCTTGGCACTTGGCTGGACGCTTGGCATGGCGCTTTTCTTAGCGCGTGGTTTGGTGCTTGGCTTGCCGCTTGGCTTGGCGCTTGGCTTGGCGCTTTTCTTGGCGCTTTTCTTGGCGCGTAACTTGGCGCTTGGATTGGCGCTTTCCTTTGCGCATGGCTTGGAGCTCTCCTTGGCGCGTGGCTTGTCGCTTGGCTTCGCGCTTTTCTTGGCGCGTGGCTAGGCACTTGGCTTGGCGCTTGGCATGGCGCATAGAAGAAAACGTCGACGATAATGAACCATTTCTTTAAGTGTTTTTCATATATGACTTAAGTCCATGGACTTAGATTAGTTTTGGTATAACGTTTGTTAAATAACTGTGTATTATGTAATAATAAATTACTTAATTCTAAAATTGCTTATTGATACTTACACTATGAACAATAAAAAGAATGAATTTTAAAATTTCTCTTTGGTCGTTGTTGAAACTAAAGTTCTATAGAAAATCTCAATTATCTACTAATTACTATTATTGGACTTGGGCAGTTTTGGAATAACGCTCTTCATTTGAGCAAATAGCAGATTTGCACATATATTATGTTTTAAAACATTTTGGAGTGGGCATTCAAAATGCATCATTTGATGGGTATAACAATATTCCTTCCACAAAAGATGAATTGCACCAGCGCAGAAGAAATAAGAAAATCAAGAAATAAGAAAATCCCTGTTGAAGTTATTTATTATCTCACGAAAAAAAGTAATATCAACTTATACAACTGTTAAAAATACATTTTAAGAGAATGAACATTTTAATATTTGAAGCAAGCGGAGATGCAGAACCGTTAATTGTAAACACGCCGTTATTTTAGCAAACGATAAAATCAATAAGTAACAGCTGCGCTGTCATGATTTTTCGCAGAATACGTCTCGTTAGCCGGGAAGTCCCGGGGGTCCCGAGTGGTGTAGCTTGAACAAGCGTCCACGTTCGATCAGCAGAGTTAAGCAACGCTGTCTCTGGTCAGAACTTGGATGGGAGTTCCACGGCTGCATCTCTCGGCGCCTCGTGGTACGGCTATCACGGAAAAAAGTTGGTCCCGGCGGTCATACAACATCATGACAGTCGTTAGTGGGGTTGGAAGTCCTCATAACTGCACAGCGACGCCTATAATTGGCCTAACGGCTGTTGGCTGAGTGCGAATTAAATAAATAAAATAAATAAAGTAAAATAATCGATTATTTTGTATGCTCTTGTGGTATTATAACTGATTATACAAATTTTACTAGTTAACAAGAAACTTTCACTGCATTAATCCACAACAATCCGTCATCAACTGATGTTGAACAATTTATGTATTTGTATATGGGTCCAGCAGCTGAATTAAGTTCTAATATTCAGTCCACAGGGAAAAATAAATTACAATAAAGCGTTTGCAAACTTTCAATACGCCAAAGCACAAAGGCGATTTTTTGGTTAAAACGGGCCATTAGGGAAACTCCAGCGTTTATACGTCAAACTAAATAATCATCTACTTTGGACAATATGTCAGTTCCTTTCCGTTATAAAGCCATATTTATATCGCACATACTCATGTCCAAATTTGACAAAAATACGCGGGTTGAATTTTCAAAATTAAAACCTAAAGAGATTCTCACGTTTTTTTAAGGAACCTTGTCAATAACTCGAAGTGATCCATTCAAACAAACGTGTTAGTAATAACCCTCAGAATTCTACAAAAACAGATCATTACCAACCTGTTTATTTCTCAAATACATTAAAACCGAAGCAAGCCAACTCAGCGATATCCTACTCGGCGATGGTCAACTCAGCGATGGTAAATTGGGCGACGGTCAACTCGGCGATGGCAAAACTATTATGCTATCATTATTACCTGTTAATCCTTAAGCCCTTCATTGCTAGCATCATTATAATACCTCGTGTGCAAATTTTTAAATTCTACACATTCTAAATATGGCAATCACCTTAATTACCTGTTAATCCTTAATTAGCCAAAAATAATTTTCCACCATCAAACTATTTATCGTATTACTATTTACAAGTATAAAAGAAAATTCTTGGTTCATTTCCCAATTATTATAGATCTATATCTGAAGCAGCGAGTGTGTGCGATTTTTTTTTCAATAATCTACCATTAATTGAGCCAACTCATCGAATAAGGTAAGAAATTTGCAATATCATTAACCGTAACATGTTTAAACGTTTAAATATAACAAATTAACAATAACAAATTAAATAATTTAATTATTCACTTTTCAATATATTTCAACAGATCACGTCTGTCATCGTCAGGAAAAAATTATTAAATAAACAAATGGGTCTAGGCAATGAAATCAGGAATATATAAATTAAATTGTTCTCATTGGAATGCAATTTATATTGGACAAACACAATGAAATTTTGAAATAAGATATAAAGAAAATTTAAGTGCATTTAAAAATAAACATCCGCAAAACATCTAATTGAAAGTAATTTGTTATAGTTAAGAAATTTTATTTATTAGAGTACTGTTACAATAAATTTTCGGTTTGTTTGTTCAGCGAGATGGAAAACGTGCTCAGCCAAATCGGTCAGGTAAAATACTCATGGGATGGATATCTCTACACCAAGGATAAAGCCAATAAGGACAACACCATTCAATTCTGGCGCTGTGAACACAAACACGAAAATTGCAAAGGAAGGATTTGGACCAATATTATGGATGGTACTTTCAATTCAATCCAAAATCTGCACACGTGCAGTACGGTAGGGAAGCTGCAAATGTTGTTTTGCAACAAATGAATACCGCCGTAAAGCAACTGGCCACAACAACGATGGAAAATCCTTTCGAAATTGGAGGATGAGTTTTGGGGAATGTTCCGGCTGCCGTCAAAGGAATTCTCCCAAATTCAAATGCTATGAAGAGGACCATTCAGAGAGTAAGAATAAAGACGTCCAAAGCACCGGCAAATCCAGAAACTCGCGAGGCAATTAACATTCCACAAGAGTACAGCCCTACCAATTTTGAGAATTTTTTGCTGACGGATTCTGGAAGAGTTCAAGTGGATCCACAGCGAGAATATAATTCATGTATCACGTGACGCCATTTCAACCAATGAGGTGCATGCAACTGCCTAGTTACACATTATCACAGCGGTAGTAATTTATTTTCGTAATTGTTTTACGGGTGATCATAAATGGTTGTGATTTTTTTCTTAGGTTGGCGCTATTAATGTTGGTTGCCCTGTTGTTAATTTCAAGTCTATGTCAAATTTGAGGTTAGCAGGTTAGGTTTTGTGGCAGTTTGTGTCAAAACTGATGGAAAACCTAACCTGCTAACCTCGAATTTGACATAAACTTAAAATTGATAGCAGGGTAACAAACATTAACAGTGCCAACCTAAGAAAAAATTGATATTTTGCATTCCATTCAATATATTCTCTTTCCAAATATAATTCGTGTAATGATTAATGATCGCTGATTTTTTACTCGTTAAAACCGAAACAGCAAATTTAACTCGTGCTACGCACTCGTTAAATTTAGGTTCCGGTTTTAACTCGGAACAAAATCATCGATAATAATCATTCCACTTGTTATATTACAACTGAATATATATTTGGTATATTATACCACTTCCTCTAACATCAACCAATGAAAAAAGGCAAAATGCATAGTTACGCATGTACTAACTTTTGATAATGTACAGTCGTGTGCAAATAAATCTGGGACAGTGTTTTTTTCACATGCAGATTCAGTTAAGAATTTGAAGAATATTTCCATGGATTTCCTCTTATCAGAGAGAGTTACGGGTTTCAGTACCTGTTAAAGTTTAATGTAACTCTTTCTGATAGCAGGAAATCCATGGAGATATTCTTCAATTCTTAACTGAATCTGCATGTGAAAAAAACACTGTCCCAGATTTATTTGCACACGACTGTACATAGCAACTGACAATCACATACCTTCCTGATTAATAGGTGATAATCACACGCCTTCACAAACATCAGGTTACCTGCTGTCAGTACAATTGTCATAACAACCACATTAATTGTACTTCTAATATTTAGAATACACTATTCAAACATTGTTTATTGACTCATGATATAATCTAGCCGAATGCAACTCGTGTCTTCTTGATTATCAAATCATTTCTGTTTCCACTCGATATATTATTTTAGGAAGCAATATATCTCGTGTAAACAGAAATGATTATTTGATAATCAAGAACCCACAGTTACATTATACAGTGAAAATTCATGAACTGCGAACACGAGTAAATCAAGGCGAATTTACGATTGCCGAAAAATACGCCAAGACCGATGGACAGTCGGTCTAAGGTACTCTGATATTAATCCACGGGTCGTCTGCGTTGATTGTTTAAGTAATTGTTCAACGCAGACGCCTAGTGTAATTTTTTAAAATTAATTATTATATCACAGATAGAATGTATGAGGTACTGTTATTCTGTGATTAATTCAGGTGATAAATTCAGAGTTGAAAAACAGGATTTTTAGAGATTAACAGTACAGTAAAAGAAGGTAGTTCTTAAAGTAAAACGCATTCTGAAGAAAGAAATAATTTCTTCCGAACAAACTAACTCAGTAAAAAAAGGTGCAAACAAAAATAAAACTATTTTTATTTCAAACAACAAAATTCAAGAAGTTTAAATTAGCTCTTGTTCAAAGAGCCTGCCTTCTTGCGCTAAACAATATCCTAAGCGATCATAGAAACGTATTAGTGCTAGTACTCTGAACAACCCTTTAAATTTTTAAACGCAGTTCTTCAAATCGTTAGTTGTAGTGAAAACGACTTTTCAGAGGAAGTTTTAGGCATATCTGTCACAGTTTCACAAAATTCCATACTTCTGAAATGGCCAACGGGAAGAATATCGCAGCTAAATCTACTAGTTCTGCAATTTATTTAAATAAATAGTCTGGATAGTCATTAGTGGTAATACAAACCTCTTTTAAATACCTGTCTTCATTGGGAACATTAGGCTTTTGTGGTTTTGGGGAGAAACACATCCAAAGTTTCCAAAATTTGAAATAACTCCTTGTAACGTTGATAACGATAAAGAACGCCTATTTTCAAATGTTGTGAAAGATTTTTGAATTTCCCGGACCGTTGGACCCTGATAATACCATTTTACAATTTGCACTGATCCGTTGCTTCGTAGTTATCGATTTTAAGATAGAAATGACAGCAGATATTATCTACTGACAAAATACGCGAACTGTCAAAGTTAAATTCTCGGCATTTGTAAATTCGACATATCGTCTGCCGTGTTCGTAGTAAGAAAAATCTCTCTGTATATGAGAATACCATTAAACGTGGAGTGCAAGTATGAAAGAATTATTTGTAGACGACACTTTGTTAGGCCATTTTGGTATTTCTCAATTCTAGCAACGACCTAAGCTTTCCGAGCAGTCTTGGTACCAAATTGTTGTGCGCCTGTATTTCGAATTCAGTTTAGACATAGTTCATCGCATAATATAGCAATAATGATTTTGTATACCCTTTAGCATCTTTGCTCCTATTTGGTAACATTTTGGGTACCCCTTCCGATACTGTTTCCTGAAGGTGCCCGTCTGGATTTCGTTTGCAGCGTTGGTTTTCAGGCTTAGTTGGATGGCTGCATATACAGTGTGTAAAAAAAGTCTGGAATATAGCAAATATTTCAGAAACTACCGGAGATGAATTTTTCAAAATTGCCAGACTTATATTGGCAACTGAATCCAAGCGCTACGCCACCATGCGGTAGAATTTTGAACTGTGTCAATGAGGTCGAAATTTAAACTCGCATTGAGCTAAATGATTTAAGCTAATTATTTGATGGCTTATAACAAAGTTACTAATGCGAGAAATGTCTTTATACTAGGGAATATTTATTCTGGCAACTTTCTCCTCTGACTCAGACCTACAACTACCCCGCTAATGACTATTTAAAATTTAAATTCTTTTACTTTTATTTTCGAGCGCAGCTGAAATACGTTGGTACATGCCTACATTTACCTTGCTTGTTCTTGTTTTTACTAGGTTTGTTCTTGCTGAAGTTCAGTGTCTTGTTTATGTTTATTAATTTATTGTTTATATTTTTAATAACGGGATATCTTTAACGTAAAAATGGATAGGGAACGTGAGGGAGCTAGATTTTCTCCTGTACCAAATAAATCGAAACGGTTTTGTTGCGTGTATGGTTATAAATCACTATCAAAATGCGATACAACTGTGCCGTTCCATAAGTTTCCTAAAGAAGGAGAATTTGTAAAAATTAATAATCAGAAAGCAGATCGGCGAAAGGAATAGATTCGTTTAGTTAGAATGGGGAAAAAGTTACAGAAAGTATGCATGTTTGTTCTCTGCATTTTAAAAATGAAGATTATATTCTTCCTGGTGAGTACAATACTTATTTTCGTAATGATATAAATTAAAATTTATAATGCAAAACCAATAACACAAGACGTAAACGCAAAACAACTTCTGCGCGTGTAACGAACTTATTTATTTGTACTATTGATGACTAATACGTGACTATTAAAGTATCATTAGAACATCTTTAACTACATTCCATAAGACTTAAAATTTACCAATAGTTGCTGTGTGTAACAAATACTACCTACTAGAAATAGAAACTTTGTAAATAATGCAGCATGACTTAATTGCCATTGATGTACTCACGGCTGGTGAAATTAATTATTTCTATCAAAACAGCTCTATTAAAGTTCCATTTAAACATCTTTAATTAAAATGCATATCATGTAGACTTACAATTTCTCAATATTAGGCCCGTAAAATTATTTAAGAAAATACTAGAAATCTGTTAAATGCAGCATTGGTATATTTACGCACTACTGATTAAATTATTTATTTATGGTAAAACAGCCCTATTAAAATCCCGTTTACACATCTTTAATTAAAGTGTATACCATGAAAGCTTAAAATATCCCAATATTATGCCCCTAAAATTATTTAAACGAATACTAAAAAACCTTTAAAATCAGCGTTTAACTAGGGAAATACATAGGCTTTAAGAATCGTACCTACTTAGAGCGGCCATTTAACTAAGCTCCGCCTTCAGTTCACTTCCCAATAGGTAAAAACGGCGCATCTAGGAAGGACAAAACCGTTTCTGTAACTGTACAGGGTGAGTCAGAAAAAATACCAACTTTTGTATTTTAAATTGGACACCCTGTATATTAACGAGGAATCAAATAGTCCTTCAAAAGACAAATTCAACGATATAGGGTTTGACGGATTTATCTCTCAAAATGACAAATGTGGGGTGACCTAAAGAATAAGGTTTACAACAATATACCGGTTAATATTGAAGCTTTAAAGGATCCTATTAGAAAGAAATACGTCAAATTCGATGGGATACTGTCTTTAAATTCTCGTAAGACGTTGTCAAAAGTATCCCATCAAATTTGACGTATCTCATTTTTAATATGATCCTTTAAAGCTTCAATATTAACCGATCTATTGTTGTAAACCTTATTCTTTAAGTCACCCCACATTTGCCATTTTGACAGATAAATCCGTTAAACCCTATATCGTTGAATTTGTCTTTTGAAGGACTATTTGATTCCTCGTTAATATACAGGGTGTCCAATTTAAAATACAAAAGTTGGTATTTTTTCTGACTCACCCTGTACAGTTACAGAAACGGTTTTGTCCTTCCTAGATGCGCCGTTTTTACCTATATAAGTCTGGCAATTTTGAAAAATTCATCTCCGGTAGTTTCTGAAATATTTGCTATATTCCAGACTTTTTTTACACGTATATAATACACATATATTGCTGGTAGGGCCTGGAAACGTCAGAAAACATTACGGCGCCGACATAGTCTCACTTAGAGTATAACGAGCCTCGTGCGCATGCGTGAGAATTCGAACTCCGCCTTTAGAAGCGAATTTTAAACTTGACCACTTCCCCATTGGGCGGACGACGCCGCCGCGCTTGCACACAGCTCACCATTATACATTGAAGAGTTGGTTGTCTGTCTCACTTCCTTGGTGAGTTTCCCACTCATAGCCGCTAGCAATATAGTAAGTATTAGATATATGGATGGCTATTGCTGGCTTCGCGGCGAACGATCGCGTGTCTGACGCATTCTACGCTGTGATTGGTTGAAGCGATTCTCGTCGAGCTCAGGTGCACGCCTACGCACGCTTGTCTTAGGGCAGTTACAAGGGAGACGTCGTTTAGTGAGGTTGCGTTATGGCAGTCCGTTTTGTTTATGTGCCGCTGCGTGGGTGCAATGC
Organism: Agriotes lineatus; assembly: GCA_940337035.1. Taxonomy (NCBI): domain Eukaryota; kingdom Metazoa; phylum Arthropoda; class Insecta; order Coleoptera; family Elateridae; genus Agriotes; species Agriotes lineatus. The sequence continues at coordinate 49,603 of CALNHX010002366.1, read as the reverse complement.
ATATGTAGGCTTGTAAAGTCAATCCGTCCGCCGCTGTTAATTAGACGGGACTCCGCTCGCTGTATTCGCCCATACCGCAGTTATGCCGTCAGCTGTTTGCATGACCAAGGGAGGTCAACGCAAAATTCGCCCTAAAAAGGGGATCCATTTCGACAAGTAGCCACTTCCGATCTCGCGATAGCCACATTTGGTGCAAGGTGCCTGTCCGACGACTGTTGGGAATGCTTTATCGCCCCGCTATCGGTCGAGCTGTCAAGGTAACAACCTGTAAAATGTACTAATTTCGCCCGCATGTTTGCATACAGATCGATCGCTCCAGTTTGTGCTTGCAACTCAGTGTAGTGTAACGTACGTTCAGCCTAAAATTTACTGTGATCACTTGCCGTATTCATGAGCAATACCAGGGTACATTCAGTCTAAAATTCACTGTGATCACTTGCCGTATTCATGAACAATGCCAGGGTAGAGTCAGTCTAAAATTTACTGTTGCGTACTAACGCTTGCGCTGCCCCCCAGTTTCAATTATATGGCATTCATTACTCAACTTTGCTTGCAATACAATGCTAGTGTAACGTACATTCCGACTAGAAATTCGCTGTTGCGTAGTAACCGTTGCGCTGCCAGTCAGCTTCATATATTATCCATTCACAAAACTCATGAACTGTCCAGGGCCGGCATCTTTGCGTTCTCTCGTGTGTTGCTCTTACTTCTAAAGACAATAAATACCAGAAATGTCCAAATGATTGGAAGAAAAATTGTTTTGATTCACGTCAAATAGTCCTAAATGCTTAATTTAAATTTAATGCAAATTTTCAGAACAACATGCGGTCTTAGCAGATTAATTTTTAGTGAACGTGTATATTATCTTAAAAAGAATTTTATTAAAAGAATTCACAATTGTAGATCTACGTTACTTTTTTTTTATGATACGAATTTTTCTGCACCTTATACTTTTCCCGGTTATATATACCGACGTTTAGTTGGCATTGCTGCCATGCTGATAACGTTTTGGAAATTCCTCGTCTTGGTTCTGCCTTGATTTGCTGTTACTTTTGACCATTGTTCTTTCGAGTTCAATTTTCATCGCTGAGGCAAGCCATTTGTAACGATATTTGGCTTCTGGCTCCTTGTAGTTTTATGGGTAGGCTAGAACTTCATGGACAAGCCGTATACTTCAGTTTTTGTGCAACCTTCAATCCTTCTGGTCACTGCGTGTTTGCTGCCCAGGGTCAAGCTGATGAGGTCGCTTTCCAACTGCAGGCTGTGCCTTCTCCGAGATGGTTCTTTGAACGATATGCTATGGAGGGTCATGGTTTGTTGCTGCAACTCAGGCTTCCTTAAATTACTTGATTGTCATATAGCCTAATGCACTTTGTTTCTTTGCCTAACAAAAATTCGGTATCAATTACCTACGTCACTCAATTATTGTTACGTTCTCCGACTTAACTCTTAGTACTTATTATTTATTTACTGTAATGTGTTCAATGCGTCTTGCATCATTGCTTTTATTTGGTTACTTTTGCTTACTGTTCTGATTTACTGTGTTTTACTGATTACTTATTGGCAGATGGTTTTGATAAGATTGTAATAGTTGCGCGGGCAATATGTTGCTTGGTTTTACTGATAAATCGAATATCGGGAGCTCCTTCTAATCGTGATAACATTGTGGACCACTACGTTTTTATTGTGGTTTTATGTACGAGGTTAATTGTCATTAGGTATATTACTACAAACCAGATACAGCTGGGTCCACGAGAGACGGCAAGGGCGCCAGTGCGCAGAAGACGTGGTTATGCAATTTGAATACTTGCAGTCCAGTGACGTAGCGTGTATGCATAATTTTGTAATAAAACTAAATATTTGAGTGGTGTATGTATCATTTTATAAAAAGTATATGTAAGTATAAGTTACAGGGTTTTCCGATTGCTTTTCACCATGTATCAATTGTGTTTGACTGTTTGTTAAATGTAATTCCAATTTGTCAATACTGACAGGTGTTGACGAAAGGGAAAGTCATTTGAGATAAAGTGAAATACAACTGATACATGACGAAAAGTAATCGGAAAGCCCTGTAATTAACTAAGTATTTGTGTCACTTTCATTATCACTGTCACTTAAGTCACTAAATTGGTAACCACTGTCATTTTCTTCTCTCACATATATGATTAACTCTTCAGTATGTATGTCCAAAAACATTTAGTAAGTACTAAACATCAAAACATGCGAATAAATTAAATATTGGTATCTACCAATTGATAAGAAATAGCAGAAACACTACGCCACTGCGTTTGATATTTTACAGATTTGTGTCTACCCGCTGTTGATTGGCATGCGCCAGCCACTCGTCTTCCGTCGTGGATCCAGCTGTACGTGGCTGTTGAATATTTGTTGTACTTTCATCACACTATAATATTTCTATTACTTATGTTTGATTAAATTTTAATTACTTAGTTTTACCATTACTAGTACTATATCTATAAGCCAAATGGATACCTAGTGCATACTTAATTCATATTCTTATTTGGGTATTTCGCCATATTGTCTTGAATAAATAAGTTATTGTTTGGTACTATCCGATGTCGTTTATTTTCCGTGCGTGTTTGCGATTTCTTTCAGCCTGTTTTATTGTAGCAACCGTGCTCCATGTGATTTTACTTCTAATTTGGTAAGTTGACTTCTTGACATTTTCGACCAGATGTAGTGACAAACCATACTTGGTGACTTAGCAATTTATTAGCACTGCGGTAGAGGTGTCTCAATTTCGAATGGTCTAGCATGGTCCTTGGGAAAAGTATTCACAGTAGGTGATGTTTAGTTGTGTGAAACTGACCTGAGAGAATGTCAGGTATATACCTACTTTTAAATTAGATTATAATTTTTGACGTTTGACAAGTATTTTTAGCTATAAGCGTATTTGTCAAACCTCAAAAATTATAACCTAATTTAAAATTATATACCTGGCAATTATTGGTCAGGTTAGTTTCACACAACTAAACATGACCTACTGGAGATACTTTTCCCCGAAGACCATGAGAAACTGCAAGATCTATACTATACTAAAGTGTTTTTCCACGATCGGGCGTAGAATTCAGTTTTTAGGTTACAAGTATTGTGGCAGAAATATCCATTGGGATTAAAAGTGACACTTTAATCCCTCAAAATAACGCCTAAAATAGGTCATTTATTCCCAGGAGTGCAAAAATTACATGCGGTATACTGTAATAGTGATACTCAAATCTACATAAAAAGTAAAAACATTAGTACCTATACTTCAAAAATTGCAAATTGAGAAGCTCGTATAGAATATTTTGAAATCCATTCATTTATAACAGGTTTAAGGTCTAGAGATTTAGATATGAAAGCAGACTGTAGAAGTGTTGTAATACCAGCTAAAGAAAAATTCTTCACCTCTCCGGCATGACGTCGCCACAGGTAGGTCGACCGTCAGTTAAATCGCATAGGCGCAGAGTGTTTATAGTACTCCTGTTTAATTAATTTTACCACAATAATCAAAGTAGTAGTTGTAGAATTACTTATAATATGCGCTATCCTTTCCCGGCTGTAATATTGACACTCAATCAAATAAACTAAATAGCCCTCTCCTACAAAAAAAAAATGTAAAACCACAAAATTTCGTTATAAACATTGAAAATTATTCTTCAAAATTCCCAGGTAATTTATTGAATATAACATAAATAGTACTAAATTTACTACCGCATTATGTAGACGCAAGTCCCCACAGCTTAAATTTTTTATTAAACTGTAATTATCTTCTACCGCTGTATCCAAACATTTATTATTACAAGAAGTACCTACCCTATCGACGTTTGTAAAGTTATTGCCTTCACACCCACTTATTCATATAACCAAAATATCTATCTACAGACACTTGAACAAATATGGTACATAATTACAACACTAAATTTACCTACTTTATTCACCGGCAAGGGTTTTGAAGCCCAACAACTGTCCATTACGGTGATAATGCAATGATCTGTAACGGTAATTTGCCTGTTTATTTGTGCAAAACTGGCGGTAAATAACTTACACGCACAGCACCAAACACTAACAAAGGCACTAAGTGACTTGTCTATTAAAAAAAGCTCAACTACAATTACAATCAATAATTTAAACCAACGTGCAGCTATAAGCATGTTTACGTCGCGGACATTAACTACCTATTTTAGCCTACATCATAATCCCGTGACGTCAGAGAGCTGAGGCCCTGTTTTTAGCTGGTAGTGAACGCTGTCAGTTATTTATTTTGTCTGTTCTCGCCTGAGGTCCGGTGTGCTGCTCGTATTGTTTCGTGTGTTGCTCGAGCTCGCAAGCAACATAACTGATGCCGGGCCTGGAACTGTCAGTGTCAAATTTTTAAATATTTCCTGAGTGTAACTGGAAATTACAGTTTTTTTTTAATGTACTTCGGATCTAGTGATTTCTAGTAATATTTCAAGTTAAGGTTATGTTACATGTGTCAAAAGTAACAACTATTTTTTTCTAGTTTTTCCTTGTAATAATCAACTATAGCCTTTTTTTCCTTTCTAATAATAAAACCCTCGTTGGTTTCTGTTCCATTGCAAGTGAAGTGTATGCAAAAAAAATATATGTAGAATTTGGGAGGTTATTTTTTTACAAGTAAGTGTGACAAGTCAAGTTTTTACATTTCAAACAGTGCTATCAAAATCGGCAAGCGGAAGTTCCAAAACATTTTAAACAAGGTACCAACTTGACAGCGTTTTGACAGAGTTTTGTGAATGGATAGTATGTCGCATTCATTGTCTGAATTTACCATTGAGTATTGACAGTTTGTACCGCCAGGCGGCCTTGTGTGTGTTGTAATATAGGGCGTTCGGGTGACCCGGGCCCAATTTCAGGCTTGACTCTCGCGCGTCACGGCGTCACGCCGTGGGGCTTAAGCCTATTGTTTACTCTTTATTACCGGCCTGGATCTGGCGTTCGGCTCAACTGTGCGCCGCCACCTTTAGCGCTTCCCCAGCTGGGCGTACCGATTAAGCCATCATTACGAGTTGTCATACTTGTGGTCTGTATGATGCTTAGTAGGTCATTGGTAGTGATCCAATAGATGTATTAACCTTACCGTCTTATTTTTTTCTCTGTTGCGTCTTGTGCATGTCTGTTACAGGGTGACCGTGTCACTGTGCTACGACAACTCTGAGGTGAGGCCCGGACGCGGCGGATAAGCATTCCAGGTAGGTGTTTACGTTTACGTGTTTAAACAAATTCTGCGTCGGCGTCAACCGCCCACAGATCAAATTTTAGGTGCCGTTCGCAGTTATTTTCTGGTTGCTTTCATGTTTCAATTTCAAAACAGAAGCACGTGCGCAATTCAATAAAGTTTAATATTTCTGTTGAAAATGGATACGAGTAAACCAGCACTAAATTTTACTGCACATGGCAAGTGAAATAGTAAAGGGTGTATTTTAGCTTTTTATAATAGTTATACCATCAAATTTGCTTTCGTAAAGAATAATAGCACGCTAGTGTGTTCTTAATTTTTTTATAAAAATAATATTAATAAGTAATGTATAGCTAATCCTTCGAATGTTAAATTAATATTTATATTACTTTTAGATATTCTTGGTAAAAGGAAGAAAAATGTACTCGAGTGGACAAAACAGATGTTTCCTAATGTATAGGGAAAACTGAGCAGTGGGCAAAACTTGCTCGAGAATTTAATGCTAGTAATACGTTAAGAATGATATATGAGAATATTAAAAAACGTTGGAAAAAATATTTCGCAGAAATAAAATTACAAAGGCGGATCACAGGTGGTGGAGCAGCTGCGAAAATCAAAATTAATGAGGAACCTTTCTGAGGAGGATTATAAACCTGAATAATAAACATGTGACGAGTACTTCAATTATCAAATTACTACAATTTTCACACACAACCTTTTCACATCACAATATATTTAGAAATAAAACACATGTCACCTTGCTGTGTTGAATCAAAATTGAAACTTGTTTATTTGCACATTTTACGTAACCTTCTCAACCATTTCCTAGGTTACATATAGTATCACAATTTTCAAGGTTTTCCTGATTTTTAATACCCTTCTTTAGTTTGTCAGATATAGTTATAGCCCAGTCAGGTTTAATAAATTTTGGGTTCTTCAGAAAACCCCTCATTTTAAAAAAGCCTACATCCATACACTTTTCTTGAACCATATTCAATATTACATCTTCACAATCTCCAAGTGTACCCAACTTCTTAACGGTTGCAGTAATGTGTGGAACTTTCTTCTCTTTAATTTAATCAGATAAATGCACTAACGGTTATGGTTAAGACCTACACGACGTTGTTTTCGTACGTTTGTCAGGGTGGCCCAACTTAAGGATTTTACGAGAATAAAATCCGTACTTCTACAGAAACAAGAAACTAAACTGGGAGGACTCAATATGTCATGTATATGTTTCTTAAAAACATTAAACTCTTTTTACATAAATATTTTTCGAAGACTAAGGCATCTGCATATGTTATATTCTTTAAAATTTATAATATCAAGTTAGTCCGTTCTTCTGTATCTCATAAAAATTACTAAATCGAGTACAACACAAGCCTTCGAAGCTCTAGTTGTTTCGGGGGGGGGGGGGGGGGCACAATAGGTGTAGGGTCTTGCTTTCGACACAATCTTTGTATATGCTTTGACATTGGATATTTACTGGTAGCTTCGACCAGAGCGACAGCAACTTTGTCCAGAGGAGAATGAGGAACCTTTCTGATAAGGATTATAAACCTGAATAATATACATGTGACGAGTATACTTCAATTATCAAATTTCTACAATTTTCACACACAACCTTTTCACAACATAATACATTTAGAAATAAAACACATGCCCAGTCAGGTTTAATACATTTTGGGTTCTTCAGTAAACCTCTCATTGCTGCAACGCCTACATCCATACACTTTTCGTGAACCATCTTCAATAACACATCTTCTTAACGGTTGCAGTAACGTATGGAACTTTCTTCTCTTTAATTTAATCAGATAAATGCAAATTTTTTTATAAAAATAGTATTAATAAGTAAAGTATAGCTAATCTTTCGAATGTTAAATTAATATTTATTTTACTTTTACATTTTCTTGGTAAAATGAAGAAAAATGTACTCGAGTGAAAGAAAACAGATGTTGCCTCATGTGTAGGGAAAACTGAGCAGTGGGCGAAACTTGCTTGAGGATTTAATGCCAGTGACGCGGTATACCGATGAAAATACGTTAAGGAAATATGAGAATATTAAAAACCGTTCGAAGAAAAAATTAGCAGAAATAAAATTACAAAGGCGGATCACAGTTTGTGGGCAGCTGCAAAAACCAAAATTACTGAGGTAGATTCAACAATCTGCGAAATGTTGGAAAACTAGGTGACTGGCTGCCATCAGAATTTGATGGCGATGCGTAGTAGGTAATTGGTTATTAATAAAAAAGTAACATAAACTGTACTGTATTTAATATCTTGGTGTTTTATCTAATTATGAATATATCTTGTTTGTAATTACTCCAAATGAACTTACATCGCCACATTCCAGGACTGACTGGGATGAAGTGCAGGGTACGAATAATTAAAATAGTATATTATGTATCAAGTTTTATAAACGTTATTTTAGTCACGAGTTTTATTAATCACGAGCGAAGCGCAGCGGAGCGAGTGTTTAATAAAATGAGTGACTAATAAGTTCTAAAACGAGTTGCATACTATACTTTTTCTAAGACCACAAATTTAGAGAATATAACATCATATTATTTCATTAAAGTTTTGACATTTATTAGATTAGGTTAAATTATGCTTGACAAACGTCAAAGTGACGGTTGAAAACTAACTTGATTTTAGTTTTGGCTGTGGCTAATAAAGCAAATACTATTTGAACCTAACTTCACCCCATGACTAAAACATCGTTGCCAACTTCAGATCATGACTAAGAGGCTCTTTAGTCATAGGTTATGAAGGCATGATTAAAAGGTCACTTAGCGACGTGTATGTTAGTATGTTAAATGGCATTTTAGTTACAGAAGTAGAAAAAACAATTAACGGATAATGTTAGGTGCATATAATTATATTAAACTATAGATACGGCCTAATCACTAATGAATAACATCTTATCAATAATAAACAGTAAATATTATTCAAATTGTAAACGACTTTAGACTCGTAAACACTTATGAGTAATATTGTTCTGCAAGATAGTTTAAACTCCAAACCTTAGTTCATAGTAGTTTAAACTTTAAACATTAGATAAGATTATAACCATATTATTTATAAGCACAATTGTAATAGCAGCAGTCAGTATTCGTCTTGGCTTCTGCTAGCGATTTACCCAGAAGTTCGTGTTAAGTAATAAAATTATTTTTAAAACTTAAACCAAAGTTCTTCTTATTTAATTGGCGCTGCGAACAGGATTGTCAAACGGAATTCAAACCGGTATATTTTAATATTTTATTGGCAATCTAAGAAGAAACCGTCTGGAGACTCCTGCACATTTTCCTGGACCAAGCCTGAAAGACTTCCATCTGCCGAAGGACTTCACTTGAGCGAAAATCGAGGATCAACCGCTGCAGTACGTTTCCACTGGACAACCCGCCCCAAAGAAACCTTCACCTACAGAAGCTTCTACAAGGCAATCCGCTAGGCATCTCGTAGAATGTTATTGGCACCCGTAGTTTTGTAAGTGTTTTTTTTCCATACTTCCTATTGTTATACAATATTGCAAGTTATTGTTTATAAAAGTCATCTTATGAACAAGTCAAGAGATCGATCCAGATCACCAATACAAAAAGTGCAAAATAAAAATACAAATAGTGATTCAAATTTAAATTCAGGCAATAAAATGGCTGTAAACTTTTCCGAAATAAATTTAGCTAGAGAAATTGTTCCTACCTACGAAGGAGGTTCAATAAATCTATCGTATTATATTCAACAATGCGAAAAATTCATAGATACTTATAAGATTAGTACAGAAGGTCAAGAGCATTGCTCTACCAATAAATTAATATTTGAACTATGTTGCTCAAAATTAGTTGGTTCTGCCCGTGAGACTATAATTGTTTCAAATTGCGTAACTTGGAAACAAGTTAAAAGCGCACTTCTAAATCGTTTTGGAGACCAAAGAAATGAAACGCTTTTGGAAAATGATTTAATTACTTGTTATCAATTTCAAAATGAAAATTACGAACAATATTATGAAAGAGTAAAATCTAAACTACAACAGATTTTAGAACACATTAGTATTAGGGAAGAAAACGCTAGTTTAAAAGTTTTTAAAACCGAAATGTACGAAACAAGAGCCCAAAATACATTTTGTGCTGGTCTTTTCGAACCATACCGATCGTTTATCTCAAATAAAACAGTGACCTCTTTAGAAGATGCACTCTCCCAATTACGAAAATATGATAACCACCAACAGCAAGTAAACTTTTTAAATTTCATTCGAAGCAAGCAAGCTACAAAACCTCCCAGACAAATACAACAAACTCACAATGTACATAGACATGTGCCAAATAGGCAATTCTCATCCTTTGCAAACCCACAAACAGCTCAATTTTCTCGTTTTAATTACCCACAACCTACTTATGGTTCACATTTTCAACAAAATTCAAATCAGTTCCCTCGTGGCCCGATTAACATTCAACTCGAAATGTTCCTCAAAAATTCTACACAAACTCTCAAGTTTTAGTAAAAAACCAGATTATAAACCTACTCCTATGTCAGTAAATACCCGTAATACTGTACAAACTAATAAAAATCAAGCTCCCCAAACACAGTCTAATTATTTCCGAAGAACAGGTCCTCCAAATTTTATTGCTGAAGAACTGCATAATATAGAACAACCAGAAAACTGTGAATATAACCCTGACTCTTATGAAAATTGTTACGATTCCTCTGAACACGATTTCGAGATTAATTATGAAGAAACTATGTCCAATGCATTAGATAATAATCAAGAATATCAATGTGAAAATTTTCCCATACAAGCCTCGACAGAACAAACATTGACTTAAATGCAATCTTAAGTAAACCACAGTTACCATTCATTACTATACCCGAATTTAATCTTAGAATATTAATCGACTCAGGCGCTTCTAATTCCATAATGAACCCTGAAATTGCTAACGATTATTTTAAAAATCATTCTTTCAGAAAACCTTTTCAAGTAAAAAGTTTAGATCAAATTGTTAATAATGACTGGAATATAGATTACCCCCTATTGGAAAATTATAACATAAACGAAAACATCAAATTTCATGTGTTTAAATGGCACGATAGATTCGACGCACTTTTAGGTAGTGAAGATTTTAGGAAGCTAGGTGCAAAGATCGATTATGATCATCAAAATTTAGAAATTAAAGGTATCAAAATTCCCTTTTTCTTTGAACTAAATCCCCAAAATTTTAAACCTGTTAAACAGAACACCAGAAGCTATATTAAAATACCCGTAGACATAGATGAAGGACAAATAGTTATTCCAAAAATCAAAATTAATAACGTCACTTTGCCAGAATCAATTTCTTACGCAAAAAATGGTATTTGTACAATTCCCTTGCAAGAAGTTCAAAACGTAGACATAAATTTTCACCAACAAATTAAGGTTCAACCTTTATATAATTTTGAATTAGGTAAACCAACATCAAACGCTCAAGAATTAGATATTACAGAAATTATTAGAAAAGATCATCTAAATCCGGAAGAAAAAGTCGAAATTAGTGCTCTTTGTAAAAAGTTTAGAGATATATTTTACAACGAAAAATGTGATTTGTCATTTACTAATGCTGTAAAACATACGATTAGGACCAAAGATGAAGAACCAGTCTTTTCAAAATCCTATCGATACCCATACCATTTAAAAACCGAAATTCAATCTCAAATAAAAAAACTCTTAGACAACAAAATTATAAGACCAAGTATCTCACCATATAGCTCTCCGATTTGGATAGTACCTAAGAAATTAGACGCAAGCGGTAAGAAAAAATGGCGTTTAGTTATAGATTACCGAAAGCTTAATGAAAAAACAGTAGAAGATAAATATCCTCTGCCCCGCATTGACGAAATTTTAGATAATTTAGGTAGATGTAGTTATTTTTCAACACTTGACTTAGCACAAGGATTTCACCAACTAGAAATGGACCCCAAATCCATTGAAAAAACCGCCTTTAGCGTAGATAATGGACATTATGAGTATCTTAGAATGCCCTTTGGACTCCGTAATGCCCCAAGTACCTTCCAACGTGTTATGGATAATATTCTAAAAGAACACATCTATAAAAATTGTTTTGTATACATGGACGATGTTGTTGTTTTTTCAAAATCTTTGCAAGAACACATAAATCATCTGAAATTAATTTTTCAAAAGTTTAGCAGATTATAATTTGAAAGTACAGCTCGATAAATCTGAATTTCTAAGAAAAGAAGTAGCATTTTTAGGACATGTAATAACTCCTGAAGGTATCAAACCAAATCCTTCCAAAATAAAAGCAGTTCAAGAATATCCTTTACCAAAATCTATTAAAGAAATAAGAGCTTTTCTTGGTTTAGTAGGATATTACAGACGATTTATACAGGACTTTGCAAAAGTTGTATCCCCTTTTACAAAATGTCTTAAAAAAGGAACTAAAATTGAGTCTAACGAACCAAGTTACTTAGAAGCTTTTGATAAATGCAAACAACTATTAACAAATGCCCCTATTCTTTCATATCCTGATTTTCATAAAACATTCACTTTAACTACAGATGCTTCCAACACAGCAATAGGTAGTGTACTTTCCCAGAACTCAAAACCAATTGCCTTTTATTCTCGTACCTTAAATACAGCAGAAAAAAACTATTCTACGATTGAGCGAGAATTACTTGCTATTGTAGATGCTGTAAAACACTTTAGACCCTATGTTTTTGGAAACCAGTTTATTATAGAAACCGACCATAAACCTCTAGTTTGGCTGTTTTCCCTAAAAGACGCAAATTCTAGACTAGTAAAATGGCGTTTACGACTTGAGGAATATGATTATAAAATACAATATAAGAAAGGCAAAGAAAACCTAGTAGCTGATGCCCTGTCAAGAATCGAAATTAACACTCATGAAAATGAAAATAATTTAGATTCAATATCCATTGTTAATAACGTTGACCCAAAGGACCAACATCATCCAGAAGATCTTGATGAAATTCTCAAATCTTGCGAAAAAGTTAATGACACTCCTTCTGACAATAATACACAACATACTGCGATTTCTAACCCTATTTTTACCATGACAATTTCAGAGAAACCTTTGAATCTTTTTAATAATAGAATCATTTTAAAATTAGGTGATGAAAACAAACTAATCAGTTCAAAACCCTTCAATAAAAATACGTATGAAATAACTATACGTAGAGGAAATGAGTTAGAAAGTTTGACAAACTATCTAAAACAAATTATAGACCCAAAATATCTTTACGGAATCTATTTTATAGACGAAGAAATAGAAAATAAGTTTAGAACAATTTGCCAACATTTATTCAATAATAACGTCAAAATTATTAAGAGTAACATTTTAGCAAAAGATATTGAAAATTCAGAAGCTCAATGTAATGTCATTAGAGAATATCACGAAACTAATCATAACGGTATAAATGAAACTTTTAGTAATTTGAAATTAAAATATTATTGGCCAGACATGCAAACCAAAATAAACAAAATTATCAATGAATGTGAAACTTGTCTCATAAGCAAATACGAAAGACGCCCATATAAAACCCAATTTTTAGGTCCATTGTTAGCCAAAAGACCTTTTGATGTGATTCACATGGACACTTTCAGTTTTGATAATAGCAAATTTTTAACTATAATAGATCTGTTTTCGCGTTATACTCAAGCTTATTTCATTAAGGATGCTACAGGCATAACAATTCTCAACAAACTTAGACACTATTTCTCTCATCACGGCTATCCACGAAAAATAGTTTGTGACGAAGGAAAAGAGTTCAAAAATAAGGTATTCCAAGAATACTGCTCACTGTTCAAAATAGAAATTCATTTCACTACAAATTACAATCCAAATTCAAATTCCCCTGTTGAGAGAGTTCATTCGACATTATTAGAAAAATTAAGAATATTAAAATCAAAGAATAAAAATGAACTTCCAAAAGAGTTAATGACAACTGCAGTAGTTACATACAATCAATCTGTTCATTCTAGTACTGGATTTACCCCATTTACGCTTTTATATGGCCCGTTTGAAAATTTAAACGCACACGAAATAGATTTAGATAAATCCATTTACGAATCATATAATCAGAAAAGAAAAGAAGAAATATTACCATTTTTTGAACAACTTTATCAAAAACAGACTAATAAAGCCAACAAAAATCTAGAAAAAATTAATCAAGATAAAGAAGTTGTTAATTTCAATGAACCAGTTGCTTATTTCACACGTCAGAGAATACGAAAAACAGACCCCTATTATGATAAAGTAAATGTAACATCTATAGAGAAAAATAAGATTACAGGAATCAGAGAAAAAACAAATAGAGAAACTAATATTCATAATAGAAAAGTTAAAAGGACTAAAAGAAAAATTTGTTCACAGACTCAGCCTCCTAGGTTGGAGTCAAGGCCTTCAAGTTCAAACCCTGAAAACTAATGGATACTTTTCAGAAAATTTAGGTACAGTTAAGCTATTAAGTCACTATCATAAATTTTATTTTTACTTCAATATTACTGATTTAAGATTAGGATATCAAAAGTTATTAGAAAATGTAGTAACCCTAGAAACAAAAATTCAAAATTCCACTATGTTTGAATTACTCAACCTAACAAAAGACAATTGTAAACTAATAAAAAACGAACTATCAAAATTTAATTTTAGAAGAAAACGTGCCCTAATAGATGGTTTAGGAACCATAATAAAATACGTTACTGGCAATCCAGATAATAACGATTTAATAGAAATAAATACAAATATAGAATCTTTAATCACTACACAAGGTCGAGTCATTAAACAAGTAAATAAATTCACTTCATTTGCGAACCATATTACTGATCGTTACATTCAGGATATTAATTCAATTCAAACTAATTTAAATTCATCAGCTCACGCTATCAACAAATTAAGTAGCATAGTCAATACTCAATTATCTCTCCAATATAATCAATACATAAGTCTCAAATTACTTAACATTCTTCGTAGTATTGAAAGAACCATTTCTTTTGCTACTATCGGAATAATTAATTTGGAAATTATTACTAATGATGAATTAATTGAAATTATTGATCACTTGAAAAATATCTATAAGCCAGCAGAATTACCTGAATTAGACTTGAATCATATGATAACAATAATAGAATTTTCTAAATTTCAAGTTATCTCAATTAATGAATCGATAACTTGCATAATGTATTTTCCTATCCTAAATGAGTCCTTACAACAATATTCTCGAATTTATCCCATTCCAAATTCAGAAGATAAAATTTTAATTCCTCCCTACAAATATCATCTGCAAGGTGCACAAGGTGAACTATGGACTGATGAGAAATGCAAAAGTGTAATTAACGAAACAATTTGTTTACAAAGTCCAAAAATAAATAAATGTTTATTACTGTCAAAACTTAAAAATTGTACACATGCTCTAGTTAATAATAACTATAAATTATATACTCAGTTAGATAATGGTTTAATTTTACTTTCTTCTAAATCACCGATTATTGTAACTGAAGAATGCAATAATAAAGTATATCCCACTAGTGTTAAGGAAAATGTTTTGTTAAATTCAGTAATAAATTGTAAAATTATATTAGACGGTAAGACTTTTGAAGGTGTATCTACAAAATTAATACATCACAATAATTTTAAACTATATAATTATAAAACTAATGTGGTTGTACATTTAAAACCAAAACATTTACATGATTTCGTTAGTTTAAAAGAAGAAACTAAATCACTTAAAAAAATTACTAATGTTAATCCTGTATTTCATATAACACACTTTTCAATTACTATTGTACTTCTAATTTCATTTTGTACTGTATTAGTTATAATATTTGTACTTAGAAATAAGATAAAGGTGTTCTTCAAACCCAAACAACAAGATGAAGCCATATCGATGTCAACAATACCACCAAACACAAAGAACGAGGACGTTCTTCTTTGAAGGATGGACGAATTATATTAAACTATAGACACGGCCTAATCACTAATGAATAACATCTTATCAATAATAAACAGTAAATATTATTCAAATTGTAAACGACTTTAGACTCGTAAACACTTATGAGTAATATTGTTCTGCAAGATAGTTTAAACTCCAAACCTTAGTTCATAGTAGTTTAAACTTTAAACATTAGATAAGATTATAACCATATTATTTATAAGCACAATTGTAATAGCAGCAGTCAGTATTCGTCTTGGCTTCTGCTAGCGATTTACCCAGAAGTTCGTGTTAAGTAATAAAATTATTTTTAAAACTTAAACCAAAGTTCTTCTTATTTAATTATATGCGAAAACTCGATCTTCTGATTGGGTTAAACTAAAGATCTAACATTAAAAACAGCTTTAGTATTAAAAACTGTATTCAATTCTCAATTTAAAGTTTTCTAGGAAACTATTTAGCCAAACAATTTCATAATCATGTAAAAAAAGCGTCTTTCATGGAATCTCAACTAATTGCACCAGAAACAAAACAATACGTCCTTTCTGCCAGTATAGTCATTGTAAAGTAAACCAATCTGTGTTATTATTGCGTGTAATAATAGAATTTCATTGTTCAAGATGTTAATCACACAATGAAAATTTTCGTATTAAAATTTATTATTTTGGGTTTGGCTGTTGTGAAGTTGGCCCGTTCCAAACAGAAGTATTACCTATAATATAGAGATGTGTAAACCAATGCTGAAAATAACAAAAAATATATAAGCAAACGGTAAAAAACGATTCCCACTAAGACATGGTCAAATTATAATTTTGGGTTTAGCCCGACCCAAATAAGGGTGCAGGTTATAGTATACAGAAATGTAAACAAACCCTGAAAATATCTAAACAAACGTAAACAAACGATAAACAAACGATTCCCACCAAGAAATTGTCAATTTATCATTTTGGGTTTGGCTGCCGTGAAGTTGGCCCGACCCAAATAGGGGTGCTGGTTATAGTATACAGAGGTGTAAACAGACGGTGAAAATAGATAAACAAACGTAAACAAACGATAAAAAAACGATTCCCACCAAGAAATTGACAATTTATCATTTTGGGTTTGGCTGCCGTGAAGTTGGCCCGACCCAAATAGGGGTGCTGGTTATAGTATACAGAGGTGTAAACAAACGCTAAAAATAGCTAAACAAACGTAAACAAACGATAAACAAACGATTGCCTTTGACGTATTACTAAATTTTTGTCTGGGTTTGGCCAACTTCACAGACATGTGTTTTAGCCGCATCCCTAACGTGGGACACTCTGTGGC